>JAVGWX010000010.1:35513846-35523846 GCA_036924085.1 Ariolimax columbianus | reverse complement strand
TTACATTTCACACTACGCTGTCATAAAGTAATTGACTCTATATAAATGTGTCTGGATCGAACTATATTCTATAATCGCAGGTGTTGAAGGCGACTACCACAGTTGTGACCCATTTTTTGTGTGCCTAGTTGGTCTAGCAGCTTAACTCCTTTCTCGCTTCTGGCAAGACGCCACAATGTAGAGAAGAATTGGCTCATAAATGCCGTAATTACCCGAAAACTGTTTTTTTTTGGAAACGTCAAACGACACAACGGACCGGCGGGAGTGGTTACGGAAGGCATGGTCACTGGAAAGAGAAGTAATGGCCGACCGAATAGACGATAGACCCAGGACATCAAGGAGACGCTGGATTTGACCTTGGGGCAGGCCGGTAGACTGGCGAAAGACAGTTTCCTACAGACAGGCTGTCATGAGAACGACGTTCTGCAAAGGAGATGCTACAACACTTTCAGTTATAAACTACACGGCCTGTTTTAAGTTTATCTAGTCACCTTATAGATCACCTTTCAAACAATCCCATCTATTTCAGCTATAAAGTTGACGAGGTGTGAAATTCGTTAAGTCAGCAAAGACATGTACTTCTCTTGATGTAGAATTGGTATTGCGGGCACCGATGTCTACACCTATGTCGCCATTGTCCAGGTTTTTTGTTCTCGTCTCGACTCTGAGAGGACAATACTATTATCGTTTATAGTTTCTGCTACTCTAGTCGATAAGGTGGCTCAGCTGTGATGCAGGCCAGGTAGAACGGCAATTGTAGGAGCACACGATCAAGAACGTGTTTCTAGTCAGTAGATGCACACGGCCAAGAACGTGTTTCTAGCCAGTAGATGCACACGGTCAAGAACGTGTTTCTAGCCAGTAGATGCACACGATCAAGAACGTGTTTCTAGCCAGTAGATGCACACGGTCAAGAACGTTTTTCTAGCCAGTAGATGCACACGGCCAAGAACGTGTTTCTAGCCAATAGATCCACACGGCCAAGAACGTGTTTCTAGCCAGTAGATGCACACGGTCAAGAACGTGTTTCTAGCCAGTAGATGCACATGGCCAAGAACGTGTTTCTAGTCAGTAGATCCACACGACCAAGAACGTGTTTCTAGCCAGTAGATGCACACGGCCAAGAACGTGTTTCTAGCCAGTAGATCCACACGGCCAAGAACGTGTTTCTAGCCAGTAGATGCACACGGTCAAGAACGTGTTTCTAGCCAGTAGATGCACACGGCCAAGAACGTGTTTCTAGCCAGTAGATGCACACGGTCAAGAACGTGTTTCTAGCCAGTAGATGCACACGGTCAAGAACGTGTTTCTAGCCAGTAGATGCACACGGCCAAGAACGTGTTTCTAGCCAGCAGATCCACACGGCCAAGAACGTGTTTCTATCCAGTAGATGCACACTGTCAAGAACGTGTTTCTAGCCAGTAGATGCACACGGCCAAGAACGTGTTTCTGGCTAGTAGATGCACACGGTCAAGAACGTGTTTCTAGTCAGTAGATCCACACGACCAAGAACGTGTTTCTAGCCAGTAGATGCACACGGCCAAGAACGTGTTTCTAGCCAGTAGATCCACACGGACAAGAACGTGTTTCTAGCCAGTAGATGCACACGGTCAAGAACGTGTTTCTGGCCAGTAGATGCACACGGCCAAGAACGTGTTTCTAGCCAGTAGATGCACACGATCAAGAACGTGTTTCTAGCCAGTAGATGCACACGGCCAAGAACGTGTTTCTAGCCAGCAGATCCACACGGCCAAGAACGTGTTTCTATCCAGTAGATGCACACGGTCAAGAACGTGTTTCTAGCCAGTAGATGCACACGGCCAAGAACGTGTTTCTAGCCAGTAGATGCACACGGCCAAGAACGTGTTTCTAGCCAATAGATCCACACGGTCAAGAACGTGTTTCTAGTCAGTAGATCCACACGACCAAGAACGTGTTTCTAGCCAGTAGATGCACACGGCCAAGAACGTGTTTCTAGCCAGTAGATCCACACGGCCAAGAACGTGTTTCTAGCCAGTAGATGCACACGGTCAAGAACGTGTTTCTAGCCAGTAGATGCACACGGCCAAGAACGTGTTTCTAGCCAGTAGATCCACACGGCCAAGAACGTGTTTCTAGCCAGTAGATGCACACGGTTAAGAACGTGTTTCTAGCCAGTAGATCCACACGGCCAAGAACGTGTTTCTAGCCAGTAGATGCACACGGACAAGAACGTGTTTCTAGCCAGTAGATGCACACGGCCAAGAACGTGTTTCTAGCCAGTAGATGCACACGGACAAGAACGTGTTTCTAGCCAGTAGATGCACACGGCCAAGAACGTGTTTCTAGCCAGTAGATGCACACGGTCAAGAACGTGTTTCTAGTCAGTAGTTCCACACGGCAAAGAACGTGTTTCTAGCCAGTAGATGCACAAGGTCAAGAACGTGTTTCTAGTCAGTAGTTCCACACGGCAAAGAACGTGTTTCTAGCCAGTAGATGCACACGGTCAAGAACGTGTTTCTAGCCAGCAGATCCACACGGCCAAGAACGTGTTTCTATCCAGTAGATGCACACGGTCAAGAACGTGTTTCTAGTCAGTAGTTCCACACGGCAAAGAACGTGTTTCTAGCCAGTAGATGCACAAGGTCAAGAACGTGTTTCTAGTCAGTAGTTCCACACGGCAAAGAACGTGTTTCTAGCCAGTAGATGCACACGGTCAAGAACGTGTTTCTAGCCAGTAGATGCACACGGCCAAGAACGTGTTTCTAGCCAGTAGATGCACACGGTCAAGAACGTGTTTCTAGTCAGTAGTTCCACACGGCCAAGAACGTGTTTCTAGCCAGTAGATGCACACGGTCAAGAACGTGTTTCTAGTCAGTAGTTCCACACGGCCAAGAACGTGTTTCTAGCCAGTAGATGCACACGGTCAAGAACGTGTTTCTAGTCAGTAGATGCACACGGCCAAGAACGTGTTTCTAGCCAGTAGATGCACACGGCCAAGAACGTGTTTCTAGCCAGTAGATGCACACGGTCAAGAACGTGTTTCTAGCCAGTAGATCCACACGGCCAAGAACGTGTTTCTAGCCAGTAGATGCACACGGACAAGAACGTGTTTCTAGCCAGTAGATGCACACGGCCAAGAACGTGTTTCTAGCCAGTAGATGCACACGGTCAAGAACGTGTTTCTAGTCAGTAGATGCACACGGCCAAGAACGTGTTTCTAGCCAATCCTACGATATCTTGTAGACCTAGCATTAGAATAGCCCGATCCAGTTGCTAATCCAACGTTATCGGGCCGATGTGCAGGCATGGACTGAAAGAGGCTTGGATCTCTGTTGAAAATGTAAGTAACGGCGCATGCACTATTGGCTGTTAAGGCGCGGAAAGGGGGAGGTGGTTAGGGGTAGAATGTGAGTTGAAGGGAGTGGGGGGGGGGGGGAAGCTGTCCCTGAATAGAATCTACATCTTTTTGTACCCGGGATTATATCCTCGTGAAATTAACCAGCAAACCAAATCGTCACTTTATTTTTTTTTAAATTTAAAATAGGCTGCCATCTTGTTGTGCGACGGAAGAATACGTCTAACACGTGACATAAATGAACATATGAGTTGAGAATACAATTCGGAGAGTTCTTCTTCGTTCGTTCTCAATCTCCTGCTACCAATCCCCGACAAGGGCTTTGCAAGTAGATGAATGTAGTCCAGAGAATGGAATGCATTGTCTCGTAGTTTACAGGTTGACTGTGATTTTTGCACCTTTTGATCCGACACATCCGACTTCAGCAGTCATTTTTGAGGACCGGGTTGCATTTCCTCTTCGATCCCTTCTATTTAGCCAGTCTGCTCTGTTGCAGCCTGTTATCCTGGATCACCGTGTGGAGGTGTTGAAGGGTCTTGGCAGCTCTGTTCGCTGGTCCTGATCCTAGCAGTCAGCTATGGGTCGCTGACCGCTTCAGCTCATGCCAATTAGGCAAATATTTGGCAACCTATTTAATACATTCTCTCTCTTTCACGTCCTTTTCTAACTCATACATACAAATACACGCGCACATGCACACATACCTGCAGACCGTTGACGTATGATGCAATAGTCACTGGTGACGTCAGGAGTATACCGACCAGATCGTTCCAGACCAATCCGGCCACCAGGGAATGGAACATGAGTCTCTGAGACTCCATCCTAGTCTGGCGCAGAACGAGCAAGGCCAATAGGTTCCCCACCTAGAAGTCAGAAAGTTAAGGTGTCAATATGTAAGTGTGTAGTGTGTGCCAAACAGTCTGGGCACAGCCAGAACATTCGATAAAAGCAATGGGATTATAAAACTCTATTGTATAGTCTGCAACTTACATCTGGCAAAGATGACGCCGTAACTGGCTGCGAGTCTACATTTCTCTACTGTTTTGGATCATTATGGATGCCGCCAGACAACGGATTTGCCTGGAATTCACACTAGTCGACGACTTACACTTGTGTTCACGGATACGTGGAGTTGTTTTCCGTCTGGACTTGTTATTTCGTTCTTTTTTTTTTGATTTCTTCCATCCGTTTATCCTGGTCTGGACGCCGGCTGAATGACACTACGCTTATACCTGTGTCGTATCTCACGGGTTAGTTCTGCCGGTTCACCTTCACGAATTTGGCGTGTGGGAATTTTAGATGCTACTATGATGAACTGAATACAGCTGGCGAGAGATGCCAGACTCACTCACACGCTGAGTGTTGTCCATACGACCTCTTGTGGTTATCGAAAAGGCACGACAAACTCAGAACTGCGTTAGATGCCATCCTACCTTTCTACCCTGCGGGTTATGTGTTTACGGAAAGGCTTCGGTGGTAACCCTGAGGCAAAATCGGCATCCTATGCTATCTCCAGTCGTCTCGATGAATGTCTTGCCACTGGCAAAAGGTAGCTTAGGCTCTGTGAGTGAGGTTGACAAAAGGCGCAGTTTCTTCCTCACTTTAATCCAAATCTCCACGCAAGTCACCCATTTCAGCGGACGCAGCAAGAGATACGACTGTCCACACGGCTGAACAAAGAAAGTGGTCTTCATCACTTGTGATGGACAAAATATCAATACAGTACTGATTTGACAATGACGCGATGTTTGTTATGTTTATCTTGTGTTATGTTTTAGATATATATGTGTATGGGGAGGAACCTAGCGTCTAGTCAGGCAAAATACACTGATCAGACATGTTTGTCAGTGTCAGGCAAAACAAACTGGCCAAGACCATCACCTCGACTTCCTCGTAGCCCTTCATGGAAACGGGTTGTTTTCATGGCAGATTCGCTAACAAGTTGAGTAACCGACGTGCTCTCCATAGTAGTGAGCAACACGCAGATGATGCTAAGCATAGCACAACCGCCTGGAGGACTCCGGTCCACCTTCATCAGCCCGCTCGGAATGTGAGGAAACTACTGCAACACGCCACTTAACGTTCTTTTGTCAGGGCGCACAAAAGAGTAAACCTATTCAATGTGGACATTCGAAACAACAATATATATAGTATAGTATAGTTTAGCTTAGTATAGTATAGTTTAGCTTAGTATAGTATAGTATAGTATAGTATAGTATAGTATAGTATAGTATAGTATAGTATAGTATAGTATAGTATAGTATAGTATAGTATAGTATAGTAAGGTATAGTTTAGTTTAGTTTAGTCGGAGAATCAAGGTTATTGCACACGGTTTAACTCATACGTGCTCTATTCTTGTCCATATTTTTGGAAGAATCTCAGCACAATGCACAAGCTCTGTAGCACCAGATAATCTCAGCACAATGCACGAACTCTGTAGCACCAGATAATCTCAGCACAATGCACAAACTCTGTAGCACCAGATAATCTCAGCACAATGCACGAACTCTGTAGCACCAGATAATCTCAGCACAATGCACGAACTCTGTAGCACCAGATAATCTCAGCACAATGCACGAACTCTGTAGCACCAGATAATCTCATCACAATGCACGAACTCTGTAGCACCAGATAATCTCAGCACAATGCACGAACTCTGTAGCACCAGATAATCTCAGCACAATGCACGAACTCTGTAGCACCAGATAATCTCAGCACAATGCACGAACTCTGTAGCACCAGATAATCTCATCACAATGCACGAACTCTGTAGCACCAGATAATCTCAGCACAATGCACGAACTCTGTAGCACCAGATAATCTCAGCACAATGCACGAACTCTGTAGCACCAGATAATCTCAGCACAATGCACGAACTCTGTAGCACCAGATAATCTCAGCACAATGCACGAACTCTGTAGCACCAGATAATCTCAGCACAATGCACGAACTCTGTAGCACCAGATAATCTCAGCACAATGCACGAACTCTGAATCACGGACGAGGATCCCGTAATAGATTGGGTAGATTTGTAACATAATTTTTAAATTATATATAAATATATTTTAATGTTATGTTACGTTATGGTAATGTATTGTTCACCTCAGAGAATATCTCCATTGTGATCTGGTCCAGTCAATCAAGGGTTCGATAATCATCTTTTGGTTGATCCTGTTCTCTCTTGACTGCCTAGGCAACTCTCTTTTTTTAATTTTTTTGAAGTCTATGATTTCATTGTCTTCTTTTTGATAATCTCCCCCTTTTTTACAAGTTTTTTATTTAACGTGATATGAAAGTTGTCCGTTTGTGTGGACTTCTATTTCTCCGATTTTAACAAACTTCCCCATAACCTAGAAAGCTGAAATTGTGTACACAGCCTCTACTAGTACGATCTGTTAATATATCACATTATGTACACAGACTCTACTAGTACGACCTTTTAATCTATCAGATTGTGTACACCCACTCCTCTGATGCGACCTGTTAATCTATCAGATTGTGTACACAGCCTTTACTAGTGCGACCTTATAATCTATCAGATTGTGTACACAGACTTTACTAGTGCGACCTTTTAATCTATTACATTATGTACACAGACTTTACTAGTGCGACCTTTTAATCTATCAGATTATGTACACAGATTTTACTAGTGCAACCTTTTAATCTATCAGATGCTGTACACAGACTCTACTATTACGATCTGTTAATATATCAGATTGTGTACACAGATTCTACTAGTGCGACCTGCTAATCTGTTACATTTTGACTCCGATAGTACCACCCACAAAAAATACATATCTTAGTAGTAGACTTAGTTTTCAAGGTCCTACGATTTCGCAATCACCACAGTAGAGTGGTAGCCACTGGTTATTCCACATGCGCAGAAGCATGTCACGCTTGAGAGTGTGCAGTACAGATTATGCGCATGTGTACATAGCCGGGTGTCAATCATAATTGTTATTATAGATCATGGTCGCAGTTGTTCAAGTGCTTGAACCTCGGCTGAATAGATACATTCATGTATAGTTCCGGTAGTCTCAATATTCATGGTTTATTTATTGTAGTATAATTATATTCTCGGTGGTCATTGATTGCTCTGGCAATTGATTCAAACAAGTGCATGGCGATGATGCCAAAGAGTAGATGTTGATTGTGGTTGTGGTTGTGATAGGAAAGAAAATTACATAAAATGAAATAACCAGCCTGCTCCAAATCACGAACCCTATAAAAAAAATTTTAAAAAAAATTCACAGTGCCTCTCTTCCGCCTAGCCAACTCTCCCCCACTACAAGAAGTGAGAAACATAACCCTACACAATTGTTTATTTTTTTTTGGTTTTTTTTTTTGCGTTCGCCTTATTTATCTATTCCCCAAGGCGTGTGTGCGTTTTTATTTTGCGCCTGTCGGCCCAGTGCATCCGACTTCAGCATGCATTTTATGTAAGGGTCTGCTTCCTCCTGCATTTTCTAAGGGTTTGCTTCCCCGGGGTAACGGCCGGTGCTGTGATGGGGATCGAACCCAGCACCTTCTGGTTGTGAGCCGTGCCACTTAACCACTAGGCCACGCCGTCCCCCTCAATTGTTTATATAATTCAACATAATCCAGTTTACCTTAACAAAAGAAAGATCAATTAGTGTGAGGTCTAAAAACAGGGAAGGCAAGGTCGCAAAAAAAAAGGCGAAAACTCAACTTGCGAAACAGAAATGTAAAAAAAAACTGTGAGATCTAGAATGAAGCCTAGTTCTAACACGTGTCCCGTGGAGGTCATGACTATAAGATAACTGCACGTGAGAGAGTTGGTGTGTTTTGTGTACGTATGTGTGTGTTTCTGTGTGTGTGAAATCGTACGTCCTATTTTTTTTTTTGGTGCGTTTTTTGTGTGTTTTGTATGTGCGTATTTTGTACGTGTGTGGTTTGTGTGTGTGTGTGTGTTATATGTTATTTGTGTGTGTGCTTTGTGCGTGTGTGTGTTCTGTGTGTATATGTCTATGTTTCTGTGCGTGTGTGTTTATTTTGTTTGTGTTGTGTTTGTGGTGTGTTGTGTGTGTGTGCATGTGTATGTTCATGTTTGTGCGGTGTCTTTGCATTTATGTACGTGTTTATGTGTTTTGCGTAAGTGTTGTGTGTTTTGTGGGATTCCGTGGCGAAGTGGTTAAGCCATCGGTCTCGTGATCAGGTGGTGTGGGTTCGACTCCGGACTCCGCCATCTTTTTCACGGGTGCTTGAAGCGGAGTCCTCTGCATCTCGTATTCTTTCCCTAGTCGTCTTGTCTTTGACTTGCCACTGGCGTCGGGCGACTCGAGACGAGAGAGTGAGGATAAAAAAGTATGGCAGTTAATACTTACTAAAAAATATCGCTAGCAAAATAAATTATGCCTTCATCGTGTACGATGGACGACGGCATTTGTCTTTGCCTGTGTGTTTTGTAAATGCATGTGTGTATATGTGTGTTTTGTGTGTATATGTGTGTTTTGTGTGTGTGTATTTTGCGTGTGTATGGGATTTATGTGTGTTTTGTGTGTGTATGCCATTCTTTGTGTGTGTGTGTTTTAATGTGTGTTTTGTGTGTGTTTTGTGTTTTGTGTGATTCTGTGTATTTGTTCGTTTTGTGTATATGTTTGTTCGTTTTGTATGTGTGAGTGTGTCATGTTTTATATCTGTATGTCTATGTATGGTTCTAAATGTTGTTATAACCGGGGGTGGGGGTTGAGGATGAACTCTCAACACCAACTAAATGCTCCCATGGCGTGCGTCTCATATAGCCTCTGACAACAAAGTCCAACTCCTGGCCTTCGCATGGCAGAACTGTTTTGACCAACAGGCGAAGGGGCGGAAGGGAAGTCACTGGCGCCTTCAAACCAGTAGTTTCGGGCTGATGGGGCTCGAAACCCTAGGAAGGCAGCTCATCTAGGAGAAGGAAAACTGATTTCAAACAATCTGAAGCCTTGCAGATAAGATACTGGCGTATCTTGTCAGGTTTTGTCAGATATGACTGTGCAACCTGTTTTCTGATAATTCTGAAAGTTGGTCAGTGTCTACCAAACCTGACAACTGACAATGTGCGAAGGAGCACACGCAAGGGGATGCAATGCCTTATCCTAGAGCGGGGAAAGACAACCTCAGCTGAGTGTTGTGCCAGGGCAGACTAGGCCCTTAGCCTTGGTTGGTGGCTGGTCTAGGAGTGAAGCTCCGACAGACGAACAGATAGAGCATTGATCTAAACAAGACAGACCGAGAGAGGGACTATACTGAATGGGCAACACATGGTCTCTATATTTCTGCCTGGGATTTGTATGTGTTTGTATGTGTGTTTTGCACGTGTATGTGATTTGTGTGTGTATTTTGTTGGTTCTCTGTGTGTTTGTGTGTGGGCGTGTGTTGTGTGTGATGTGTATGTCTGATTGTTTGTGTGTTGTTGTTTGCGTTGTTTGTGAATGACCGCAATGAGCAAGTTACTCTTTTATGCTCCCTGAAAAGGACGTTAAGTGACTGGTTGCTGTAGCCTTCCTCACATTCCGAGCGTGCTGATGAACGTAGACCTGGATATTCTAGTCGGCTGTGCTATGCTTAGTTTCTCTACGTGTCGCTCACTACGACGGTGATCACATCGATCCCTCACCTCGTTAGCCAAGATGCCATGAAAACTACCCGTTTCCAGGAAG
>JAVGWX010000010.1:34993846-35508846 GCA_036924085.1 Ariolimax columbianus | reverse complement strand
ATGGAATGTCCCCTTACGTACGATGGTAACCGAGCTAACTCTGTTTGGGGTGAATTAAGACGCAAGTACTAAGCGTGTAGCCTAGTCGACGATGAGCTGTTCTGCTAAGACTGGGATTACACCGCGCCAGGGTTCGAAATCATGGACGGACAAAAACAAAATCCGAGCATGGTTCGTTCCTAGTACCACCGCTCCTCCAGTCAACTCAGCTGTAAATGGGTACCTGACGTATGGTGTTGGTGAAGGTATAAACAGCGAGGAAGGGAACTGGTCACCCCACCTCACATAGGCTGTGGCTGTCCACGAAGAGTTTTCTTCATTCCCCGACGAAAATTGTTGACATGGGATGGATCGTTACCCTTATCAAGGGCGAGCCTCTGCCAAAAGAATCCAGTATTGCAAACCTTCAAAACCCACCCCAAAAGAATCCAGTATTGCAAACCTTCAAAACCCACCCCAAAAGAATCCAGTATTGCAAACCTTCAAAACCCACCCCAAAAGAATCCAGTATTGCAAACCTTCAAAACCCACCCCAAAAAACAAACAAATAAACTATGAGACATGCAGTCTATGAATTCCAATAAAACGCCAGCGCTGATTGGCCTGTATTCTAAGTCAGAGCATGAATTCCTGGAACTATAAGAATGTATCAGTCAAGCACTTTGTGTTAGTATGATTGGAAAATAACTGAAATCGCCCATTCCTTCCTTGTAAATTCCAATAAATCTTGTTGATAGGAATGTGTGCAATGCATTATCGTGGTGCAAAATGATCTTGTTATTCGAAGTTAGACTTCAAACATATCCAAAGAGCCGCAGAGGTCTAATACGAGAGAAACATACCTAAGAATACCTTTGAAAATGTTTTAGAACATACCTACAAGTAATATAAAACACCAGAGCTTACATACACGAACTACAGAAAGAATCATTAGGACAAGAGAGAAAGTCGAAAAAATTGTTAGTGGAGGAAAAAAATAAAACTGATAATAGGAAGGCGAAGACAGTCTTGGCTTGTCACAATCTGAGACACATTGGATCAGTTCAAAACTACATTGCAGATCAGATGAAGAGGTCAAGAGGTAGATGGCGGCCAAGGAATATCTTCACTGCAAAGGCTTACGGGGATATGGCAATAAAGTCCTACACACTGAACTCAGAAGAGCAGTAGAGGCACTGGCTGTTTGTCGATGGGCCCCCTGGAACCACGCTATCCCCCCCCCCCCCAGTTGTTTTTCCTTCATAGACCTTAATTAATAATAACTAGCTTGAGCCGTGCAGAACATCTGCCCGTCATTCTTTTTTTCTTTTGTTGTCTAACTGTCTACCGGGCTGTAACCCAGTGTCGTCTCACTTTCTACTCGGAAGTAGCCCAGTGTCGCCTCCGTTTCTACCGGGTTGTAGCCCAGTGTCGTCTCACTTTCTACTCGGAAGTAGCCCAGTGTCGCCTCCGTTTCTACCGGGTTGTAGCCCAGTGTCGTCTCATTTTCTACTCGGAAGTAGCCCAGTGTCGTCTCAATTTCTACCGGGTTGTTGCCCAGTGTCATCTCAATTTCTACCGGGTTGTAGCCCAGTGTCGTCTCAGTTTCTACCGGGTTGTAGCCCAGTGTCGTCTCATTTTCTACTTGGAAGTAGCTCAGTGTCGTCTCACTTTCTACCAGGTTGTAGCCCAGTGTCATGGTATGTAACTGTCTTTCGCCTCTCTCGTGGCCCGAGTAAAATGTTTCCCCATTTTACACCATGTCTTGATTGCGCCGTCTATCCACCTTTGCCTCGACTTATCTCGTGCTGTCATTCCTGATGTTCTCCTGCAGATGGTGGCATGAACGATGTAATCTGGTTGCATTCTAACAATGTGGTCAAATCTTCAGAATCTTCAATTTTATATCTTTGTTAGTATTGTGTCACACATTTTGCATACTATTCAGTTTCTGCAACGCTATGTATAATCGTCTCCTTATTTCCATTGCCCTGTCCCCATCTTTTGTTATCAAAGAGTCACGGTATTCAAAGTAATCCACGTGTTCAGTTTCTTCATTACCATTAGTGATTTTGAGTTAGGGTTTGTGTGTACCAATGGACATTATCTTTGTTTTTATTTACATTCAGAAAAAGATTCTGAACGAACGTAAGCAACTGTATCAGGCCCTGACAGGTATTTGAGAGGGTAATTGTGTCATCCGCATATCTTAGTTCGGAAATCTCCATTTCTTCAATTAAGAATGGATCGAAATTCACATCGTTTTCATCTATTATTACTTTTCGCGTGATATTCTCTGCGTAAATGCTGAATAAGTCGGGAGAAAGGAAGCAGCCTTGTCTAGCGCTTTTGAGGATCTCAAACCAATCCGAGGTGTCTTCATTGATTCTGACGGCAGCTTGTTGACCACTCCAGTTAGGTGTATCAGATGTGATGTAGTGATGCAATGCCCATGTCTTTCATTATTTGCCATAGTTGCTAATGTTGTACGCACTCAAAAGTTTTGGTGTAATCTATGAAGCATGCATGTAGGTGAGCATTGCATTCTCTGCATTTTTCAAAGATCTTTTTCAAATTGAAGATGTGATCTCCTGTGCCTCTGGCTTGTTTGAATCCTGCCTGCGTTTCATGTATTTCGTATTCTATTTTCTTTTCTAGTCCCTTCACGATAATACGTAATAATATCTTACTGGCTTGGCTTATCAGGGCAATAGCGCGGCAGTTAGTGCATAATTTTAGGTTCCCTTTCTTTGGTATGGGAACATAGACTGAACTTTCCCATTCTACGTGCAATTCTGAGCTGTACCAAATCTTTTATCAAGAGTTTATTTTTTGTGGTGTCGTCACACATCTCGTTACAGTATTTCTTCCATCTTCTCGAGGATATATTTGTTCTCAGTTAACATATCAATTAGAATACAAGATAATTAAGTAAATTATGAAAGCAATTGAAAATAAAAAATTTTTAAAAATTATTTCCTTTTATATGTTGAACTATGCAATTGAAAAGCAATGAGTTCAGTTCATCACGTAACCCATCAGGTCGTTCGGGCACACTTGAAGACACCCCCAAAAATCCCACGCCAGCTCTCTCTGTCTGTCGCCGCCTGACGTATCTCACCGGGACGAAGGCTTGACCACTCAGTGTTGTTGTCCACCCACCTCTTCCTTGGACGTCCTCGCCCTCTCTGTCCCGGTACGGAATAAAAAAGTATCGAGTTGGTAATTCCGTTGAACCTCACGTCGTGACCACACCAGGCCATCTTTCGTCTTTTGATTGTTGTGAACAGATCTTCAAAAAGGCCAATAGCGTTTTCAACTCTCTGTCGGATTTTTACGTTCGTGACACGATTTTTATATGTAAAATTTAGGATTTTTCTCAAAATGAGTACTGAAATAATTAAAAATGTATCAATAATAAACAGTAATGAAACCATTTGGAAAAGAAACAAATCCTTCAACGTTGGACTTGCTCATTCACTTTACCTGCATGCTCTATTATAACCTCTATGTCCCTTTTCTTTTCTATCATTCTAATATTGTTAAAATATATTGTATTCGTTTACAAAACTTTGAAATTCAATTTTTTTTAAAATTTTGCAACATATGCCAAAACGGCACCTTTTCACAATTTAAATATTACGTAATATCCTCTAACGACTAACATGGCCCTCTCCCTGGCTACATTCTTTGGTATGCCGGAAAATACATGTGCTAAATTGTGAGTACAGTTGTGGCAAAGAAAATAAAAAGTAGAAGTTGTTCTAGTTATGGCTCACGATGATAGAAATTACAGAAATGTCGATTATAAAAAAGATCAAACTTGCCACGTATGTCCGGTCCCTACGAATATTAATATAAGAGATTAACTATGTAACTAATATTTTGAATATATGTCCAATTATTGGCGAACCCAGAAAGACTTCTTTAGTATCTGCTGCTGCATACTAGACAGGCCATCGCTAAGTTCACACGCCATCACGTGGTATTGGTTGCCATGACAACGAAGGATACGCAAGCATGATTGATCTTCAGGGCATCATAGCCACACTGGACTCACGAGAGTGAGTCTTGACCTTTTGCTTTGTCATTCAGAAGTCTATTTATCGCTTTGAAATGTGTGTTCCAGAATTAAAACAATGTACATTAAGCTTTATGAGCTTTCCTGAGAGAATTTAATGAAAAGACAGTGGTCGTTCAATGCTTAAATTAGATCATTATCAAACAAAATCTATCTGCATGTAAGAGTCCAGGTGTATTTACACGCAAATGTGAAGCTTCCTTTTTTTTTTTTAGTTCGTCTTATTCCTCTGATCCCCAAAGGCGGTGTGCGGTGCACTGTGGTTTTTATTTTGCGCCTGTCGGCCAAGTGCATCCGGCTTCAGCATGTATTTTATGTAAGGGCCTGCTTCCTCCTGCATTTTCTAAGGGTATGCTTCGCCGGGGTAACGGCCGGTGCTGTGATGGGGATCGAACCCTGCACCTTCTGGTTGTGAGCCGTGTCACTTAACCACTAGCCCACGCCCCCATGAAAAAGTGTAATAAGCTTCAGCTATGGCTTTTAACTTGACTGCACAGTCTGTATGCAGCCAGTTTCTTTAACATTTCCTTGAACTTTAAAAATATGCGTATTCAATCTATTCTTGAATGCATTAATTGACCCTGCCTCCATTATTTCCTGTGACAATGGAATCCAAACATTCACCACTCTCTGGCGCAAAAATGATTTCCTAATATCTAATCTGGACCTTTCTTTTATTAATTTGTAGCTATGCCCTCTTGTTATTGTAAGTGTTTGTATTTTCAAAAATCTTTTTTATAGCCTAATTTCCATTTATTATTTTATAAACCTGTATTAAGTCACCTCGAATTCTTATCTCATTACTGTAATTATGGAATCCCACTATCAGTATGATTACTCTTCTTTGTATCTTTTCCAGCATGTTTAAATACCCCCCCCCCCCCCCCCTTTACGATAAGGACTCCACATATGTAGATGGAACTCTAATCTAGGTCTAACTAATGCTGTATATAGTATCTCATGAGGTGGGGTGGTCTTGATGTTTTTCCTTCCCTAGCAGTAAGCTTTGCACCCATTCACAACCAGGTCGACTTGAGCGTATACATGATGGATATTTGTTTTTGTTTTTTGGCGTCCGTCTTATTTCTCTAATCCCTAAGGCGGTATTCGTTGCACTGTGGTTTTTATTTTGCGCCTGTCGGCCCAATGCTTCCGACTTCAGCATGCATTTTATGAAAGGGTCTGCTTCCTCCTGCATTTTCCAAGGGTTTGCTTCCCCGGGGTAACATGACGGGGATGAAACCAGCAACTGTGCTGTTAAAATCGACCGGGAATCACTCAGTTAATCAGCCACCCAGGTAGAGAAGAGACACGCCAAACTGGCAGATATGACAGAGTTGGTAGACTACCCACGTTAAACGCCAAACGCCAAACACAATTAGTCTACTTCTCTTCTCTTCTTCTGGTTAACGTTAATCCTAAGTCTTTACATACGACAGAGTTTATTTACAAAGGCAAAGTAGTTGCTCCAACATAACCAGCAACATATAATAATAGAGAATTCCTAGCCAAACCATTACCCATTGTGCCAACTGTCGACCCAAGTTTTTGCTTAGCACAGAACAAATCTACTTAAACTGTTTATCTTTCCGACAGCGAGCCTGGTCTTTCACAAGCAGACCAAAATTAAATCAACACGACAAAAACAATCATGGAATTCTAAAAATGCCAGTCTAATTTCCAGGATAAATGTGAATTCACACGAAGGGAATGCAGTACCCTCTGTATCGTTGGCCACGTTTTAGATCAGGTCGACTTTACACGCAGAGAAGGCACTTTGTCTGATCATCTGAGTCTGTTAAGTATCTAAAACAACGGTTCTCGACTTTTTTTAAATCTTGGAGGGACCCTGAAATAATTGTTAGGTCTCATAGAACCCTAGTTATACAAATTGTTATATCTACAACCAATTCATTAAAATAAATACAGATAAAACACAGATAATGACGAGTGACAAGAAAGGAATCAATTAAAACATCGCTATTAATGGAGCAATGAAATAATCCTAAATAACCCACTAATTTTATAAAGTTGCACAATCTTTTATATTAATTGTATAAACGGTGTGTGACCACTAAAATTTGACTATAATGATATTACAAGGCAACGCTAAAGACGTGTCAGATTATAGAACAAAAAGAAAACATCTAGTTGTAGCGATATGACTGAAATATTTGGAATGTCTACAAAAGGTATGGTGTATTATTAGTTAGTAATTATGAAAAAATAGGTCGAAATAGGAACTGTATGAACTTCTGCACATATGGAGTAGTCACAGTAGCAAGATTACGTCAAATCATTTATAGAAACTGTATGAATTTCTGCACATATGGAGTAGGCACAGTAGCAAGATTACGTCAAATCATATATAGAAACTGTATGAATTTCTGCACATATGGAGTAGACACAGTAGCAAGATTACGTCAAATCAGAAACAGGCAGCATGTATCAATCAAGCGGAGACATGTCTATTTCAAGTTCAACAAAATAGATTGATTGTTTTACAATATAATGTTGCCTGCACATTGTATGTGTGCGAAAATGCATTTATATGGTTAAAAAAAGTAGCATACTGAAATCAATATATGAACAGTGCACACGCTTGTGTAAATCAATGAATTATTTCTTGTGGAGAATTAATTTCCATTATGTAGTTAAGCACAAAAATATATAAAATCATTAACTAATTTTTGTGAAGAATTTATTTCCATTATACCATAACAAAGTCATATCAAATTATACCTACACATACAACTGACATATTCCAGAGTAAAGAATAAAATACGTACGTTGCGGATTTGGTTCCGAAGAGATATTTTTCAAAGATATTCACTCCATTCCTCGAAAGTTCCATATCATGACTACTTATCTACAAAAGCTGACTAGAAACATATGTACCTGGCACTCCGCTAACTGGGAGACTGGAGCGAAAATCAACTATATGCTCAGTGACGATATCCAATTTGTTACAAATGTTGGGAAGTTGTATAGACTAAATATAGATAGCGATTATAGACATATAAGGCGATCCTAAACATTGTCTCATTACCTCACAAAAGACGATTGCAGATCCCAACAATGCTGGATGCTGAGAGGTTGTCGGAGATAATCCGACAAGTAGATTGGAGGTGCACGAGATCTCCTTCCTGTCTTCTTAGTTCGACCACGGCCATCTTTAGGTAGATTAAGATGGCCATGGTTCGACACGTTCTTCGTCAAGGGGTGGTCACCCATGAGCGGGTTCTAACTCAGGATCCAGTCGTTTCTGTCGCGGGCGCGTGTCGTCCAGTGTGATAGTAGTCTGTCTGTTGTGGAATCGTGAATGTTGTATATTTCTAGTGAATCTCGCGAGCGAGTTGGGGGTCGTCCCCGAGGTCTCTTATTGTCGCGCGGGTACCACATGGCGGTTATGGTACTCTATCTTTCATCTTGTCTTCTGGATATATGACCAGCCCAGCGGTGTTTGGTTGACGTGCTGTAGGACATCATTGATATGTGAAATTCTCCGGATGTCGCTATTGTGAAGTTCGCTCTGCCGCTGTTGTCTGAGAGTTATGCCCACGTGGCGTCTTTCAAGACATACGTGTGCTCTCAGTTGGTTCTCTACTGCTTTGGTTAGAGACCAATTTCGCTACCATAGCAGAGCGCTGGCAGGACTACCGAGTCGATTATGTCCGCACGTAATCTGGTGTCCTTTGTGGTGTTTGTTGCCGTCATGATGGAGTTGAAGGCTGCTTAACCCGCCCGTTTCCGTCTGGCGATCTCAGGTTTGATGTTGTTCTCTATGTTGAGGAGCCTTCCCATGTAGACATATTCGTCAGCGTCCTCTATGAGCGTTCCACTCAAGAGTATTGTTTTGGGCTCTTCGAACCTAGGGAAAACCAGAGCTATGCACAACCGTTTCGCAGAGCCCAACCCTTCCTGCCCCCTGAAGTAAAGGTGAAGGTCAGTCCGATGGCAACAATTGTCTTCTGTGATGAAGATAATTCTTCATGTACAAAGCCACAGTCATTATGAGCTGGGTTGGTCAGTTTCCTTTCTTGCTATTTCCACCGTCCCTAACTCATACGTCAGGTATCCATATATATATATATGGACTGAAGAAACGGGCCCACCAGGCACGAACAACCGCCCGGGTATTTTTCTGTCTGTATATTCTTCTTCTTCTTCGTTCGTTCTCAATCTCCCACTACTAAACCCTGAAAGGGTAAGTAGCAGAATGTAGTCCAGAGAACGGAATGCGTTGTGTTGTAGTTTACAGCTTGGCTGGGATATTTGCACCTTTCGGTCCAACACATCCGACTTCAGGAAGCATATTTTGAGTACCGGGTTAGTATTCCCTCTTCGATCCCTTCTCCTTAGCAAGTCTACCCTGCTGCAGCCTGTTATCCAGGATCACCGCGCGGAGGTGTAGAAGAGTCTTGGCAGCTATGGTTCGCTGGCCCTGACGCTAGCAGTCAGGCATTGGTCGCTGACTACTGCAGCTCTGTATATGTCTGTATATGAACTTTAACTCTTGCCACGCTGTAATTCTAGTCTAGTAAGCCAGTTAATTGTCGACTAGACTCCACGCTTCACCTGAGGTAGCTGACCGAAAAGCTGAAACAGTGCGTTAACTGCGGCGAAAGTACTTAAAGCAACAACAGACAGTCAGATCAGCGAGGATAGCCCCTAACTTCTAACTACTAGAAGAAGGCTGAAACAAAATGGCTCGCACTACAGACTAGAATTATGCGAGCTGAACATTTCTCCCAAACCAAATTTATTGGCGATCCACATTAACAGGAGCAGTATCGTAGTTATTAGTGTACTGGCTTCCCAATCGCATGATCTGGGTGCTTCTTCTTCTTCCTTTTCTTCATACGCTGTCAGACGTGGATTGCATTTGTTCAACGAAAGCATAGGTCATCCTGAGGCTGTCTACACTGCCATAGAGCTTGTCTACACTGGAGATAGTTACACGTGCTTTCTCTGGTTCTCGAATGCCAGGCAATTTTGCAGCATATTTTTTAGAGAGATGTGGCCGCGTTAGCTCAGTTCATAGCCAGCAATTCTCTATTTCTTTGTGGTAACAGCGTGCCTTGGTTCGAATCGCGTCTGGGGACTAAACAAGATCCGGGTCGTGATTTTAATCGAAGACCGCTTCTCAAGTCAACACAGCTGTAAATGGGTACCTGATACACGAGTTAGGGTAAGTAAAAACAGCAAGGAAGGGCCACCCCACCTCTCACATGCTGCGGCTTAATACAATGGAGTCTTCAAAAACTCAATTTCCAACCAGCGGTTAATTCTGCTGAATTTCCCCTTTACTTTTATTTTATATTTCAGATGTTATTTTACCAATATCACAGGTGTATCGTCAGTAGCGCCTATCTTCAGTTTATTGAATAGATAGTACCTCAGTCTGTTGTGGCCTGTGCGAAGTCTGAAGACCACGACCTGCTCTCTTCTGTTCATATGGTAAAAAGAATCATTTTTTTGTGTAGTCAGTATGCTCTGTTTCCCATTTGTCCATGTATCTGGCCCTGATAAATCTTTTGGAGTCTTCGTAGGCCACACTATAATCTGGTTGTGGTAACCTTCCACTTTCTTTTGCTAGTCAGTCTGCCTTCTCCTTGCCTTGAATGTTTCAGTAGAATGGGACCCACTGTCCTACGACTCTTTTTGGTGTGGACCGCTGACATAGTTGACAGAGTACTGCTATTAGCTCATTTACGTATAGGTTTAATCCTCAACTGACGCAGGGCATTTTTCTATCTCAAAACGGCTTTCGTGTCGACCGAGCCTCAATTTCGGCACCAGAGCAAGTCTGGGAAGTAAAGGCAGTCTGATGCTGATCACATCATCTATGTGTGTTGTTTGTCAAGATAACATGGGCTTAACACCATATTCCCAATTGGCCACATTGGCGTGAACACGGAATCAACTTTTCTCTTCACACATCAACCTGTCTTTATCAGTTTGCCAGGCTCGCCGTGTGTTCACGTGATAAATACCCTAACGCTTAGTCGACAGCGAATTTGCTGGGATTACAGCGTTTCAGAGAGTTCGAGTTCATGGACGGACCAAAAAAATTAGGGCAGTGATTCGTGTCTGGTACGACCTCTCTTTCAGTCGATCCAGTGGTAAATGTGTACCTGACGTATGAGTTGGGAAGGTAAAAATAGCAATGAATGTAACTGGCCACTGCACCTGACATAGACTGTGGCCTAGTCCTTTAAAAGTTATCTTCATCCCTGACGGCAATCGTTGCCATGGGTCCTACCTTTACTCTAACGTTGTCTATGTCTGTAAGACACTTTCCAAGTAAAACAAAGATAGGGGTTAATTTCCACCAACATATTAGAAGGAACATGCAACATCTCTTTGCTAGACCTTGTTAGCAAGGTGGTAGTGCACTCACGCTCTTTGCACTTAGGCTAACGAGGTAGGGATCGACGAGATCACTGTAGTAGTGAGCGACACGGAGATGAAGCCAAGAGTAGCACACCCAGGTCCACCTTCATCAGCACGTTCGTGATGTGAGGAAAGATACTGTAACCGGCACTTAAAGCACTTTTTAGAATGCACGTTGTTGTTGTTGTTGTTGTTGTTATTGTTGTTTGCGAATGGCCACACTGAGTAGGTTGCTCTTTTGTGCGCCCTGAAAAGGACGTTAAGTGGCGGGTTGCAGTAGCTTTCCTCAAATCCCGAGCGTGCTGATGAAGGTGGACCGGGTTCCTTCAGGCAGTTGTGCTATGATTGGCTTCATCTGCGTGTCGCTCATTACTGCGGGGATCACGTCTATCCCTCACCCCGTTAGCCAGGCTGCCATAAAAACAATCCGTTTCAAGGGAGGGCTACAAGGAAGTCGAGGTGAGGGTCTTGGCCAGTATGTTTTGCCTGACCTTGACTAACATGTCTGATCAGTATATTGTGCCTGACCTTGACTAACATGTCTGATCAGTATGTTGTGCCTGACCAGACGTTAGTCTTCCTACCCTAGGATTCTCGAAAGAGTTGTTGTTTGCGAATGGCCACACTGAGTAGGTTACTATTTTGTGCGCCCTGAAAAGGGCGTTAAGTGGCGGGTTGCAGTAGGTTTCCTCACATTCCGAGCGTGCTGATGAAGGTGGACCGTGGTCCTACAGTCGGTTTTGCTATGCTTATCTTCAACTGCGTGTCGCTTACTACTAGGGGGATCACATCGATCGCACATCTTGTTAGTCAGGCTGCCATGAAAACATCCCATTTCCAGAGAGGACTGCTGGAAACTTGCTTATCGTTGGCATTAAACAACAACAACATGGCAAATGTACGGGGTCGAATCCCGGTATCGGCACTCTCAAGTCAACCCAGTTGTAAATGGATACCTGGCATACGTCAAGGGAAGTCAAGGAAAGCGAGGAAATAAACTGGCCAACCCCGCCTCATGCAAGCTGTGGATTAGTTTACTGAAGTCTCTAACAACTTCCTTCACAGACAGAAGTTTAAGTACAGTGAGACTAGCCTGTATTCTCACAATGTGTTTTTCCTGTGGCATCTTATGGCTGCGAATCATGGACGATTACCAAAACTTCTAGACAAAGAATCGAATCCTTCGAGTCAAAATGTTACAGAAAGATCCTCAGAATACCCTGGACAGAGAAAAGAACAAATGTAGACATTCGGCAAGAGCTGAGCATAGAAGAGAACTGGTTTATCAATTCCATTTTGGCTAGAAAATGCAAATACTTTGGTCACATCAAGAGACACAACGGTCTTGAGAGAACGGTGATGGAAGGTATGGTTCCAGGCAAAAGAGGAAGGGGTAGACCAAGAAGACGATGGCACCAAGATATCCAGGAATGCCTGAGTATGACAGTGGCAGAAGCTGGTGTTTTGGCAAGGGAACGAGTTTCTTTCAGACAGACTGTGATGGGAGCGACGTTCTACAAAGGACATGCTACATGATGATGAAGTAATAATAAACGTGCAATTTGTATCATTAGTTAATGTTCTGCCCGAGTGTTGTCGGGGCCTGAAAAGGGAGCAAATAATATGAACTGTAACTGCCATGCATGTCATAAGATGTAACTAATGAGGGTTAGGTAAGGGGAAGGCTATATTATCCTGTCGAAAATTTAAGCCGCACAAAAAAACAGTTAACAGATGTGGGTAGGTCAGCTTTGCCATTATTATCAGCCACTGCTAAAACTCAGATCAAGTGTTCTTGTTAAGCTGCTGAAATGTAGTTAAAACATATTCTTTACTTTAGAGGGAAAATGTGAATGGTATCAAACACTTGGGAATAGTCTTCATTTACAAGAGTCCACCTGCAGTGGTGATGTATGTTTCACATTTGAGTTAAAATTTGAATTTCAATATTTTATTACTCGACGCGCATCTATTGGCGACGATGACTTTCTGCAAGGGACTCGCCCTGGGGGCAACTCTTCCCCCCCCCCCCTTCTCTCCCTTCTTCCGTCACTCTGTTTCATTTGACTCTGTCCTTCAGTCACACTCTTGCACAACTTTCACACGCGCCCTCATGGTGAGGCCCTTCCATTGCACTTTGGTTGGGCTAGCTTCTGCGGGCGCACAAACCTAGCATAGGTACATACAGATGCACACATGCATCCAAGCACTGGTTTATGCGTCTGATATCGCCCAATGGACTACGGTCATGGGTGGAAAATGGCGCGCCTCCGCCAGTAGAAACTAGTGAGGCAAACATCTAAGCAGCAACAACAACAATCTAATGGCGACCTATGCTCCATATGCAGCTGAAAAGCTTTTCTATTGGTTGATTTAATACAGAAGTCAGCACTTCAATAACGCATACTGTGCAATAGTCCAGGCTTCCTGTAAGGGGTTAGCTGCAGGGTTGGCCCTATAGTTCATGCGGAACGGCAGAGGGTCAAGAAGAAGATTGTTAAATAGAAAGTGTCCGGTCCACTGGAGAACTATTCCGGCAGTCGGAAGTGCATTCAAAACCATATGTCACAGATGTCCAAATAATTATCATTTATTCATTCATTCCGACATTCTGTCATTCACCTTTTCGCTTCAACGTGACGCAAACATCACCACTGCAGCTTTCCCCTTTTAAAATCATGTTTCAAAACCTTTGCAATCATTCATCTTGTCGCTCCAATGTAAAGCATGGATAATTAATGTGTCCTTTACAGGACGTCAGTATCCGAACTTTTGCAGTGGCTGATTATAGCGACAATTTTTCTATTTTCACATTATGAGGTTATCAGCCTCAAGAACAATGTCTTTAGCTACCTTTTACTATACACTTGGATACTTCTTCTTCTTCTTCTTTTTCTTCTTCTTCTTCTTCTTCGTTCATCATTGGAACAAGGTTCCGGTTTGTCTTACAAGGACACCGTTGTTTCTAAGGCTGTTTCGTCTCCATACAGCTTTTGTCTCATATCTGTCTCGCAAGGCCAGTTTTGTTCTCTCTTTTCGTGCATGAGCGTGCAGTTTTCCATGATGTGTTCCACGGTCATGATATGCTCCCCACATGAGCACCATTCATCTGTTCCAATCCTCAATTTGTTGTAAAATTGACCCTTGAATCTGTTATGCCCAGTTCTCAGTCTGAAAATGATGACTTGCTCTTCTCTTGTTAAGTTATAGTAGCTGTCTTCTTTTCGGAAGTCGGGGTGTTGTTATACACTTGGATACCACTCGGAACTTAGCAGTTCATTACCACCAGTCAATATTGACAAACTGTCGCAGGTCTAGCCAACAATCCTATTGACCAGACAACATAGATTCAGGCAACCACAATACAGAACGGTTGATATATGTTGTATATTGTTGTTTCGTTGCTGTTTCGTTGTTGTTTCGTTGCTGTTTCGAATGCCGCAATGAGTAGGTTTACTCTTTTGTGCGCTCTGAAAAAGACGTATAGTGGCGGATTTCAGTAGCTTTCCTCACATTCCGAGCGAGTTGATGACGGTGGACCCGGGTCCTCCAGGCGGTTGTGCAATGCTTGACTTCCTCTGGGTGTCGCTCACTTCTACGGGAATCACGTCGACACATTTCTCGTTAGTCAGGATGCCAGGAAAACAGCCCCGAATCCAGGGAGGCCTACAGGGAAGCCAAGGTGAGGGTCTTGGCCAGTATATTGTGCCTGACCCTGACTAGCATGTATGAAAAATATTTTGCCTGAACAGAAGTTAATCTTCCTCACGTGCGCGCGCGCGAAGTATGTGTGTGTGGGTGGGTGTGTCGGTGTGTGTGTATGTGTGTGAGTGCGAGGGTTTTGTTGTGGTTGGGTGTGTGTGTCTGTATTGTGGGTGGGTCTTTGGGTGGGTTTGTGGTTGAGTGTGTGTGTGTGTGTGTGTGTGTGTGTGTGTATGCGTCTGTCTGTCTGTATATCAATCGGAGAGGAGCAGCGCATGAGCTGCAGTGGTCAGCGACCCATAGCTGACTGCTCGCGTCAGGGCCAGCGAACCAGAGCTGCCAAGACCCTTCTTCCCCTCCACGCAGTGATCCTGGATAACAGGCTGCAGCAGGGTAGACTGGCTAAGGAAAAGGGATCGAAGAGGGAATGCTAACCCGGTACTTAAAAAAATGCTTGCTGAAGTCGAATGTGTTGGACCGAAAGGTACAAATATCACAGTCAAGCTGTAAACTACGACACAACGCAGTCCGTTCTCTGGACTACATTCTGCTACTTAAGCCCTTCCAGGGTTTGATAGCGGGAGATGGAGAACGAACGAAGCCAAGCCAAGCTAAGTCAAGCCAAGCCAAGCCAAGCCAAGTCAAGTCAAGCCAAGCCAAGCTAAGCCAAACCAAGCCAAGTCAAGCCAAGCCAAGCCAAGCCAAGCCTAGCCAAGCCAATCGGAGATCCGCTGATAATCGATTGACGCACCAGCTAGACGCGGAAAGCAGCGAGTACAGCTGATCAGACAAGTAGATCAAAAGTAGAAAATAAAAAAATAACACAAACATGCATATCACACACATATAAAAGCTAAAATAACATCCATTTACTTATCTGTCCATCTACATATCAAACCATCCATATCCATCCATTACATACACTTACTCATACATACATACACTCAGTCATACATGCATACATACAAACATACACTCATAAAAACATACATACATACATACACTCACAAAAACATACATACATACATACATACATACACATACATTCACTCACTTATACATACACTCACACATACAAACACACTCATTCACATATACAAATACACACGCATACCCACTCACAAACATATACACACACTTACTCACATATACACAGACACATTCCCTTACACACGCATACACACTCACACGCCCATACACACACACTCACTCAGACACACATACACACACACACACATACATATTCAATCATACACACACATACATACTCATTCCCACACACATACACATACACACACGCGCACTCACATATACACACACATACACACTCACACACACATACACACTCACACACATATACAAACAGCCATACTCATTCACACACATGCATACACACACAGACACACTCAGGGACAAACTCCTCTACACATACATATACAAACAGACACATTCACTCACACACATACACACAGAGACACACACACTCACATACACACTCACACACATAAACACACACTCACTCACACACACGTACACACACACATACACACTCACTCAGATACAGACAGACACACACACATACAAACAGACACATTCACTCACACACATATATAAACAGACACATTCATTCACACACACATATACAGACATATTCAATCACACACACATATACAAACAGACACATTCACACACACACACATGCAAACAGACACATTCACTCACACACACACATACAAAGAGACACATACATATACAAACAGACACATTCACTCACACATATACAAACAGACACACTCACACATATATATAAACAGACACATTCACTCACACACACATATACAGACACATTCACTCACACACACATATACAAACAGACACATACACTCCCATGCACACATACAAACAGACACATTCACTCACACACACAAATAATTGTTTTGTATTTATTGCATTCTTTATCATCTTTTCTTTAAATTATAATTAGTTTTCACTCCATACCTCATTCCTTTTCTCTTCCTCGCCTAGTCCGGGATTATGGCATGTTTTTTATGGGGCTACTGTTATCGGGGCCCTTTCAGTTAACGGGCCACCAAGAATTAGGAAATCGATATGTTATGCTTCTTCTTCCTCTTCTATTGTCGTCTCACGTTCTACCGGGTTGTAGCCCAGTGTCGTCTGACTTTCTATCGGGTTGTAGCCCAGTGTCGTCTCACTTTCTGTCGGGTTGTAACCCAGTGTCGTCTCACTTTCTACCGGGTTGTAGCCCAATGTTGTTTCACTTTCTACCGGGTTGTAGCCCAGTGTTGTCTCACTTTCTACCGAGTTGTAGCCCAGTGTCGTCTCACTTTCTGAGGGTTGTAGCAAAGTGTCGTCTCACTTTCTGAGGGTTGTAGCCCAGTGTCGTCTGACTTTCTACCAGGTTGTAGCTCAGTGTCGCCTCACTTTCTACCGGGTTGTAGCCCAGTGTCGTCTCACTTTCTATCGGGTTGTAGCCCAGTGTCGTCTCACTTTCTACCGGGTTGTAGCCCAGTGTTGTCTCACTTTCTACCCGGTTGTAGCCCAGTGTCGTCTGACTTTCTACCGGGTTGTAGCCCAGTGTCGTCTCACTTTCTACCGGGTTGTAGCCCAGTGTCGTCTCACTTTCTACCGGGTTATAGCCCAGTGTCGTCTCACTTTCTGAGGATTGTAGCCCAGTGTCGTCTCACTTTCTACCGGTTTGTAGCCCAGTGTCGTCTGACTTTCTACCAGGTTGTAGATCAGTGTCGTCTCACTTTCTACCAGGGTTGTAGCCCAGTGTCGTTTCACTTTCTACCGGGTTGTAGCCCAGTGTTATTTCACTTTCTACCGGGTTGTAGCCCAGTGTTGTCTCACTTTCTACCCGGTTGTAGCCCAGTGTCGTCTCACTTTCTACCGGGTTGTAGCCCAGTGTCGTCTCACTTTCTACCAGGTTGTAGCCCAGTGTCGCCTCACTTTCTACCGGGCTGTAGCCCAGTGTCGTCTCACTTTCTACCAGGTTGTAGCCCAGTGTCGTCTCACTTTCTACCCGGTTGTAGCCCAGTGTCGTCTCACTTTCTACCGGGTTGTAGCCCAGTGTCGTCTCACTTTCTACCAGGTTGTAGCCTAGTGTCGTCTCACTTTCTACCGGGCTGTAGCCCAGTGTCGTCTCACTTTCTACCGGGTTGTAGCCCAGTGTCGCCTCACTTTCTACCAGGTTGTAGCCCAGTGTCGCCTCACTTTCTACCAGGTTGTAGCCCAGTGTCGCCTCACTTTCTACCATGTTGTAGCCCAGTGTCGTCTCACTTTCTACCAGGCTGTAGCCCAGTGTCGTCTCACTTTCTACCAGGTTGTAGCCCACTGTCGCCTCACTTTCTACCAGGTTGTAGCCCAGTGTCGCCTCACTTTCTACCAGGTTGTAGCCCAGTGTCGCCTCACTTTCTACCATGTTGTAGCCCAGTGTCGTCTCACTTTCTACCGGGTTGTAGCCCAGTGTCGCCTCACTTTCTACCGGGTTGTAGCCCAGTGTCGTCTCACTTTCTACCAGGTTGTAGCCCAGTGTCGTCTCACTTTCTACCAGGCTGTAGCCCAGTGTCGTCTCACTTTCTACCTGGTTGTAGCCCAGTGTCGCCTCATTTTCTACCGGGTTGTAGCCCAGTGTCGTCTCACTTTCTACCAGGTTGTAGCCCAGTGTCGCCTCACTTTCTACCGGGCTGTAGCCCAGTGTCGCCTCACTTTCTACCAGGTTGTAGCCCAGTGTCGCCTCACTTTCTACCATGTTGTAGCCCAGTGTCGCCTCACTTTCTACCATGTTGTAGCCCAGTGTCGCCTCACTTTCTACCAGGTTGTAGCCCAGTGTCGCCTCACTTTCTACCGGGTTGTAGCCCAGTGTCGTCTCACTTTCTACCAGGTTGTAGCCCAGTGTCGCCTCACTTTCTACCGGGCTGTAGCCCAGTGTCGCCTCACTTTCTACCAGGTTGTAGCCCAGGGTCGCCTCACTTTCTACCATGTTGTAGCCCAGTGTCGCCTCACTTTCTACCGGGCTGTAGCCCAGTGTCGTCTCACTTTCTACCGGGTTGTAGCCCAGTGTCGTCTCACTTTCTACCAGGCTGTAGCCCAGTGCCGTCTCACTTTCTACCAGGCTGTAGCCCAGTGTCGCCTCACTTTCTACCAGGTTGTAGCCCAGTGTCGCCTGACTTTCTACCGGGTTGTAGCCCAGTGTCGTCTCACTTTCTACCAGGTTGTAGCCCAGTGTCGCCTCACTTTCTGAGGATTGTAGCCCAGTGTCGTCTCACTTTCTACCGGTTTGTAGCCCAGTGTCGTCTGACTTTCTACCAGGTTGTAGATCAGTGTCGTCTCACTTTCTACCGGGTTGTAGCCCAGTGTCGTTTCACTTTCTACCGGGTTGTAGCCCAGTGTTATTTCACTTTCTACCGGGTTGTAGCCCAGTGTTGTCTCACTTTCTACCCGGTTGTAGCCCAGTGTCGTCTCACTTTCTACCGGGTTGTAGCCCAGTGTCGTCTCACTTTCTACCAGGTTGTAGCCCAGTGTCGCCTCACTTTCTACCGGGCTGTAGCCCAGTGTCGTCTCACTTTCTACCAGGTTGTAGCCCAGTGTCGTCTCACTTTCTACCCGGTTGTAGCCCAGTGTCGTCTCACTTTCTACCGGGTTGTAGCCCAGTGTCGTCTCACTTTCTACCAGGTTGTAGCCTAGTGTCGTCTCACTTTCTACCGGGCTGTAGCCCAGTGTCGTCTCACTTTCTACCGGGTTGTAGCCCAGTGTCGCCTCACTTACTACCAGGTTGTAGCCCAGTGTCGCCTCACTTTCTACCAGGTTGTAGCCCAGTGTCGCCTCACTTTCTACCATGTTGTAGCCCAGTGTCGTCTCACTTTCTACCGGGCTGTAGCCCAGTGTCGTCTCACTTTCTACCAGGTTGTAGCCCAGTGTCGCCTCACTTTCTACCAGGTTGTAGCCCAGTGTCGCCTCACTTTCTACCGGGTTGTAGCCCAGTGTCGTCTCACTTTCTACCAGGTTGTAGCCCAGTGTCGCCTCACTTTCTACCGGGCTGTAGCCCAGTGTCGCCTCACTTTCTACCAGGTTGTAGCCCAGTGTCGCCTCACTTTCTACCATGTTGTAGCCCAGTGTCGCCTCACTTTCTACCGGGCTGTAGCCCAGTGTCGTCTCACTTTCTACCGGGTTGTAGCCCAGTGTCGTCTCACTTTCTACCAGGCTGTAGCCCAGTGCCGTCTCACTTTCTACCAGGCTGTAGCCCAGTGTCGCCTCACTTTCTACCAGGTTGTAGCCCAGTGTCGCCTGACTTTCTACCGGGTTGTAGCCCAGTGTCGTCTCACTTTCTACCAGGTTGTAGCCCAGTGTCGCCTCACTTTCTACCAGGTTGTAGCCCAGTGTCGCCTCACTTTCTACCATGTTGTAGCCCAGTGTCGCCTCACTTTCTACCAGGTTGTAGCCCAGTGTCGCCTCACTTTCTACCGGGTTGTAGCCCAGTGTCGTCTCACTTTCTACCAGGTTGTAGCCCAGTGTCGTCTCACTTTCTACCAGGCTGTAGCCCAGTGTCGTCTCACTTTCTTCCTGGTTGTAGCCCAGTGTCGCCTCACTTTCTACCGGGTTGTAGCCCAGTGTCGTCTCACTTTCTACCAGGTTGTAGCCCAGTGTCGCCTCACTTTCTACCGGGCTGTAGCCCAGTGTCGCCTCACTTTCTACCAGGTTGTAGCCCAGTGTCGCCTCACTTTCTACCATGTTGTAGCCCAGTGTCGCCTCACTTTCTACCATGTTGTAGCCCAGTGTCGCCTCACTTTCTACCAGGTTGTAGCCCAGTGTCGCCTCACTTTCTACCGGGTTGTAGCCCAGTGTCGTCTCACTTTCTACCAGGTTGTAGCCCAGTGTCGCCTCACTTTCTACCGGGCTGTAGCCCAGTGTCGTCTCACTTTCTACCAGGTTGTAGCCCAGTGTCGTCTCACTTTCTACCCGGTTGTAGCCCAGTGTCGTCTCACTTTCTACCGGGTTGTAGCCCAGTGTCGTCTCACTTTCTACCAGGTTGTAGCCTAGTGTCGTCTCACTTTCTACCGGGCTGTAGCCCAGTGTCGTCTCACTTTCTACCGGGTTGTAGCCCAGTGTCGCCTCACTTTCTACCAGGTTGTAGCCCAGTGTCGCCTCACTTTCTACCAGGTTGTAGCCCAGTGTCGCCTCACTTTCTACCATGTTGTAGCCCAGTGTCGTCTCACTTTCTACCGGGCTGTAGCCCAGTGTCGTCTCACTTTCTACCAGGTTGTAGCCCAGTGTCGCCTCACTTTCTACCAGGTTGTAGCCCAGTGTCGCCTCACTTTCTACCAGGTTGTAGCCCAGTGTCGCCTCACTTTCTACCATGTTGTAGCCCAGTGTCGTCTCACTTTCTACCGGGTTGTAGCCCAGTGTCGCCTCACTTTCTACCGGGTTGTAGCCCAGTGTCGTCTCACTTTCTACCAGGTTGTAGCCCAGTGTCGTCTCACTTTCTACCAGGCTGTAGCCCAGTGTCGTCTCACTTTCTACCTGGTTGTAGCCCAGTGTCGCCTCACTTTCTACCGGGTTGTAGCCCAGTGTCGTCTCACTTTCTACCAGGTTGTAGCCCAGTGTCGCCTCACTTTCTACCGGGCTGTAGCCCAGTGTCGCCTCACTTTCTACCAGGTTGTAGCCCAGTGTCGCCTCACTTTCTACCATGTTGTAGCCCAGTGTCGCCTCACTTTCTACCATGTTCTAGCCCAGTGTCGCCTCACTTTCTACCAGGTTGTAGCCCAGTGTCGCCTCACTTTCTACCGGGTTGTAGCCCAGTGTCATCTCACTTTCTACCAGGTTGTAGCCCATTGTCGCCTCACTTTCTACCGGGCTGTAGCCCAGTGTCGCCTCACTTTCTACCAGGTTGTAGCCCAGGGTCGCCTCACTTTCTACCATGTTGTAGCCCAGTGTCGCCTCACTTTCTACCGGGCTGTAGCCCAGTGTCGTCTCACTTTCTACCGGGTTGTAGCCCAGTGTCGTCTCACTTTCTACCAGGTTGTAGCCCAGTGTCGCCTGACTTTCTACCGGGTTGTAGCCCAGTGTCGCCTCACTTTCTACCATGTTGTAGCCCAGTGTCGCCTCACTTTCTACCAGGTTGTAGCCCAGTGTCGCCTCACTTTCTACCGGGTTGTAGCCCAGTGTCGTCTCACTTTCTACCAGGTTGTAGCCCAGTGTCGCCTCACTTTCTACCGGGCTGTAGCCCAGTGTCGCCTCACTTTCTACCAGGTTGTAGCCCAGTGTCGCCTCACTTTCTACCATGTTGTAGCCCAGTGTCGCCTCACTTTCTACCGGGCTGTAGCCCAGTGTCGTCTCACTTTCTACCGGGTTGTAGCCCAGTGTCGTCTCACTTTCTACCAGGCTGTAGCCCAGTGCCGTCTCACTTTCTACCAGGCTGTAGCCCAGTGTCGCCTCACTTTCTACCAGGTTGTAGCCCAGTGTCGCCTGACTTTCTACCGGGTTGTAGCCCAGTGTCGTCTCACTTTCTACCAGGTTGTAGCCCAGTGTCGCCTCACTTTCTACCAGGTTGTAGCCCAGTGTCGCCTCACTTTCTACCATGTTGTAGCCCAGTGTCGTCTCAATTTCTACCGGGTTGTAGCCCAGTGTCGCCTCACTTTCTACCGGGTTGTAGCCCAGTGTCGTCTCACTTTCTACCAGGTTGTAGCCCAGTGTCGTCTCACTTTCTACCAGGCTGTAGCCCAGTGTCGTCTCACTTTCTACCTGGTTGTAGCCCAGTGTCGCCTCACTTTCTACCGGGTTGTAGCCCAGTGTCGTCTCACTTTCTACCAGGTTGTAGCCCAGTGTCGCCTCACTTTCTACCGGGCTGTAGCCCAGTGTCGCCTCACTTTCTACCAGGTTGTAGCCCAGTGTCGCCTCACTTTCTACCATGTTGTAGCCCAGTGTCGCCTCACTTTCTACCATGTTGTAGCCCAGTGTCGCCTCACTTTCTACCAGGTTGTAGCCCAGTGTCGCCTCACTTTCTACCGGGTTGTAGCCCAGTGTCGTCTCACTTTCTACCAGGTTGTACCCCAGTGTCGCTTCACTTTCTACCGGGCTGTAGCCCAGTGTCGCCTCACTTTCTACCAGGTTGTAGCCCAGTGTCGTCTCACTTTCTACCGGGTTGTAGCCCAGTGTCGTCTCACTTTCTACCAGGCTGTAGCCCAATGCCGTCTCACTTTCTACCAGGCTGTAGCCCAGTGTCGCCTCACTTTCTACCAGGTTGTAGCCCAGTGTCGCCTCACTTTCTACCGGGTTGTAGCCCAGTGTCGTCTCACTTTCTACCAGGTTGTAGCCCAGTGTCGCCTCACTTTCTACCATGTTGTAGCCCAGTGTCGCCTCACTTTCTACCAGGTTGTAGCCCAGTGTCGCCTCACTTTCTACCGGGTTGTAGCCCAGTGTCGTCTCACTTTCTACCAGGTTGTAGCCCAGTGTCGCCTCACTTTCTACTGGGCTGTAGCCCAGTGTCGCCTCACTTTCTACCAGGTTGTAGCCCAGGGTCGCCTCACTTTCTACCATGTTGTAGCCCAGTGTCGCCTCACTTTCTACCGGGCTGTAGCCCAGTGTCGTCTCACTTTCTACCGGGTTGTAGCCCAGTGTCGTCTCACTTTCTACCAGGCTGTAGCCCAGTGCCGTCTCACTTTCTACCAGGCTGTAGCCCAGTGTCGCCTCACTTTCTACCAGGTTGTAGCCCAGTGTCGCCTGACTTTCTACCGGGTTGTAGCCCAGTGTCGTCTCACTTTCTACCAGGTTGTAGCCCAGTGTCGCCTCACTTTCTACCAGGTTGTAGCCCAGTGTCGCCTCACTTTCTACCATGTTGTAGCCCAGTGTCGTCTCAATTTCTACCGGGTTGTAGCCCAGTGTCGCCTCACTTTCTACCGGGTTGTAGCCCAGTGTCGTCTCACTTTCTACCAGGTTGTAGCCCAGTGTCGTCTCACTTTCTACCAGGCTGTAGCCCAGTGTCGTCTCACTTTCTACCTGGTTGTAGCCCAGTGTCGCCTCACTTTCTACCGGGTTGTAGCCCAGTGTCGTCTCACTTTCTACCAGGTTGTAGCCCAGTGTCGCCTCACTTTCTACCGGGCTGTAGCCCAGTGTCGCCTCACTTTCTACCAGGTTGTAGCCCAGTGTCGCCTCACTTTCTACCATGTTGTAGCCCAGTGTCGCCTCACTTTCTACCATGTTGTAGCCCAGTGTCGCCTCACTTTCTACCATGTTGTAGCCCAGTGTCGCCTCACTTTCTACCGGGCTGTAGCCCAGTGTCGTCTCACTTTCTACCGGGTTGTAGCCCAGTGTCGTCTCACTTTCTACCAGGCTGTAGCCCAGTGCCGTCTCACTTTCTACCAGGCTGTAGCCCAGTGTCGCCTCACTTTCTACCAGGTTGTAGCCCAGTGTCGCCTGACTTTCTACCGGGTTGTAGCCCAGTGTCGTCTCACTTTCTACCAGGTTGTAGCCCAGTGCCGTCTCACTTTCTACCAGGCTGTAGCCCAGTGTCGCCTCACTTTCTACCAGGTTGTAGCCCAGTGTCGCCTCACTTTCTACCATGTTGTAGCCCAGTGTCGTTGTATGTATTTGTCCTTTCGCCTTTCTCGTGGGCCGAGTAATGTTAATTTAATATTAATTTACAATTAATCGTCACTCCTTCTCTCCCTGTCTATGATCATCTCTCTGCTTATCACCATCTCACTTAACTTCTTTATACTGGCTTAGAAGACTCTGCAGAGTCTGCATACAGCCAGTTTCTTGTACATTCACTTGATCTAAAAATAACTATATGCATCCAATCTATTCTTCAATGCATTAATTGACCCTGCCTCCGCACTTTTATGTGACAGGCAGTCGCCAATATATGACTAAACAAATATTTCCTGATATCTAATATGTATCTTTCTTTAGTTAATTTGTAACTATGCCCTCTTGTTCTTATAGGCGGTTATATTTTGAAGAAAAAATACTTGTTAGTCTTATTCTTCTTCTTCTGCGTTCGTTCTCAATCTCCCGCTACCAAGCCTTGAACATGGCTTTGTAAGTAGCAGGATGTAGTTCGGAGAATGGAATGCGTTGTGTCGCTAGTTTACAGCTTGACAGCGATATTTGCACCTTTCGGTCCGACACATCCGTCTTCGGCAGGTTATAGTCTATACCACTTTGTTTTTTTAGGCTGAGTACTGATGTCGCTTCGTCGTGTGCTGGCTATGTTTATTTATTTGTCCATCTTCTTTTCTCTCACTCTCTATCTCTCTTTTCTTTCCCTCTTGTTTTCTCTCCCCTCTCTCTCTCTCTCTCTCTACCTTTATCCATCACCTTCTCAACGCCTTCTTCGTCTCCTAACTCCTTCTTTCTCAATATATATATCTTTCTATCAATCTCGCTTCCTCTGTGTTGCGTTTAATCGTTTCGTATTCTCTCTCTCTCTCTCTCTCTCTCTCTGCCTCGCTCCATCTCTTTCTCTTACCATGCCTCTCTATCAGTCGCTATGCTTCTCTCTCCTTCTCCTCACCATCTATATCACACCCTCCCACGCCTTCTCTGTTCAACTCTTTCTTTGCTTCCTCTACCACTCTCACTCTCCTTTCCCTCTCTCTCATTCTCTAATGTGTCTCCTTCTCTTCCTTCACTCTATATTACTATCTCTCCCTCCGCTCTCTTAATCCCTCTCTTTCTATACCTGTCTCTCCCCTCTCTACCTCTTTCAAACTCGAACTATTACACTCTTTCTCTCACCTCCTCCCACTCTATCTATCTCTTCCTCTCTCTCTCTCTCTCTCTCACCCTTTCTTTATATTCATATCTTCCTCTCCTATCGCTCACACTGTCTGACCCTCCCCCCTTCCCTTTCTCCACCAACTTCAGCGTGACACAATCCACTCTGACAGTTCAAGTGCTCGTGCACATGTGTCAATCAATGAAACTGTCAGTCCATCCGTTTGTCTGTCTATCCGTCTGTCCATCCATCGATCTATCTATCTATCTATCTATCTATCTATCTATCTATCTATCTATCTATCTATCTATCTATCTATCTATCTATCTATCTATCTATCTATCTATCTAACTATCTATCTATCTGTCTGTCTGTCTGTCTGTCTATCTATCTATCTATCTATCTATCTATCTATCTATCTATATATATATATATATATATATATATATATATATATATATATATATATTTGTATATTTCTATCTACGATGGGCGTTCAAGTCAAACCGGGATACTTTAATTTTTTTCAAGTAGTCAAAATACCATTTATTTTTCGATATGGCTTGGCTTGGCTTCGTTCGTTCTCAATCTCCAGCTACCAAACCCTAAAAGGACTTAAGTAGCAGAATTTAGTCCAGAGAACGAAATACGTTGTAGAATACACCCTGTTTCACTTCGTCATCAGTGCTGAAATGCGGACTTCCCGGGCATTCTTTAAAGGGTACAAACAGGGGGAAATCACTTGAAACGAGGACTCGGCAGTAAGGTGGAGCGATCCAAAAAGCCATGCCCTTTGATGCCAAAACGTTCCTTCAATAAAGTACAGATTTGAACTCTTCTCTGCCGGTCAAAAGCGGAAAGCTGAATTCGCACCCAACGCGCACTAACCTTCCGAAAATGCACATGTTCGTGAATAATGGAGTTCACCGTACCCAGGGAAAGACTTGTTTCTTTTTTGTTTCTTATAGGTTACAATTTTCGAGGATCAGACGTTCCCCAATCTGGATATTCACCAGAATGACTGTGGTGGGTTGAGAGCAACCACGGCCAGGCTCATCACTCACGGATGTACTGCCTTCTCTAAAACGTTTACACCATTCAAATGTCTTACTCAGGTTGACGTTTGACAGCGTACGAAGAAGAAGAAGAAGAAAATGTCTTACTGCGGCTAAGTGTCTCATCGCCATATAGTGATTGCAGCCTTCTGTAATTTTCAACAGGTTTCGCGCCTTATTTCACACGAAACTTACACAACACCTTTTTTTTTAGTTTTTTTTTACATTTTACGTGTTTGCCTCACTAGTTTCTACTGGCAGAGGCGCCTATTCCACCCTAGAATTTAGTCAATTGGGCGCCATATATATTTATCTGTCACGTGACTGACCCGCTTTGCGCATATTATATCATACAGAATTCATTGTAATGGTGCGTTCAAAAAACGTGCAATTGCCATTTATATACTTCTTAATAATTCATCACAGTAGCAACAAAACTGTTGCCTTCTTCCCTGTTTTCATTACGATGTAAACGTGTTATGCAAAAAAAATAGCGTTGATACATATAACACAGTTTACTTCTTCTTCTTCTTCTTCTTCTTCTTCTTTCGTTCGTTTTAAAATATTGTCTATATCTGCAATGTTGCCTCTTGTATAAACTTCACTGTCTTTTGTAGTTCACACACAGGTCCATAAAGTTTCTCTTCCAGTGTTGTTTCTATGGGCCAGTGAGATTTTCTCTGTATATCATATTCAGTTTTGTAGTATGTGCTCTGCTGTCTGGGGTGCCTGTCCGCATGTGCACATGGCTGAGTTGCCAATCTTCATTTGTGTATATGTGGCTGCGGAGTCGGTTGTGTCCTGTTCTAAGGAGCAACACAATAGTTTATTCTTGTCTGTTAATCTTATGGTAATCGTCCTGTGTTACTGTTGGTGGCTTGCTGATTGATTTGATCATCATTATCTTCTGTTGGTGGCTTTCTGATTGATTTGATCATTCTTATCTTCTGTTGGTGGTTTTCTGATTGATTTGATCATCATTATCTTCTGTTGGTGGCTTTCTGATTGATTTGATCATTTTTATCTTCTGTTCGTGGCTTTCTGATTTATTTGATCATTCTTATCTTCTGTTGGTGGCTTTATGATTGATTTTATCATCATTATCTTCTGTTGGTGGCTTTCTGATTGATTTGATCATTTTCATTTTTATCTTCTGTTGGTGACTCTCTGATTGATTTGATCATTTTTATCTTCTGTTGGTGGCTTTCTGATTGATTTGATCATCATTATCTTCTGTTGGTGGCTTTCTGATTGATTTGATCATTTTTATCTTCTGTTGGTGGCTTTCTGATTGATTTGATCATTCTTATCTTCTGTTGGTGGCTTTCTGATTGATTTTATCATCATTATCTTCTGTTGGTGGCTTTCTGATTGATTTGATCATTTTCATTTTTATCTTCTGTTGGTGACTCTCTGATTGATTTGATCATTTTTATCTTCTGTTGGTGGCTTTCTGGTTGATTTGATCATCATTATCTTCTGTTGGTGGCTTTCTGATTGATTTGATCATTTTTATCTTCTGTTGGTGGCTTTCTGATTGATTTGATCATTCTTATCTTCTGTTGGTGGCTTTCTGATTGATTTGATCATCATTATCTTCTGTTGGTGGCTTTCTGATTGATTTGATCATTTTTATCTTCTGTTCGTGGCTTTCTGATTGATTTGATCATTCTTATCTTCTGTTGGTGGCTTTCTGATTGATTTGATCATTTTTATCTTCTGTTCGTGGCTTTCTGATTGATTTGATCATTTTTATCTTCTGTTGGTGGCTTTCTGATTGATTTGATCATTTTTATCTTCTGTTCGTGGCTTTCTGATTGATTTGATCATTTTTATCTTCTGTTGGTGGCTTTCTGATTGATTTGATCATTTGTATCTTCTGTTGGTGGCTTTCTGGTTGATTTGATCATCCTTATCTTCTGTTAGTGGCTTTCTGATTGATTTGATCATTATTACCTTCTGTTGGTGGCTTTCTGGTTTATTTGATCATCCTTATCTTCTGTTGGTGGCTTTCTGATTGATTTGATCATTCTTACCTTCTGTTGGTGGCTTTCTGATTGATTTGATCATTCTTACATTCTGTTGGTGGCTTTCTGATTTGATCATTCTTACCTTCTGTTGGTGGCTTTCTGATTGATTTGATCATCCTTATCTTCTGTTGGTGGCTTTCTGATTGATTTGATCATTCTTACCTTCTGTTGGTGGCTTTCTGATTGATTTGATCATCCTTATCTTCTGTTGGTGGCTTTCTGATTGATTTGATCATCCTTATCTTCTGTTGGTACATAACTGGCAACACATTTTACAGTACTTCCTTCAATTGATAGTGCATTCATAGGCGCAAGCATATCTTCATTGCTATCGGTCGCTGACGACTACAGCTCATGTGCTGCTCAGCATCTTGACGTACTTGACGTTTAAAAGTCTTCGGAAACATCTCATCTCCAAGGCATGTATCCTTCGCTGAAGGTCAGCTGTAACTGTCCATGTCTCACAAGCATAGAGGAATATTGACAGGACCAGTGTACGCATTATTCTGATTTTCGTGCATAGTGCTAACCGTTTATCTTGCTAGATTTTGTTAAGCCATGCAAGCGCCGCTATTTTCTGTGCTATTCTGGCCAACACTTCACATTTTGATCCTTCATCACTGACAATCGACCCAAGATATTTAAAACGGTCAACCACTTCGAGTTCCTGACCGTTAGCTTTTATCCTGCTGTTGAAGCCTGTAGCGTTGTTGATCATTAATGTTGTCTTTCCAGCGTTTATTTCCATGCTATAGTCAAGAGCTGTTTCATCGAGCCTTCTGACCCATTCCTGGAGTTCTGCTTCTGAAGCCGCCAACCCGTCGATATCATCTGCAAATCGAATGTTGGTAATCGTTCGGCCCCCTAGCTTGACAGTACCATCGTGACCTCCAAGTGCCCAACTGATAATTCGCTCAAGGAATATATTGAAAAGAGTTGGAGAGAGTGTACACACCTGTCTCACACCAACTGATATGCGAAACCAGTGCCCTCGCCTCCCATTCACAAGAACTGCTCTGAACGTCTTGTCATACAGGTGTTCAAGGACGGTTATAATATTTTCGTTGATTTTAAAAAAAACCTCATGGTTGCCCATAACGCTTTATGCCATACCCTATCAAAAGCTTTCTTAAAATCAACAAACACATGATACGGTGTTTGCTGCGGTTCTAGATATGTCTCGCTTAGCAGCCTTAAATTCTTCCCTGTCTGAACCCTGCTTGTTCCTCGGCAATGATGTTCTCTGCTTGGGGTTTCAATCAGTCGAGGATTAATCTAAGTATGACCTTGCTAGGGTGGCTGATGAGGCTTATTGTTCTGTAATTTTGGCACAGCTTTAGGTTTCCAGACTTATGTAACCGTATAACTATTGATATAAGTCCATAAGTCCGGCCAGTTTCCTGTCGCCCATATTTTGTTGCAGTTGTGTGTCAGGCCTTCCACCACTACCTCTGCACCTGCCTGTAAGAGCTCTGCTGGTATATTGTTCACGCCGGCAGCCTTCCCTCTTCTCAATCTCTTTACCGCTGCAGTTACCTCTTCCTTCGTTAACAGTTTTTGTTTGGTGACATCCCAGGATCTCTGTTGCTGTATCTATGAGAGCTGCGTTAAGAGACTCTGTAACTGTATCTGTATCCAGTCCCTCTCTGAGAGCCAGCAGGGGAGCAAATCTCCCTCCCACCCTTGCTTGGAACACTTCGGTGATTTTTGAGTCCATTAGTTTGTCCAGGTCAGACTTTAGTCTGGTCACATCCTTCCTTGCGACTCCCTTCAATCGCAGACGCATAGTCATCATAACCAGATCATGGTCGCTTCCTATATCCGCTCCGGGGAAACTTCTCGTTTTGTCGGTGTTGATGCTCGCTCGGAACCTCCTCTGTATATAGTCAATCTGGCTATGCACTTCATTGCTTTGGTTATGCCCTGTCAAGCGTTTCGACCCAAACGTATTTGCCACCAACAGCCGATTGCATTGTGCGAATTCTAGGAGTCTGTGACCCCGGTCTTTGGTGTCTTTATTTCCGTATGGGTCACATGTTCCTCTCCAGTCGTAGACTGCATCTTCTCCAATTTTTGCATTCCAATCCCCCTGGACTACCAAAATGTCTTTTTTTGGCGTTTCGTGTATCAGACTTTGAAGTTGATCATAGAATGCCTCTTTTTACAATCTTCGTAATCTGCAGTGGGTGCGTAGCACTGTATAATGGTAATATTAAAGGGTCCTGCCTTTAGCCGTAAGATTATAAAACGGCAAGATATTGGACGGCAACCCATCTGGGGTAGTTGTCTCGCCGCAGCGACTCAATTTCAACCAGTGTTCGTAAAGCGATCTCAGTCCCGCCAGGCGGAGCGATAGCGCGGGCTTGCGGAAAACGCTCGCCTGCCTTTCCCCGTAGTGCGAATTGGGTGCGGTTTGTGGTAGTGGCTCCTCCACCGAGGTGTGCTAGTCTGGTCCGTATCAGGAAACGTGGTCCGTCCGTGGTGATTTATCTAAGGCTTATAGCAGAGCTCGACAGTACGTCTCGCTGGTGGTCCGACTCTCGCAAAGAGCTTGTGACCGGCAAATGGAAAGCAGGAATCGTTGCCTCGAAGCCCTGCGTTCTCCCTACGGAGAAGGGCAGGCCGGCAGGCCAAATTGTCTCTAGTCCCAGTGAAATTCATCGCCGAGGTCGTTGGGATCCGTTCTGCACAGAGCGCTGCCATCCCTCCTCGAGCGAGCCCGGTCGGTCGGTCGTCTGGTGCGTGTGGGAGGCCCCTGTCAGGCGGTCCTAGGTCGACGGAGTGAGGGACGGGTGAAACAACCGTCCGTCCGTCCCGTCAGTCGGTCCCTGCGGCCGTCCCAGTGAGGCTTTTTACACACCCTTCCTCCGCCGACCGGTGTGCGCAGTACGTACGTCTCCGACAGATATCTGGTTGATCCTGCCAGTAGTCATATGCTTGTCTCAAAGATTAAGCCATGCATGTCTAAGTTCACACTGTCTCACGGTGAAACCGCGAATGGCTCATTAAATCAGTCGAGGTTCCTTAGATGACACGATCCTACTTGGATAACTGTGGCAATTCTAGAGCTAATACATGCTTACCAAGCTCCGACCCTCGCGGAAAGAGCGCTTTTATTAGTTCAAAACCAATCGTCGTTTCCCCTCGCGGGGTTGCGGCGTCCCCACTGGTGACTCTGGATAACTTTGTGCTGATCGCATGGCCTCATGTGCCGGCGACGCATCTTTCAAATGTCTGCCCTATCAAATGTCGATGGTACGTGACATGCCTACCATGTTTGTAACGGGTAACGGGGAATCAGGGTTCGATTCCGGAGAGGGAGCATGAGAAACGGCTACCACATCCAAGGAAGGCAGCAGGCGCGCAACTTACCCACTCCCGGCACGGGGAGGTAGTGACGAAAAATAACAATACGGGACTCTTTCGAGGCCCCGTAATTGGAATGAGTACACTTTAAACCCTTTAACGAGGATCTATTGGAGGGCAAGTCTGGTGCCAGCAGCCGCGGTAATTCCAGCTCCAATAGCGTATATTAAAGTTGTTGCAGTTAAAAAGCTCGTAGTTGGATCTCAGGCGCAGGCAGGCGGTCCGGCTCGCGCCGGTTCACTGCCCGTTGTCTCCTGCCCTACCGTCTGCCGGCTCTCTCCCACGGGTGCTCTTCGCTGAGCGTCCTGGGTGGCCGGCGCGTTTACTTTGAAAAAATTAGAGTGTTCAAAGCAGGCCTCGGCTGCCTGAATAATGGTGCATGGAATAATGGAATAGGACCTCGGTTCTATTTTGTTGGTTTTCGGAACTGGAGGTAATGATTAACAGGGACAAACGGGGGCATTCGTATTGCGGCGTTAGAGGTGAAATTCTTGGATCGCCGCAAGACGAGCTACTGCGAAAGCATTTGTCAAGAATGTTTTCATTAATCAAGAACGAAAGTCAGAGGCGCGAAGACGATCAGATACCGTCGTAGTTCTGACCATAAACGATGCCGACTAGCGATCCGCAGGAGTTGCTTCGATGACTCTGCGGGCAGCTTCCGGGAAACCAAAGTGTTTGGGTTCCGGGGGAAGTATGGTTGCAAAGCCGAAACTTAAAGGAATTGACGGAAGGGCACCACCAGGAGTGGAGCCTGCGGCTTAATTTGACTCAACACGGCCAACACTGAAATGATTGACATGCCGAGACCACTCTTCTGGAGTCTAATATGGAACTGGTGCTGGACTTAGACCCCCAGAAATCTGGGGTTATGTCCCCTGTGGCTCGGTTTTGTCTGCATCCAGTGTTTGATAAAGGAATTGACGGAAGAGCACTACCAGGAGTGGAGCCTGAGACCTAAGTTAACTTACCACGCCAATACTGCAGAATGACTATCAAAAAGTACACCTTAGTGGGGTCTAATAGAGAACATGTGCTGGAATTAGACCCTCGAAAATCTTTGGGGCTACCCTTTAAGAAACTTGATTATCTCGCTAAGGGAATTGACGGAAGGGCACCACCAGGTGTGGAACCTGCGGCTTAATTTGACTGAACACGCCAATACTGTAGAACAACTGACAAATTGAGAGCACTGCCGTTTGGGTCTAATAATGAACGTACGCTGGTATTAGACTCACGGACGACAAGTCAGCTCAAATGAAAGAACGCTACGGAAATCGTGTTTAACTCCGCAGATTTCAAATACCTGGTCATTGACAAACAAAAGCCCTCAATAAATTCGTCTGACCAAATAGTGAACGGGTGCTGGAAATAGATCTGAAGACAGGTCAGTTTTACCCTACAAATGACAGGGCGTTGCTACGGAAAACCAGCTCAAATCGAGAGGAGCCGCAGACACTTTGGTTCACGTACCAGGCTGATAAGCCAAGGGCGCGAGGCTACCATGTGGGGGATTACGGCCGAACCCTTGAAAGCCGCAATCCCGCCCAAAATCTCAGCACCACTGCAATGGGAGGCTCCTACATGCTCGGGACCTGGGGCTTGCGCCCCAGCCCTATCAGGTAGAGCCACAGTAAGAGGTCCTTGCCGCCCGCAAATCAAAGCGGGCGGAAAACTGCTTGATACTCACCCTATACGGCGATGGGGTGCGAAAAACACCAACCAAAGACTTAGAACCTGGTCGGGGTGTCGAAAACAGTAGAGCAGCCACCACACTGTGAACTGTCAAGACTCAACCACTGACCATGAGAGTTGTCCGCACACCAGGCGATCAACATCTCTGTGACATTACCAGGCTTGTCCTCTAGCTAAATGCACTCCGGTTACGATATCTACCTCTGTACGTTATCAGCCATAACTATCATGCTGGACGCAGAAGAGATGCAGACCAGCGGACATTGCACACCTGCCCCACTGTGTCAACACCCCAGGTGGCGGGGAATGCTAGGCGTACCATCCCTGCATAGAAGCCAAGAAAATAAAGGGAAAAAGAGATACCCCACTCACATGCAAATGCTACGTTTCTGGCAGGACGTGACGATCCTGGGATACAGACACACTGGACTGCCTCTCTTCCGGGTAAACCAGTCCATCTCATATATCACATACCATCATTGCACCCTATAGACACGAGTAGTGAAGACTCGATAGTCTGGTAAGACAACTTCCATAGGAGAGAAAACTCTGATCGTAAACAACTGCTGCCTTGCAGATAGGCTGGGGACAGCCAAAGGCTAAGGAGGGCATCCCTACAGAAACGCCTGTTGAAATCGGATGCACGGGGCCGCAAGCCTAACAAAACAGTGCAACGTAAATCACAGTATGATGGCAGCACAACCTATTCGAAAAACGTATGGCGCTCATCCTGAGGAGACCCGCCAGGCAGCGATAGCGCCGGGCCCCACGCCTCGAAGGGGCCCACCCTTGACTACTGGTGGTCACCCACCCATGTGTCGTGGAGTCAAGGCACATGGCTATGGGGAAACGACTATTGGCCAAAACCTCAAGACCCTCAAAATATTACAGTGGAATGCGGAGGGAGTCATTAACAAAAAACTTTCCCTAACACATCACCTGCATGAAGGCAAGATTGACGTGGCATGTATCCAGGAAACGCACCTCAACAATAACCATAAATTCTCAATCAGAGGATACCAGACTTTCCGTCTAGATAGAGAAGGCCACAAAGGAGGGGTCCTGATACTGACCAGAAACAGCATACCGAGTAGCGCGGTACCTGTCAATCACACCGGACAAGCAGAAATTGTAGGAGTTGACATAATGGCTCAAGAGACGAAGCTCCGCATTTTCAATCTGTACGGACCACCAAACAGAGACCTATCGCTCTCGAGTATGGAGGTCAGAGACTCCAACTGCATAGTGGTTGGAGATTTCAACAGCCACTCGGAGAGATGGGGATACTCTGACACAGACAGCAGAGGTGACGAAGTGGAAGATTGGGAGATAGATGCAAATCTCTCCCTAATCAATAGGCCGGAGGATAGCCCTAGCTTCTATTCAAGAACATGGCATACCACCTCGACTCCAGATTTGGCCTTCTCCACACAGGACATACACTATAAAATAGACCGCCAGGTGCTAAACCAACTGGCAGGTAGCGACCACAGGCCGATCAGGCTAACCATTGACATGGAAGTAGGCCCACAGGAAACAAAACCGCTCCCACGTTGGAATTACAAACGAGCCGACTGGGACAGATTTGCAATCCTGACAGATGGGCTGTGTGAAACCATCAACACACGAAACACCAAAATGAAGCCCATGGTAGAGAGCCTAAGCAAGGCAATAATGCAAGCCGCCACTGAAACCATCCCAAGAGGAGCTAGGAAAAACTATAAGCCCTACTGGAATGATGAGTTACAGAAAGTGAAAGATGCAGTAACAAATGCTAGGAACATGGCAGAACGAGAAAAATCCGTGGAGGCAAACATCGCCCTCAAAGCCGCCGCGGCGAAGTACAAACACACTCTCAAGCAAACAGCAAGAGAAAGTTGGAAAAATAAAACGGAAAGTTTAAACCTGGACAAAGAAGGGAACAAGCTATGGAAGCTAGTCAGAGCCATGAACGACGAAACCCCGTCAAATAAACAAATTACTATCAAGCAAGGCGAGAACTTGATCACAGGTAAGAAAGCCGCAAACGCCTTTGTCGATCACTATGCCAGAGCAAACCACATCGAGGTCCCTGCAGATAAGCATACAGACATTAGCGAAGAGCTAAAGGGGCACGAAAACATAAACACGGCTCCTGAAGAGCACATGATGGCCAAACTAACAATGCGCGAAATGGAAGAGGCTATGAGAACACTAAAGAGAAGGAAATCTCCCGAAAAAGACGGGATAACAAACGAAATGCTGATGGGGCTGGGCCAAACAGCGAAGAAAAAACTACTATCAGTCCTGAACCAAAGCTGGAAAAGGGGTATTGTACCCCAGGCATGGAAAGATGCAATACTGGTACCAGTACCAAAAACAGGAAAGGACAAAACAGATCCGAATGGATACAGGCCCATAAGCCTACTGAGCTGTGTCGGCAAGCTGATGGAACGGATGATAAACACCAGACTGATGTGGCATCTGGAAGAAAAACGAATACTAATTCCACAGCAAGCCGGCTTTAGACAGCACAGATCCACTGAGGACCAGGTCATCCTCATAGCCCAGGAGATAGAAGATGCCTACCAGGCACAGAAACACACAGTAGCTGTTTGGGTGGATCTGGAAAAGGCATTTGACAAAGTCTGGAAGGATGGACTTAGAGTCAAGCTAAGAAGAAGTGATGTTTGTGGGAAGATGTACAAGTGGATCAACCACTACCTCAAACAAAGAACGGCCAGAGTCCAAGTACAAGGGCAGATGAGCAAAAAGGTGACACTCGAGCAGGGAGTACCCCAAGGGGGAGTACTGTCACCCACACTCTTCCTGGTATATATAAACGATATTACAGAGAATATACCAAGAAGAGTCCATAGCTCAATGTTTGCAGACGATCTGGCTATGTGGACCTCTGAAAAGAATCTCACCATAGCAAGAAATCGCATGCAAACGGCCCTAACATCGCTGGAAGAGTGGGCGAACTCATGGCTGGTCAAAATAAACGAGGAGAAAACCACGTGCACAATATTCTCGCTCTCATTAAAACCCCAAAGTACCAAATTAAGCCTAAATGGCAAAATCCTGCAGCCAAACGACAACCCAACCTATCTGGGAGTCACATTTGATCGGCGCATGACATGGAAAAGTCAGATTGAGAGAAACCGAATGAAAGCCAGAGAAAGAATGGCGATCATGAGGAAACTTGCTGGCACAAGCTGGGGAGCAGACGAAGGCATACTAAAGAAACTGTACACTGGAAGAGTGAGACCAGTTCTCGAGTATGGCATCGCGGCATGGACAACAGCAGCGAAGGCGAACTTCGATAAAGTTAACAAACTTCAAAACAAAGCCATGAGAATCATAACAGGTGGCATGAAGTCAACGCCAATTGTAGAACTTGAAAAGATTACAAAACTGCAATCCATGACCGACAGAAGAGACTGCAGAGCCCAGCTGCAGTCAGAGAAACTCCGAAGACTGACGGACCATCCAATGTACCAGAGGCTAAACAATTTGGGAACTGGGAAACTAAAGCGGAGAAACTTTGCAGAAATAGCCAAAGCAAAGATGCACGAAGATCCCATAAACGCACTAACAACACCAAAACCCATCACTACTGTACGAAAACCTACTTGGAGGCAGGATATATTTCCAGAGGTGGTAGAAAATATACCAGGTATTGCAAACAAAAACTGCCAGACCGAAAAAGAAAGGAGAGACACTACCCTAAGCTTCATAACGAAAAGCTACCCAAGCATGGACTGGACCCATGCATACACCGACGGTTCTGTAACAAACACTACACAGAACGGAGGGGCAGGAGCATTCCTGAACCTACCAAATGGCAGAAAAATAACACTGTCATTCGCTACTGGTAAGTACACAAGCAATTTCAGAGCGGAGGCAGAGGCACTGAGGGCGGCAGTGGAAGAAATGGCAACACACAGTGAAAATGAGAGCCACATAGTCTTGCTGACAGATGCTCTCGCCGTAGTCACAGCGCTAAAAAGCCAGAAAAACACTGAGCTTAATGACTTAAGAGCAGCACTCTGCAAACTGTGCCAGCTGTCCGCACCAAAAAGGGTAGTGGTACAGTGGGTTCCGTCACACTGCAACATCCAAGGCAACGAGGAGGCAGACAGACTGGCAAAAGAAGGTGCAAGGCTACCACAAACAGATACCAGTATGACGTACGAAGAGTCAAAACGGCTTATCAAAGCCAGGTACATTACCAAATGGGAAACCGAACATACTGGTTACACCAAAAACGATGCCTATTACCAGTTGAACCGAAGAGAGCAGGTCGTTGTCTTCAGACTTCGCACTGGCCACAATAGACTGAGGTACCACCTATTCAACAAATTGAAGATAGGGTGTACCGACGAATGCCCGTGCGGTACTGGTAAAATGACCACTGAACATCTGCTGCAGAACTGCCCGACATACGGGGATCAGAGAGAGCAGATGTGGCCATTGCCAGTGGAACTGCAAGACAAGCTCTATGGTAGTGGCGAGAGTCTCAGGATGATCGCCGCTTTTTTCGAAAAAATAATGGTTACTGTCTGACTGTGTACGCAGAAGAAGAAGAAGAAGAAGGACGGCAACCCAAATGCATCTGGCTGTGTCTTTATGCTCCAGTATCCCAACTCTGCAATGCCATAATAATAATATATTTTTTTAAAGAATGTAATTATTCTTCTACCGCCTACCTGAAATGGGGACTCAGTGGTCTCGAGGTAAGGTGTCCGTCTCGGGTCGGTGACTCAGTGGTCTCGAGGTAAGGTGTCCGTCTCGGGTGGGTGACTCAGTGGTCTCGAGGTAAGGTGTCCGTCTCGGGTGGTGGACTCAGTGGTCTCGAGGTAAGGTGTCCGTCTCGGGTCGGTGACTCTGTGGTCTCGAGGTAAGGTGTCCGTCTCGGGTCGGTGACTCAGTGGTCTCGAGGTAAGGTGTCCGTTTCGGGTCGGTGACTCAGTGGTCTCGAGGTAAGGTGTCCGTCTCGGGTCGGTGACTCAGTGGTCTCGAGGTAAGGTGTCCGTCTCGGGTCGGTGACTCAGTGGTCTCGAGGTAAGGTGTCCGTCTCGGGTCGGTGACTCAGTGGTCTCGAGGTAAGGTGTCCGTCTCGGGTGGTGGACTCAGTGGTCTCGAGGTAAGGTGTCCGTCTCGGGTGCATTGGGTGTCCGCCTCAAAGGTCACGGGTTCGATTTACGATGGAGACCATGATTTTTTTACATGGATCTTCTGGCAAAAATTCCACAGTTCTCTGGGTAGTGAGATCGGACTCCCGTGTTGAGTGTCGAGCACGTTAAAAATATCTTGGCAGTTGAAAATCGAAAAGAGTAGGCTTAACGATAAAATTAAAATTAAAAATCTACCCAAATTATTTGTACATTTCTTTCTCCTGGTGGCTTGTTAAGATACAGCTATAGACGGAGCCTAGCTGGCTGCGTGTCTACTTATCTAATGTGTTTGAGTCTGTTAAGATGGACTCGCACATGTGTAAATACCACCATCCAAGAAACTGGTTGTACACAAACTCTGTAGGGGTCTTCTAAACCAGTATAAAGAAGTTAAGTTAAATCTAAAAATCGCCCGCTAATGAGCGCTATCGCCCAGGTTGAAGAGCACTGGCCTAAACCGTACGACAACACACAAAATGGGTAACCCGTTGAGTAAAATCGACAAAAAAGTGCACGTGAACAAACACTAGAAACATGTTTGACGTAATGCCCAAAACAGGGGAAGTAAGTAAATACATAATATTACAAACGTTGCGGGCTTGTACGAAACGCATTCACTTTGTGTTGGTGAGATTACACGTATCAGGGATAATGTCCGCGATTAGAAATAATGCATTTAGCTATTCGATTTCCCGACAATCAAAGGTATTAGGCCTATGATCGGTCACAGGTGGCGAGAAAATCGCTAAACAGGAAATAATTTGAAAAATAATAATAATATATTTCTTCTTAAACACGGCACAAAAATTTCACTGACATTCATGTTGGTGTCCTCTTCTCCCTTTTTCTTAAATAGTCACTCGGAACGGTCCGTACCCTCTGTAACCCCCCCCCCCCCCCCTTCCTCCCTTGGTGACATCATTGCTGTCAATAAACTGCGTGTAGTCTCGTTTGTCCACGAGAACGAGCGAAACCTCGTGACAAGAACTCTCCACACAAAAATAATATTCAAATCTTCAATTTCATAGCACACATCTATTTTAAAATAAATAAACATCTAACTCATGTGTTTGTCACAGTTCATAAAAGAAATATCCAATCCAGTCCATGTTTAAATATATGGATATCCGCGATCTTGTTGTTGTTGGTTGTTGTTATTGGTTGTTGTTGTTGTTGTTGGTTGTTGGTTGTTGTTGGTTGTTGTTTGCGAATACTCACAATGAGTAGGATACTGTTTTGTGCACCCTGAAAAGGACGTTAAGTGGCAGGTTCCATTAGCTTTCATCACATCCCGAGCGTGCTGATGAAGATGGACCTGGGTCCTCCAGGCGGTTGTGCTAAGCTTGGATTCATCTGCGTGTCACTCACTACTACGGGAATCTCGTCGATCCCTCACCCAGACTGCCATGAAAACAGCCCGTTTCCAGGGAGGGCTACTAGGAAGCCGAGGTGAGGGTCTTGGGCAGTATGTTTTGCCTGATCCTGATTAACATGCCTTGGTTTGGCTTGGCTTCGTTCGTTGTCAATCTCCCACTACCAAACCATGAAAGGGCTTAAGTAGCAGAATGTATTCCAGAAAACGGAATACGTTGTGTCGTAGTTTACAGCTTGACTGGGATATTTGCACCTTTCGATCCAACACATCCGACTTCAGAAACCATTTTTTTTAGTACCGGGTTAGCATTCTCTCTTCGATCCCTTCTCCTTAGCCAGTCTGCCCTGCTGTAGCCTGTTATCCAGGATCACCGCGTGGAAGTGTAGAAGGGTCTTGGCAGCTCTGTTTCGCTGGCCCTGACGCTAGCAGTTAGCTATGCGTCACAGTATGTTTTGCCTGACCAGACGTTAGTCTTCTTTCTCCATCTTCTATCTTTGAATACAGCTACAGATTCACATCCTGTCCATGTTTAAATATCTCCATGTGGTCGAAGACGCAGTTACTTAAAGCAGACTATTTGGGACATGGGTCAACAAACTAGTTCTGTCCAATATTATACTCCGACTCCAAGTGGCGGCCATCGTAACAAAAGCTGCATTCGTGCAGCCTCGTTGAGAGAATACAGACTTAAGAGAGAAAGTAAACTAAGGCCTACAAATGCGACGTGTTAAAATAAGATGTGTATGGGCTGAAAGGCACATATAGCACAGACTCGCTGTAAACTACAATACAACGTAACAAAAAAGTCATTTTCGGGACGAACGACAAAGAGGAAGAAGAAGAAGAAGAAAAAGGTGGAGAAATGATAGCTCACTTTCCTCACTTTTCCACATTAAATCTATAAATTCACATCTTGCCGATAATTAAATATGACTATTTCAATAGATCTAGAGACTTACAATATATCTACGTTTGAATCACATTCTCCCAGTCTGACACACACTCACGCGGGTGTTGACTGTCTGTCTCTCCAAAATGGTCCAGGATCAAGGGACTTAAACAATCGCAATACCGGCACTTTCAAACCACAGCCTACAGTAGCAAATGTGTGTAACGTCACAAGTCAGTGTGTAAACACAGAAAGAATGTTCTATATTCGCACAGTAATGTTATCATATTTAGGTGGGGCTTGCTTTGTGTGCTTTCTTTCACTCTCGGCATTCTACTTCTTTCTCACTCTCTGTCTCTCTCTCTCTCTCTCTCTCCTGCACACTACTTATGTCTATATATATATATATATCTCTTCATCCCTCTCACTTACTCTTTCTCTCACTCTCTGTCGCCTTTACTTTGCCACACATATTCTGTTTCACACACTCTCTCTCGATTTGCTTCTGACTTTCCCTATCACTCTAGCCCTCCCCCTATGGCTTAGCGCTCTCTCTCTCTCTCTCTCTCTCTCGTTCACGTCAACTTTGTGTCTCGCTCACTCTATTTCTGTTTTTGCAATTACTTTTCCCTATTTATCACTACATTGCCTCTTTCACTCACTTTCTCTTTCTCTCTCCTAAACGCCAGCTTTGTCTTTCTCCCTCTCTTTATTTCTGGGTTTTCAAGTATGTTTCTCTCTCTTTCTCTCTCACTCACTCACTCACTCACTCACTCACTCACTCACTCACTCACTCACTCTATCTATCTATCTATCTATCTATCTATCTATCTATCTATCTATCTATCTATCTATCTATATATCTATCTATCTGTCTGTCTATCTATCTATCTGTCTATCTATATATATATATATATATATATATATATATATATATATATATATATATATATATATCTCTGTCGCTCCACTCAGCGTTTTCTGTGTCTTCCTTAAGCTAGCACTGTGTCACTCGAATATCTACCCTACATCTTCCCTCTCCGACTCTCTATCACTCTACCGCTATCTTTTCTACACGTACACTCTCTCAAACACTGTACATACCTGATTTCTCGCGAAGCAACAAATCTAATCAAACATGCATCCTCGGCGAAGTTCAAACCTCTGAAAACAAAAGTCCACACAATTCTCGCTAGTCAGATCACCAAAGAATCAGTCGGACTAGTCGACACGAAAAAGGCCCTACAACAGGATAGCAGCAGTTAATATGTGTCACGTGTTTCCTGTTTGCATCACTGACGGAAACAGCCAAGATGGCGTCACGCCGATTCCGATCCCACACAAAACATGGACGCATCTGTTGACAAATTGACCACATCAATCGTAATACGAGATTATATTTATACACTCGGATGAGGTGAAGGATGCAGCAGTGAATGGGCTGACTGCAGCTAGCGACGCATAGCCGGCTGCTTGCATCAGGGTCAGTGAACCATAACTGAAGGGTCGGCGAACCATAACTGAGGGGTCAGTGAACCACAACTGAAGGGTCAGTGAATCACAACTTGCCAAGACCCTATTCCGCTTCCAAGTAGTGACCCTGGAAACAGACTGCAACCATACATGCTAGCTAAGAGATTAGGGATCGAACAGGCAAGGCAAACCCGGTCACCAAAATGACGTACTGAAATCAGATATGTCGGGCCGAAACACACATATATCGCAGTCTGGCTGTAAACTGCTACACATCTTTTCAGAATGAATGAAGAAGAAGACGAAAGTAAGACGAAAAAAGAGATGAAAAATAATGAGGTGGAAAAAGAGGAGGAAGAGAAGAAGAAGAAGAAGAAGAAGAAGAAGAGGAAGAAGAAGAAAAGAAGAAGAAGAAGATTAAGAAAAAAGAAGAAGGAAAAAGTAAAAGAAGAAGAAGAAGATTAAGAAAAAAGAAGAAGGAAAAAGTAAAAGAAGAAGAAGAAAAAGAACAAGATGAAGAAAAAGAACAAGATCAAAAAAGAAAAAAGTAGAAGAAGATGAAGAAGAAAAAGAAGGAAAAGGTGAAGAAGAGGAAAAAGGAAAGGAAAGTAGAAGAAAAAGAAGAAGAAGAAGAAAAAAGTCGAAGAAGAAGAAGATGAAGAAGAAAAAGAAGATTAAAAAGAAGAAGAATAAGAAAAGAAAAGTAGAAGAAGAAGAAGATGAAGAAGAAAAACAAGAAGAAGAAAAAGTAGAAGAAGAAGAAGAAAAAAAAGTTACCCATAACCTAGATAGCTCAGAGTATGTGCACAGCCTCCAGTAGTACCAACTGTTAATTTATAAAATGTTGACTCACGTAGAACCCAAAACGAAACAACACGGCTTATAAAAAACTCATTTTGTACAGAGAAACGTAGTTTTTATAAATATGCATTTGTTACATCCCAATGCGTGCTTGATAAGTGGGCTGTAATCCTTTTGGTTGTAGAGCAATTCGAGGCTCCTCGGTGTTTGATCCTGACCTTGTTGTCCAGGCTGCTGTGATATAGCTTGTTTTCAGGAAGTCTGGTCCGAATGTGAAGTGGGAGTCTTGATCGATACGCTTCACCTGATCTTGGTGAATACTCTTGACTCCTCTTGGAGCACCACTTGGATATAGATCAACTGAGATACTGTACTGGCGCGTAACAGTCGGAAAACTGACAGAACTTGCAGCATCTGTTGTAGGTGTCTGCTGAAACCAGGTTACGGAAAGTGAAAACCTCAAGTTAACATTACTTGAAACATCAGTCGGAACAAATTCAGATCTTGTACTGGAAAGACAAAATTAATGACCAACAACGCTACGGGCTTCAACAGCAGGATAAAAGCTAACGGTCAGGAACTCAAGTGGTTGACCGTTTTAAATATCTTGGGTCGATTGTCAGTGGTGAATGATCAAAATATGAGGTGTTGGCCAGAATAGCACAGACAATAGCGGCGCTTGCACGGCTTAACAAAATCTGGCAAGATAAACGGTTATCACTATGCACGAAAATCAGATTAATGCGTACAATGGTCCTGTCAATATTCCTCTATGCTTGTGAGACATGAACAGTTACAGCTGACCTTCAGCGAATGATACAGGCCTTGGAGATGAGATGTTTCAGAAAACTGTTAAACGTCACGTACAAAGATCGAGTTACAAATGAGGAAATACGAGATAGAATTACAACAGCAATAGGGCCTTTCGAAGACCTCTTGGCAACTGTCAAAAGAAGGAAACTTACTTGGTACGGTCACATATCGAGATCAAATGGTCTTGCAAACACAATCCTCCACGGAAAGGGGCATGGCAGACGACGAAGAGGCCGGCCCAAAAAGAGATGGGAGGACAACATAAAAGAATGGACCAGTCTCCGACCAGAAGAGTCACAGGCAGCGGCAGCTGACAGAGATGGGTGGCGCGGGGTTGTGAGGATGTCTTCATATGTGCCCCAACGACTTCACCGGTTACGGGATGACCTGACCTGGCCTGACTGACAAGTGACAGCTTGGAACAGATAAAACTTGGAACATTTGTTGGAACAAATTGAGATCTTGTACTGACAAGCGACAGTTTGAAACAGATCAAACGTAGAAAATTTTTCAAAACAAAACTGAGATCTTGTACTGACAAGTGACAAACTGAAACCTGACACAGCTTGAATAATTTGAAACATGACACATGCAGCGGTAAAACCAGGATTTGGACTTTGGGCGGCGGGGGTGGGGGTGGGGCGGGGCCGAGGTCCTTATTTTTTAAAATACAAAAATTATGACAGCATTTTCCTTCTCATCTAAGGCCGTACATGAACATTATTGCATGTCAAGATGATATTTTCATTCGAGTTCTCAATTTGCTTTTCGTTAGTTTTATCTGCCCGAATAACCAATAAATGGCCGCTTTGAAGTGGACAAATAACTAGTGGTTTATAGTAAATAATGGATACCCACTGACTCTCTGTACGTACATAGTTGTTGGCTATGACCTTGACCAACATACATTACGTACATAGTTGTTGTTTGCTATGACCTTGACCAACATACATTACGTACATTCTTGTTGTTGGCTATGACCTTGACCAACATACATTTCGTACATAGGGTATCAAGATGCTGCAGCGGTCAGCTACCCATCGCTGACTGCTAGCGACAGGGCCAGCGAACCATAGCTGCCAAGACCCTTCTACACCTCCACGTGGTGATCCTGGATAACAGGCTGCAGCAGGGCAGACTGGCTAAGGAGAAGGGATCGAAGAGGGAATGCTAACCCAGTACTCAAAAAATGCTTGCTAAAGTCGGATGTGTTGGACGGAAAGGTGCACATATCGCAGCCAAGCTGTAAACTACGACACAACGCATTCCATTCTCTGGACTACATTCTGCTACTTAATCCCTTTCAGGGTTTGGTAGCGGGAGATTGAGAACGAACGAAGAAGAAGAAGAAGAAGATTTCGTACATAGTTGTCGTTGGCTTGACCTTGACCAACATACATTGCGTACATAGTTGTTGTTGGCTTGACCTTGACCAACATACATTGCGTACATAGTTTGAAACTAACTTATTCGCCCAAAAGTGAATATGTACAAATTGGGGTAGCCCAAAAAAGCCACAAGTAGCCCAGTTAGGAAAGTCAGTAGCCAACGGTTTCTAGAAGTAGCCAAATTTCTTAATTGTCGCCCAATCTGCTGTATCTACTCTGTGAGCACCGGAAGCAACCGCCACAGACATCACTCGTGGCTTGACGAGAACCGCTTTTACAAGGTAAGGTGGGTTGTTACTCCTAAAATGTTAAATGAAGATAATTTAAAGAAAAACATTGTAATGGGGGCGTGGGGGGGGGGTGGTGTTAAGACCCTTAGCAATCACCACCACCTCCCCCCCCCCTCCCGCCGCGCACCTCCCGACCACCATTTCCACCCCACCCTACACACACCCGCCCCCATCGTCCCCCCCCCCTGTACCCCCGCCGGGGTACGCCTCTGGACACATAACTTGTAGCATCTGTTGAAAAAATGCTATGCGATCTGAGGTTGGCAAACGACTGATAAACCACCAAAATACTTGGAGCAATTATTGACAATGCTTTGGGATCAAATTCAAGTTCAAATCCTGGTTGCACCGCTGTATGTGTCATTTTTCAAACTATTCAAGCTTTGTCAGGTTTCAGTTTGTCACTTGTTGGTACAAGATCTCAGTTTTGTTCTTACAAATGTTCTAGGTTTGATCTGTTTTAAGCTGTCGCTTGTCAGTACAAGATCTCAATGTGGTCCACTGCACCAGCCGCAGCGGTCAGCGACCTATAGCTCAATGCTAGCGTTAGGGCAAGCGAATTGGAGCTGCCGATGCCCTTCTACACCTCCACGCGGTGATCCTGCTCAGAGCAGACTAAGAAGAAGGGATCGAAGAGGGAAGGCTAACCCGGTACTCAAAAATTCCTGCTAAAGTCGGATATGTCAGACTTAAAGGTGCAAATATAACAATCAAGCTGTAAACAACGACACAGCGCATTCCGTTCCTTGGACAACACCCTGATACTTACAAAGCCTTTTTCGTGGCGTAGTAGCGGGAAATTGAGAACAGGCGAAGAATAATAGGTTGACAATTTTAGCTGACATCTAGTACTGCCAAGTGACAGTTTGAAACCTCGCAAAACTGGGAATATTGGTAGAGCAAGTCGGCTGTGTGATTGGCTATTCACTACATGTGACACAGCTGACAAACAACATGGCATGACTGACTTCAGGTGACAGTCACATGACTACAAAATCTATTATTGTAAGCACCTGGTCTGTGCAACTTGTCGATTATCGAATTTGTCGAAGTGGAACTGAAATGTCGTGCTTGGCTCGCGGTAGGTCGACATCGACGCCTACTTCCACGCTCCTAACAGGCGCAGAGAAAAGGGTCATCAAACGAAATATTAATATTAACAAGTGAGGCCCCGGGTGGGTTGTACGAGATGTAGGAAAGGGTGCGATAGAGATAGGCTGAGATAGGGAGAGCGAAGCATACATATAGATGGAGAGGGGAATGAGGAGACGATTAGAGTGAGAGAGAGAGGGGGGGGACGACAGAAAGAGAAAGAGAGGAGGTAAAAAGAAGTAGAGAGGGTGGGAACGAAATAAAGAGCAAACGAGTAAGAGGAGTTTGAGGTGACGGTATAGAGAAAGGGGGAGGCGGGGGGGGGGGTGGAGAAAGAGAGGGAGAACGAGAGGGAGAACGAGAGGGAAAGAGAATAAGGAGAGACGGAAAGAGAGGGGGAAGTGAGGTGGATGTAGATATAGAGAGAACTAGAACGGGGACGAAGTGAGAGAAGGAGGTGACATGGAGCGAGAGAGAGAGGAAGTGAGGGAGACAAGGAGATGGATATCTATATAATGATAGTGAGAGAGGGAGGGAGAGAGAGAGGGAGAGAGTGAAAGAGAGAAGGAAAGAGGGACGGAGAGAGTGAGAGAGAGTGAGAGATGGGCAGAGATGGAGAAAGAGAATGAGAGAGAGGGGGGAGAAAAGATGGCATAGAGCGAGAGAGTAAGAGAAGGTAATAGGCAGAGAGACAAAGAGGAAAAGAGTGAGTGTCGACAATGCTGTAGATTGTCCATGACCTTGGGATACAGATACTGTAGGGCCTCTCGTAATATCTTCAACATCAATTGTTTTAAACCAATCTGCATTAATTTGAGATTTGTTGTCTTTGGAGGTCCCATAACTGATAGAGGTCCCAGAGCAGCAGCCCCCACACCAAAGAGCATGTCTTAATCCCGGAATGAGAAAGAGAGGGAGAGTGAGGGATTGAGAGAGAGAACTAATGATAGTTGATGTTCGTGTTGGTGATGCTGTTGTTGGCGTTGTTGATGTTGTTGTTGTTGTTGTTGTTGGTGGTGGTGGTGGTGGTGGTGGTGGTGTTATTGTTGAATGTCCCCAATGAGTATGGCCATAGGTGTTACCAGGAGAGACAGAATGCGGAACGACGACATTCGAAGAATGGTCGGCACTACTTCTTGTGTCAAATACATTTCCAGGCAGAAAATAAGTTGGTTTGGTCATCGCATGAGAATGTACCCTCATCTTCTTCCACTGATGGCTTTCAACGATGATAGATATGGCTACAGGGCAAGAGGCGGCGTTAGGCAGGTGGATAGATGACATTAGAGTGATTATGCAGGGACACGGGCAAACATTAACCGACGCAACGCACTTGGCGCAGGATAGACGACTTAAGCTCCGCACGGCGCTCAACGGCACAGGCAGACAGAAAACTAACTTCTCTTTTGTGCGCCCTGAATAGGGTATTAAGTGGCGGGTTGCAGTAGCTTTTCTCACATCCCGAGCGTGCAGTTAATGGTAGACCTGGCTCCACCAGGGGCGGTGTGTTATGCTTGGTTTCATCTGCTTGTCGCTCACTACTAAAGGGATCATGTCGATCCCCCACCTGGTTAGCCAGCCTGCCATGAAAACGGCATGTTTTCAGTGAGACCTACGTGGAAGTGAGGCGGGGGTCTTGACCAGTATATTTTACTTGACCCTGGCTATCATGTCCGATCAGTATATTTTACCTGACCCTAACATGTTCGATCAGTATATTTTACCTGACCCTGGTTAGCATGTTTGATCAGTACATTTTACCTGACCCTGGTTAGCATGTTCGATCAGTATATTTTACCTGACCCTGGCTAGCATGTCCGATCAGTATATTTTACTGACCCTGACAAGCATGTCCAATCAGTACATTTTACCTGACCCTGGTTAGCATGTCCGATCAGCATATTTTTCCTGACCTTGACTAACATGTCCAACCAGTATATTTTACCTGACCCTGACTATCATGTTCGATCAGTATATTTTACCTGACCCTGACTAACATGTCCGTTCAGCATATTTTACCTGACGACGTTAATCTCCTCCTCTCCCAAACGATAATTTAAATAAGGGGAGATAATTCAGGACGTCCACGTCTCCGCTAGTAGTCCTGACAACTGAAGGACCGTGAGTTTGGTTACACCTGTATGCAGTGGATGCTCTGAGCAAATATACCTTCCTCGAGTTACCCTAAGTAAGTAGAAGACATGATAAGGTGGGGGTGGCGTGAATGTGTGTGCTCTCTGCGTGTGCGTATCTGTGTTATGTGTGTATGGTATGTGTGTGGAGATGTGTGACATTTAGTGGTAGAATTATGCACTTTTCAATACTTGAGTAGTACATGTCACGCCAAGCGCACGAATGTGGGTAGCTGCTAAATTTAAATAGGTTGTTAGCATAGCTGGATTCATCGTCGTCAAGTTCCGTGTCGACTTTCGAAGTCTATCATGCGGTTGTAGTTGTTGTTGTTGTTGTTTATTGTTACTCGTGCTGAGTTAAATCTTGACGTCGTTTCTTGGATAACGAGTTAGAGCGGGTCTGCTTATATCCCGAGGGTCAATTGAAAAGGTGGGTCGGGGACCTGAGGCTGTAGTGCACTTCCAGGCTCCTCGTCAAGTTTGTGGCTAAGGGGATTACAGTGCCGATGCCCACCTCGTTGGCTGACTAATGGGCTACAGCTTGTTTCCATGAGTGCGAACAGAACCGTGAGGTGGGGGTCTTTCTCAGTATGTTACACCTGGCCCTGATTACTCTTAGCTAAAACCTTGATTAGTTTGTTACACCTGACCATGATTACTCTTAGCTAAAACCTTGATTAGTTTGTTACACCTGACTATGATTACTCTTAGCTAAAACCTTGATTAGTTTGTTACACCTGACCATGATTACTCTTAGCTCCATCTTGCTCAGTATGTTACACCTGGCCTTGATTACTCTTAGCTAAAACGTTGATTAGTTTGTTACACCTGGTCTTGATTACTCTTAGCTAAAATCAGTTCAATATCAAAGGTTGGAGGCAGGTTAAATACAAGCCCGATAAACATTTCTAAGAACAAGGAGTAGTGAAGCGATATGATATACTGTGGAAGCGTAGAGTGTTCATGGTCAGGTGAATGTATTGATCAAGGTTGGAGCTAAGAGTAATCAAGGTCAGGTGTAACATACTGAGCAAGGTTTTAGCTCATATTAATCAGGGTCAAGTGTTACAAATTAATCAAGGTTTTAGCTAAAAGTAATCAGGGTCAGGTGTAACAAACTAATCAACGTTTTAGCTAAGAGTAATCAAGACCAGGTGTAACAAACTAATCAACGTTTTAGCTAAGAGTAATCAAGACCAGGTGTAACAAACTAATCAACGTTTTAGCTAAGAGTAATCAAGGTCAGGTGTAACATACTGAGCAAGAAGGGAGCTCTAAATGTAATCAGGGTCAGGTGTAACAAACCAATCAAGGTTTTAGCTAAGAGTAATCAGGGTCAGTTGTAACAAACTAATCAAGGTTTTAGCTAAGAGTAATCAAGGCCAGGTGTAACATACTGAGCAAGATGGAGCTAAGAGTAATCAGAGTCAGGTGTAACAAACTAATCAAGGTTTTAGCTAAGAGTAATCATGGTCAGGTGTAAAAAGGTCTTGGCAGCTCTGGGTCTTTGGCCCCGACGTAGCAGTCCGCTTTGAATCGCTAATCGCTGCAGCTCTTACACTGCTCAGCATCTTGATACCGTAATTATTATGGATAATGTGTGTTTCTATGACCACATTCCATTATTGTAAATATCATTCGCATGTTAATAAGTAAATGTTGTAAAGTTTCTCTCGCTGTGTTAATTGGTTCGGTATGTGTCGCATCTACCACTGGAGATTTACTGTTCAGGAATGAGTAAAATGACTTATTAAATTGTTATCTGGTTACAAGAAATCTTCCTTCTATCAAAGGCATGTCATTTAAGGGTTTGCTGGCCTGATGCAGGCCCCAAACATTGAGTTCCTAAACATGTTATCTCCATTATTTGTGTCTAGGTCTTTTCTTGGTTTCTTTCTTCTTCTTCTTCTTCGTACGCAGTCAGACAGTAACCATTATTTTTTCGAAAAAAGCGGCGGTCATCCTGAAGCTGTCGCCATTGCCATAGAACTTGTCTTGCAGTTCCACTGGTGATGGCCACATTTGCTCTCTCTGATCCTAGTATGTCGGGCAGTTCTGCAGCAGATGTTCAGCGGTCATTTTACCAGTACCGCACGGGCATTCGTCGGTACACCCTATCTTCAATTTGTTGAATAGGTGGTACCATGGAAGTAGGCCCACAGGAAACAAAGCCGCTCCCACGTTGGAATTACAAACGAGCCGACTGGGTCAGATTTGCAATCCTGACAGATGGGCTGTGTGAAACCATCAACACACGAAACACCAAAATGAAACCCATGGTGGAGAGCCTAAGCAAGGCAATAATGCAAGCCGCCACTGAAACCATCCCAAGAGGAGCTAGGAAAAACTATAAGCCCTACTGGAATGATGAGTTGCAGAAAGTGGAAGATGCAGTAACAATTGCTAGGAACATGGCAGATCGAGAAAAATCCATGGAGGCAAACATCGCCCTCAAAGCCGCCACGGCGAAGTTCAAACACACTCTCAAGCAAACAGTAAAAGAAAGCTGGAAAAATAAAACGGAAAGTCTAAACCTGGACAAAGACGGGAACAAGCTATGGAAGCTAGTCAGAGCCATGAACGACGAAACCCCGTCAAATAAACAAATTACTATCAAGCAGGGCGAGAACTTGATAACAGGTAAGAAAGCCGCAAACGCCTTTGTCGATCACTATGCCAGAGCAAACCACATCGAGGTCCCTGCAGATAAGCATACAGACATTAGCGAAGAGCTAAAGGGGTACGAAAACATGAATACGGCACCTGAAGAGCACATGATGGCCAAATTAACAATGCCCGAAATGGAAGAGGCTATGAGAACACTAAAGAAAAGGAAATCTCCCGGAAAAGACGGGATAACAAACGAAATGCTGATGGGGCTGGGCCAAACAGCGAAGAGGAAACTGCTATCGGTCCTGAACCAAAGCTGGAAAAGGGGAATTGTACCACAGGCATGGAAAGACGCAATACTGGTACCAGTACCAAAAACAGGAAAGGACAAAACAGATCCAAATGGATACAGGCCCATAAGCCTACTGAGCTGTGTCGGCAAGCTGATGGAACGGATGATAAACACCAGACTGATGTGGAATCTGGAAGAAAAACGAATACTAATTCCACAGCAAGCCGGCTTTAGACAGCACAGATCCACTGAGGACCAGGTCATCCTCATAGCCCAGGAGATAGAAGATGCCTACCAGGCACAGAAACACACAGTAGCTGTTTGGGTGGATCTGGAAAAGGCATTTGACAAAGTCTGGAAAGATGGACTTCTAAGAAGAAGTGATGTTTGTGGGAAGATGTACAAGTGGATCAACCACTACCTCAAACAAAGAACGACCAGAGTCCAAGTACAAGGGCAGATGAACAAAAAGGTGACACTTGAGCAGGGAGTACCCCAAGGGGGAGTATTGTCACCCACACTCTTCCTGGTATATATAAACGATATTACAGAGAATATACCAAGAAGAGTCCATAGCTCAATGTTTGCAGACGATCTGGCTATGTGGACCTCTGAAAAGAATCTCACCATAGCAAGAAATCGGATGCAGACGGCCCTAACATCGCTGGAAGAGTGGGCGAACTCATGGCTGGTCAAAATAAACGAGAAGAAAACCACATGCACAATATTCTCGCTTTCATTAAAACCCCAAAGTACCAAATTAAGTCTAAATGGCAAATTCCTGCAGCCAAACGACAACCCAACCTATCTGGGAGTCACATTTGATCGGCGCATGACATGGAAAAGTCAGATTGAGAGAAACCGAATGAAAGCCAGAGAAAGAATGGCAATCATGAGGAAACTTGCTGGCACAAGCTGGGGAGCAGACGAAGGCATACTAAAGAAACTGTACACTGGAAGAGTGAGACCAGTTCTCGAGTATGGCATTGCGGCATGGACAACAGCAGCGAAGGCGAACTTCGATAAAGTTAACAAACTTCAAAACCAAGCCATGAGAATTATAACAGGTGGCATGAAGTCAACGCCAATTGTAGAACTTGAAAAGATTATAAAACTGCAATCCATGACCGATAGAAGAGACTGCAGAGCCCAGCTGCAGTCAGAGAAACTCCGAAGACTGACCGACCATCCAATGCACCAGAGACTAAACAATTTGGGAAATGGGAAACTAAAGCGGAGAAACTTTGCAGAAATAGCCAAAGCAAAGATGCACGAAGATCCCATAAACGCACTAACAACACCAAAACCCATCACTACTGTACGAAAACCTACCTGGAGGCAGGATATATTTCCAGAGGTGGTAGAAAATATACCAGGTATTGCAAACAAAAACTGCCAGACTGAAAAAGAAAGGAGAGATACTACCCTAAGCTTCATAACGAAAAGCTACCCAAGCATGGACTGGACCCATGCATACACCGACGGTTCTGTAACAAACACTACACAGAACGGAGGGGCAGGAGCATTTCTGAACCTACCAAATGGCAGAAAAATAACACTGTCATTCGCTACTGGTAAGTACACAAGCAATTTCAGAGCGGAGGCAGAGGCACTGAGGGCGGCAGTGGAAGAAATGGTGACACACGGTGAAAATGAAAGCCATATAGTCCTGCTTACAGATGCTCTCGCCGTAGTCACAGCGCTAAAAAGCCAGAAAAACACTGAGCTTAATGACTTAAGAGCAGCACTCTGCAAACTGTGCCAGCAATCCGCACCAAAAAGGGTAGTGGTACAGTGGGTCCCATCACACTGCAACATCCAAGGCAACGAGGAGGCAGACAGACTGGCAAAAGAAGGTGCAAGACTACCACAAATAGATACCAGTATGACGTACGAAGAGTCAAAACGGCTTATCAAAGCCAGATACATGACCAAATGGGAAACCGAACATACTGGTTACACCAAAAACGATGCCTATTACCAGTTGAACCGAAGAGAGCAGGTCGTTGTCTTTAGACTTCGCACCGGCCACAATAGACTGAGGTACCACCTATTCAACAAATTGAAGATAGGGTGTACCGACGAATGCCCGTGCGGTACTGGTAAAATGACCGCTGAACATCTGCTGCAGAACTGCCCGACATACGAGGATCAGAGAGAGCAGATGTGGCCATCACCAGTGGAACTGCAAGACAAGCTCTATGGCAGTGGCGACAGCCTCAGGATGACCGCTGCTTTTTTCGAAAAAATAATGGTTACTGTCTGACTGCGTACGCAGAAGAAGAAGAAGAAGAATAGGTGGTACCTCAGTCTATTGTGGCCAGTGCGAAGTCTGAAGACAACGACCTGCTCTCTTCTGTTCAACTGGTAATAGGCATCGTTTTTGGTGTAACCAGTATGTTCGGTTTCCCATTTGGTCATGTATCTGGCTTCTTGGTTTCCAATTCTTATCATTTTTCATCCGTGATTACCCTTACATTTACTAAAGAAACGTTTTATTGTTATTATGTTCAAATTTCTCTTTTCTTTCCAGATCTTCTATTCCTCGCATCGCTCTATCCACCACTTGCCTCGTACCATCTTACATTCTCGATAAAATTCGTATGTGATGCTCTGATACTTAGCAATGCCTTGTTCTGTATTACTGTTCTTCCATTTTCTCTATCTTGTATAACATTTCAGTTGCTACCCATGGTTTCTTGTTTTCTTTTTTCTACTTTTCCCAATGTTATCTCTGCTGCCTCGCCTATTTTCAGCCTCTTTTATGTTTTGCCACTTTTTATTAATATCCTCTGTGTCTTGAATTTTTGCATATGAAATCATACATCGAGTATTGGAAATTTACTTTTTTTTCCAAATGCTTTTAATATATGCAATTGAATTTATTTATGGTTTGAAAAAGTTACGCAAGATGTCGGTTTTAAATGGTGTTTATAGTTTTTGGTATAGTTACATGAAGTTGTCTGCTTTCAGTGGCGCATGGGTCTTTTTGCGGGTATAGTTACATAATGACGTCTGTCTCAAATAGTGTTTACTGTTTTGGGGAATAGTTTCATACATCTGTTTGTTTCTACGTCTTCTTCAGCGTTAATCCAAAAAGGACTGATAGTAAAAGCCTCTTCTCTTATGTTAGAAATAAACAAAGAAACAAAGACAAAGTAGGCACTCTCATAGACAGTACAGGGAAAATAATAAGTGAGAATAGGGAGGCAGCAATCTGCTCAATCAGTACTTTGGCACAGTCTACACAAAATAAGACTGCTCCGTGATCCCAGAGCCTATAGATATTTTTTTTCAAAGAGACGGAAACAGCGGGATTAAGATCAATCTGCAGAGAACATAGTTTTTAAAAAGTTGGAGGGTTTGGAAGTGGATAAATGTTCAGGTCAATATGGTATTCATCCAAAACTGCTGTTTGAAATTATAGACCAACTAGCAAAACCAGTTGCTATATTATATTCTCAATCACTAGCAAAAGAGATTGTTCCACGGTATTGGAAAGATGCAGGAGTGATCCCCTTATTCAAAAAGGGAAAAAAATCAGATCCAGCGAATTATAAACCGGTGAGTTTAACTAGCATAGTCTGAAAATTGTTAGAGTCAATAATCAAAGAAAACATTGTAATGCATTTAGACAAGTTTAATCTAATAAGAAATATTCAGCATGGGTTTACTAGAGGGAGATCGTGCTTAACAAATCTATTACAATTCATGGGGGCGGTTACTAAAATGATAGATAGAGGGAAGCCAGTGGATGCTATTTATCTAGATTTTGTAAAGGTCTTTGATAGATTACATCATCAAAGATTATTTAGGAAGGGTATTTAAAATCACATGGAATAGGTGGGGAAGTTGCCAGATAGATTGAAAATTGGTTCACGGGAATATGGCAGAGGGTAAGGATAAATAAGGAGTACTCTGAGTGGTGTGAAGTAAAAAGTGGAGTGCCACAGGGCTCAGCTTTTGGGACCAATTTTGTTCTTGATATATATATATAAACGATTTGGACATTGATATCGGATTCATGTTTGCAAAATTAGCGGATGACACAAAACTGTGCAGTAGTGTCTCATCTAAAGCAGAAGTGGATAAATTGAGGTCGTTTTAGATACAATTCGAGACTGATCTGTGAGCTGGCAAATGGAGTTGTTATTGTAGATAAATGTACAGTCATCCACATGGCTAAATCCAATATGGAACATACTAACAGAGTGGACGAGAACAATATTAGTATGATAGAAAAGTAAAGGGACCTATGGGTTATAATTGATCATACAGTGAATGAGTCCAGGTAGCAGTGAAAAAGGCAAAAGCAATGTTAAGTATGATAAAAAAGAAAAATTAAACATAGAAGCAAGACAGTGATTGTCAAACTGTATAAAGCGTTAGATAGACCTAGATTGGAGTATTGTGTACAGGTGTGGATCCTTATCGCAGAGGAGATAAACGTGCTGGGAAGGATACAAAGAAGAGCGACAAAGCTGATAGTGGGATTCTAGAATTACAGTATGAGGAAAGCCTCAGAAAAACTTCAGTGTCTAGAAAAGAGAAGAATTCGAGGTGACAATACAGTTTTATAAGATTATCAGAAGAATGGATAAATTAGACTATTAAGTTTCTTCAAAATGCAATCACCTACAAGAACAAGGGGGCATAGCTACAAATTAACTAGAGAAGGGTACAGATTAGATATAAAGAAATAATGTCTTAGTCAGAGAGTGGTGAATGCTTGGAATGCTTTGCTACAGGAAGTAGTGGAGTCAATGACAATTAATGCATTAAAAAATATATTGAATGCGTATAACTTTTAGAGAAAAGTAATGTAAATTAAACTGGTTGTATAAAGACTCTGCAGAGTCTTCTAAACCAGTATAAAGACGTTAAGTCAAGGACGCTGTTTACAGTGAAGCTGCGGAATTCTGCGCTATTCGTCCCGACACATCCGACTTCATCTGAATTTTGGGGAGAGGGACGGGAAGGGGTTGGGGGATTGGGGAAGGGGTGGTGGTTTCGGGGTTGCATTTCCACTGCGATCATTATTCTGCTAGTCAGACTACACTAGTGCAGCTGGATTACAGAGCCGCAGTTTGGGAGCAGAATAAAGTCTTGGTCAGCTCCGATTCGCCGGTCGTGATGCAAGCAGCCAGCTCTGATTCGCCGGCCGTGATGCAAGCAGCCAGCTCTGATTCGCCGGCCGTGATGCAAGCAGCCAGCTATGAGTCGTCGGCCGTGATGCAAGCAGCCAGCTATGAGTCGCCGGCCGTGATGCAAGCAGCCAGCTATGAGTCGTCGGCCGTGATGCAAGCAGCCAGCTATGATTCGCCGGCCGTGATGCAAGCAGCCAGCTATGAGTCGTCGGCCGTGATGCAAGCAGCCAGCTATGAGTCGCTGGCTGCTGTCAGCTCATTCACTGTGCTGCATGCATCTTCAGCCCCAGGTTTAACATTGTGTTTGTTGTTTTTTCATAAGGGTGTGGATTACCAGTGTCCTTCCACGAGAAGGTGTATGGAAGCGTACAGAGCCTTGCGTCGACTGCTGCCTTCGTTAGAGTCATTGAATTTGAGGTCTGAAGATGAACGAGGAAGTAGAAGAAGAGGAAGAAGAAGAAGAAATAGTGTTAATTGTTTATGGTATAGTTATAAATCGGGTGGACTGGGCATGTTGTTAGGCATGTCCGATGAAGGCCTTCCTAAACAACTGCTGTACGGCGAGCTGATGACAGGACATCGCCTGCCAGAGATGGGGGGGGGGGGGGAGAGAGAAGAGAGAGAGAGAGACAAAGAGAGCAGAAGAGACGATACTTCTTTTTCTTCTTTTTCTTCTTTCTCTCCGTCCGCTGTCAGACGTCAACCTGTATTTGAAAGCAGCGGTCATCCTGAGGCTGTCGACACTGCCATAGAGCTTGTCTAGTGTTGGCACTGGTGATGGCCACATGCGCTTTCTCTGGTCCTCGTATGTCGAGCAGTTTTGCAGCAGATGTTCAGCGGTCATTTGCTCGGTACCACAAGTGCATTCGTCAGTGCCACCTATCTTCAATTTGTTGAATAGGTGGTACCTCAGTCTGTTGTGGCTTGTGCGGACTCTGAAGACCACGACCTGCTCTCTTCTGTTCAACTGGTAATAGGCATCATTTTTTGTCAGTATGTTCTGTTTCCCATTTGGCCATGTATCTGGCGCAAAATAATCCTTTTGGACTAGAAGAGACGATACGAAGATACTCTGAAAGTTTATTTGAATAGTTTCCTATTTATGTCGCTACCTGGGAGCTGCTTGCTCCGAACCTCTCCGTCTGGCGCACTGCCATCACACACGGTGCCATTATGGGCAGAGGCCCATTATGGAGGAGCAGAAAAATCAAGCGGCAGGAAAGGACAGAATGAAAGTAGGCCCAATTACCAATGTGTGGCCTTCGTGCGGTAATGTGTTATGCTCAGATCGGACTGTAGTCATAATATGCGGTCACATCTGAATAAACATGTCTGACGCTGTCGTCTTCTTCGCTTGCGATGAGCAACTAACTAACTAGTTACAGAAAGGTGTTGATTTGAAATGGTTTTTGTTGTTTTTTATATAGTTACATAAGAGTATCTGTTTTAAATTATTTTTGTAGTTTTTTTTTTATATAGTTACATAAGGGTCTCTGTTTTAAATTATTTTTATAGTTTTTTTTATATAGTTACATAAGGGTATCTGTTTTAAATTATTTTTGTAGTTTTTTTTATAGTTACATAAGGGTATCTGTTTTTTTAATGTTTGTTGTTTGTTAACCTGCTCGTAATTTCCTCCCTACTGACGAGCTTTCTGTGGTTGCGCACGGGATTTCAGTGACTCTTTCAGTGGCTCTTTCAGTGACTCTTTCAGTGACTCTTCCTACATCCCCGGTCACCCCGAAGAAGGTGCGTCTGTATCCTTTTTGCTATAGTGAAATGATATGCTTCTGAACGGGGATTGCAGTGTTGATCTCAACATTGTTGTAACACAGTCTGTTTCAAGCTGTCCGGTCTGAACCAGATGTCCAGTCTTGGTCAGTATGTTGCATCTAACCTCGACATTAGCCTAAGTATTTATAGATTTTAAAAATAAAATAAAGATGTTATTTATTCTCTCTATGCCGTCCTTCATTTTACTGATAAACATGGGCCACTCTCAGCTTTATGATAGTTAAATGGCCCTGTACTTTAGTACATCGCCTGAATTCTGCTAGTCTGTTGACGATTACCTGCTGCCAATAATCGATATCACGCCCGGCTGGGCAGAAACTAAATATTCCGGCAATCAGCGTTAACTGCCGGAAATAGACAATGAACAAAAGTGATATCGGTTCTATCAATCTGGAGTCATTAAATATGCACGTGATACGTCACAGGTTGGACAGTAATTTTGGCAGCAGTAAGCAAAAGTGCAAGGTCGTAGGTTTCTATAGGGACTATTTCCACAACACTCAAATGTTATTGAGACAAGAATATAGTGCGGTGATCTCTGTATGACGTAACCACCATGCGAATGCGGCACGGTTATAGCTGTATGATGTAACAAGAATGTGGCACGGTTATCTCTGTATGACGTAAACACAAGAAGGTAGCACGGTTATAGATGTATGACGTAGACACAAGAACGTAGCACGGTTATAGCTGTATGACGTAAACACAAGAAGGTAGCACGGTTATAGCTGTATGACGTAAACACAACGAGAATGTAGCAGGGCTATCTCTGTATGACGTAAACACAACGAGAATGTAGCAGGGCTATCTCTGTATGACGTAAACACAACGAGAATGTAGCAGGGCTATCTCTGTATGACGTAAACACAACGAGAATGTAGCAGGGCTATCTCTGTATGACGTAAACACAACGAGAATGTAGCAGGGCTATCTATGTATGACGTAAACAGAACGAGAATGTAGCAGGGCTATCTCTGTATGACGTAAACACAACGAGAATGTAGCAGGGCTATCTCTGTATGACCTAAACACAACGAGAATGTAGCAGGGCTATCTATGTATGACGTAAACACAACGAGAATGTAGCAGGGCTATCTCTGTATGACCTAAACACAACGAGAATGTAGCAGGGCTATCTCTGTATGACGTAAACACAACGAGAATGTAGCAGGGCTATCTATGTATGACGTAAATACAACGAGAATGTAGCAGGGCTATCTCTGTATGACGTAAACACAACGAGAATGTAGCAGGGCTATCTCTGTATGACGTAAACACAACGAGAATGTAGCAGGGCTATCTCTGTATGACGTAAACAGAACGAGAATGTAGCAGGGCTATCTCTGTATGACCTAAACAAAACGAGAATGTAGCAGGGCTATCTCTGTATGACGTAATCAGCAAAGAACAAAATAAGTCTAATCTGCACTAGGGCAATAACAAGTATATCATGGACAAATAAGACTCAGAGACTGCGTCAGAACAGAAATACCGTATGTGTATGTGTGGTGTGTGTGTATGTGTAAGTGCGTATATATATATACACACACACCACATACACATATACATATATTTGTTTAAAATACAAGGTGTGTTCAAAAAGTATCCGACTTAAAAATTTGTTGCGTGGAAATAAATGAAGCGTGGGTGTTGTCCTTCAGCAGTGAGGCATTAGCAACCATCTTGCACATGTGTGAATTCCCCACCCCACCCGCCGCACATTGCGTCAGTCGCTGGCAGTCAGGCCTTCAGTATTGAGTTTAGAGAGGACCCACCGGGTTTTCATTCACCACGAAATGACAGGTATAATTGAGCAGCGTTGTTGTATTAAATTTTGCCTATAGCTAAGCGATACCCAAGTGTTTGTTGTTGTGCATCTGTGTGTCGAGTTTTTGTCTTTTCTCTGCATGTTTTCTGTATGTATGTTTTTTTACTTGCATTATTTCAATATAATTTATGTTAGTGTGTATATGTATGTGTGTGCGTAAGTGTATGTTTTCCGCATGGAAGATGAGAGTATGCCAAAGGATTTACTCTAAGGATTTCCTCCATTGGCCATTGGAACTAGAAGAATCGGTCGTCCCACACTGAGATTGAAGGACGTATGTAGGAAGGAAATGAAGCCATGTGACATGCCACCATGAAGCTGGGAAACGATTGCTCAGTGTCGAGCTGTTTGGAGACAGTCATTTGGAAGGGGTATAGTGGCTGCTTACGCCTGGCTGGTGACTGTTGAAGCCTGGCTGCAGAGAAAAGGGAAAGACTGAAGAGATCGGAGGACACCCTAGCAAGCCAGCCTCCTCGGCATGGCTGTACGATATGTGGCAGAGACTGTCACTCGCTTATCGGCCTTTACCGCCATAGTGTCGAAATACAGGAAATATAGCTAGACAAAACTCACAGGGCGACACGCGCATGGTTTACATAGACTGAGACCGACACGCGCATGGTTTACATAGACTGAGACCGACACGCGCATGGTTTACATAGACTGAGACCGACACGCGCATGGTTTACATAGACTGAGACCGACACGCGCATGGTTTACATAGACTGAGACGCATATGATGATGATAAGGGATGTGCTAGGTTCCTGTCTTTTGTATACGTCTTTTCTGTTTGTTTGTTGTGTGTGTTATGTTTTTGCCTTTTGTTTACGTATTTTCTGTATGTTTGTTGTATGTGTCATGTATTTGTATTTTATTTACAGGTTTTCTGTATGGTTGATGTTAGTGTCGTGTTTTTGTCTTTTGCTTACGTGTTTTCTGTTTGTTTGTTGTGTGTGTTATGCTTTTGCCTTTTGTTTACGTATTTTCTGTATGTTTGTTGTATGTGTCATGTATTTGTATTTTATTTACAGGTTTTCTGTATGGTTGATGTTAGTGTCGTGTTTTTGTCTTTTGCTTACGTGTTTTCTGTATGTTTGTTGTGTGTGTTATGTTTTTGCCTTTTGTTTACGTATTTTCTGTATGTTTGTTGTATGTGTCATGTATTTGTATTTTATTTACAGGTTTTCTGAATGGTTGATGTGAGTGTCGTGTTTTTGTCTTTTGCTTACGTGTTTTCTGCATGTTTGTTGTGTGTGTTATGTTTTTGCCTTTTGTTTACGTATTTTCTGTATGTATATTGTATGTGTCATATATTTGTATTTTATTTACAGGTTTTCTGAATGGTTGATGTTAGTGTCGTGTTTTTGTCTTTTGCTTACGTGTTTTCTGTATGTTTGTTGTGTATGAATGATTTGTCTTTTGTTTACGTGTTTTATGTTTGTTTACAGCATGTGTCATGTTTTTGTCTTTTGTTTACGTGTTTTCTGTATGTCTATTCCATTTGTCATATTATGGCCTTTTGTTTGTATGTTTTCTTGCATGTTACCTGGTAGGTGTATGCAATGTTTTTCTTTCTTATTATTGTTGTTCTAACTATGTGTACTTAGTTCTTGAATCTTGACAAATGCGCTCTGGTAGAAGAGTTTTACAGTTTATATTAAATCTCAGGGGAACTGAAGAAAGTCCACCTTGGCCCTACTGTCGATATTCAACTAGAAAATAAATTTGTACAGTTTTAAAAATGTACAAAATGTATAACTGTAATAAATATATAATGAACAATATTTTCGTAAAATAGGTGTTCACGATAAGCAAATAAATAATATTATCCTTTACGGACAGTTAGTGGAACTGAGATTCTAGTCCGGTCAGGCACAACACACTGGCCAGGCCGTCGCGTCAGGTCGGGCACAACATACTGGCCAGGCCGTCGAGTCAGGTCAGGCACAATAAACTGACCAAGACCACTATCTCTCTTCCTTGAAGAGTTCCGTAGAAACAGGCTGTTTTAGAGGCATTCTGGCTGACGAGATGTGGAACGTAGTAGTGAACACATGACGACAAGCATAGCACAACCACCTGGAGACCCGCGGTCTACCTTCATCAGCACGCCACGAAGTACAAAACCGAAGTGATCACGTAAATACCAAACAACGCACATTCATTCGTACAATGTGGGAAATAATTTATGCATGTTTTGTTTTTAGTATTAATATTTTAAAATCTACATTTATTTATATAAATAATCTTAGTCTAGTTTTGTTTTAATTCTAATCTATTTTTTTGGGCGAGGAGGCATAAATATAGGCGAGAATGTCGAACTTAAAGACATTGTTGGTGGAATTGGTAGCTGAAAATACGTTGAGTTGGCAACGTTGAGTTTCTGACAGTAAAGCTTCACTCATGGCTTCCTCAATGACGGAATGTTCCTCCAAACAGAAGGGTTGCGATGTGCCTGTCTCTGGTGCCATAAAACCAGAAAGATAGGGGCAGTAAATCACTGAAGTTCATCTCCAGAATTCCAGCAAGACTCCACCCGTGACAGCTGCCTCGCTTCGATACCATGGCTCTCGTTCTGGGCGATGGACCAAGAAATGCGATAGTCGCCATCAGGACAGGAGAAGGAAGTACGGGTAATTGCGAGAGTTGTACGAGTTGGCTTTGCTGGAATCACGTGATAAACAGGAGTATATCGTTGTTAATCTGGGGGTATTTGTGTCACTCTTGTAACACTTTCTCGTCCTCTCTTTCGTTTTATACCTTCCTCTCAATCCGTATTGTCACCCCCAGCCCCTTTTTAATATTTAAGTCTTGGTCTATCTCTCTCTCTCTCTCTCTCGCTTTTGCTCTACATACACACACACACACACATATGTATATATATATATATATATGTGTCAGTAATTAGCTCTCAACTGATATATGAAAGCTGAAAAGTGTAGTTGGTGGATTCTAAAGGTGTCATTAGCTTACCGATATATTCATCTTTGTGATTACTATAAGTAGCAGACGATAAGTTACACATGCATGTGCGCACGTACGCAAATACAAAATGGCGTCCTTGCTCACAGAGTGTAAATCAAAGAATAGCTCTGTTTCCGATGAGAAGAGTTAGTCGTGCACAGTGGTGCATAGCGGGGTCTAGAAATGTTCTCATGAACACTCAAAAAATGCTAATGAAACTCGACCTGGTCGTCCAGCTAAAATTGCTACATAAAACTCGATAAACCCAAGAGAAAATGAACCAACTAGGGGGACAACTTTTTGAACATACATCTTTTAGCGCCGACTTAGCCCTGAGCCATTTTCACTTCTTTGGTACACCAAAAAAAAAAACCGTTGACTTGAGACGTTTCGCAAATGCCGAAGACGTTGAACGTTAAGTGTAAATGTGGCTAAGACAGCAGACCAAAGAAGCGATGGGATATGTGTGTCAATGTTGGTGCACATTATGTTCAGAAATAAATGACAAAGTAAATACGAAAGTGTGGGGGTTTACAAATTCGTTTCTCATTTAATTTCTGTAAAGCTGTGCGTGACCTATTTACTGACTTACCTTCGTACATTGCAAGTTTCAACTCAGTGTTGAATACACATGGGACAGTTTAACTTGATATCTTGTAGTAAGTAAAACACTAAAGCTATGTAGAACTTAAATGCGCATTAAAAAAATATGCATATATACTAAATAATACAATGGGTTTTCTAAATTGAAGACATCTCCTAAACCGGCAGAATGATTATTTTTTAATTAAAAACAGTCAACCAAAATTGAAAGTTTTGACAAGTAATGAGGCAAAACAATTATGTGACTAAATTTTCTAAATAAATTTTAAAATTGAGTCATGAAAGTATAGTCAATTATAATTTCAGCATAATTGTTAAAATAAAAGTGGTGTCATATCTTACTGTTTCTGTGATGTAACAGATCTGTAAGAGGCTGCGAGCTGATATGTCCACAGCTGTCCACTATCTACATACCCATTCTCTTGTGGACTTCTTTCACAAATAACCCCTGAAGATTTCTCACATCTACCTACACACATGTAAGCAGTTATTCTGATCATATAGTACAGCGATCTACACGACAGTCACAGAAGATAATGGGATCAACGAGGGACCAAATGCCCTACCATGCACGTAAACAACAGACAAACACTGGCCTAACTGTATTCCGTCAACAACAACACCAAACGGAGATGCGAGGCAAGATAGCACCATGCGTTTGGTTCATTATCATTCACGCACGCACATATACACGCATTCAGAAACACATTGACACGCAGAGAGAGAGAGAGAGAGAGAGAGAGAAAGAGAGAGAGAGAGAGAGAGAGAGAAAGAGAGAGAGAGAGAGAGAGAGAGAGAGAGATACACACACAAACGTCGAATGTTGTGCTGACTTTCTTCTTCTCTCTTTTCTCTTTTTCTCCTGCTTGTGCCTTTCGGCGTCAGGTTATGAAGAGATTTCTTCCCGGGCCCTTGTATGTGCTTTGTACATTAGAAGCTTCTCTGTTTCTGACTCTGATAGCAGAATGTGAGTAATAATATCGTGTTGTATAGCGTTCTTTTTGTATTCATTGTCACGTGCTCACATTATATTTGCCAATGATTTTATTTGCTTTATTAAGGGGACGGCGTGGCCTAGTGGTTAAGTGGCACGGCTCACAACCCGCAGGTGCTGGGTTCGATCCCCATCACAGCATCGGCCGTTACCCCGGGGAAGCAAACCCTTAGAAAATGCAGGAGGAAGCAGACCCTTACATAAAATGCATGCTGAAGTCGGATTCACTGCGCCGACAGGCGCAAAATAAAAACCACAGTGCCACGCACACCGCCTTGGGGATAAGAGAAATAAGGCGAACGCAAAAACAAAAAAAACAACAACAAAATTTGCTTTATTACGTCTGTTTTGGATTTCGGTGTAGCCTTTCCTATCTGCTGAGATGCGTGAAATTTGTCACTTGTTTTCTGTGTTGCCATTGTATGAATATTGTTATTTCATTTCTTGCAATTGGCATAACTTGAGTTTTCTCATCTTGTAACCCATACATACCTCATTCAGATTGTTGTAATGTTGCTGCGGTTATTTGTCTGAGATTACTATTAGTCCTTGGTCGTCAGCAAAGAGAATTTTATTTAAGCGTTCACTGAAGTTGTTTCCCTCACTAATGGTGGCTTTTTTACATGTTACCTCTAGATATGTGATAAACAGTCAAATGATTTTTCACTATTCTGCTCCAGGGTAAAGTACAGGATACCACTGCAGCTACCTGTGGGGAGAGCGTGGGTTAGTGGTTTAGTGACACGGCTCACAACCCGAAGGTGCTGAGTTCGATCCCCATCACAGCACCGGCCGTTACCCTGGGGAAGCAAACCCTTATAAAATGTAGGAGGAAGCAGACCCTTACATAAAATGCACGCCGAAGTCGGATGAACTGAACCGACAGGCCCTACTTGGAGGCAGGATATATTTCCAGAGGTGGTAGAAAATATACCAGGTATTGCAAACAAAAACTGCCAGACTGAAAAAGAAAGGAGAGACACTACCCTAAGCTTCATAACGAAAAGCTACCCAAGCATGGACTGGACCCATGCATACACCGACGGTTCTGTAACAAACACTACACAGAACGGAGGGGCAGGAGCATTCCTGAACCTACCAAATGGCAGAAAAATAACTCTGTCATTCGCTACTGGTAAGTACACAAGCAATTTCAGAGCGGAGGCAGAGGCACTGAGGGCGGCAGTGGAAGAAATGGTAACACACAGTGAAAATGAGAGCCATATAGTCCTGCTGACAGATGCTCTCGCCGTAGTCACAGCGCTAAAAAGCCAGAAAAACACTGAGCTTAATGACTTAAGAGCAGCACTCTGCAAACTGTGCCAGCAGTCCGCACCAAAAAGGGTAGTGGTACAGTGGGTTCCGTCACACTGCAACATCCAAGGCAACGAGGAGGCAGACAGACTGGCAAAAGAAGGTGCAAGGCTACCACAAACAGATACCAGTATCAAGTACGAAGAGTCAAAACGGCTTATCAAAGCCAGGTACATGACCAAATGGGAAACCGAACATACTGGTTACACCAAAAACGATGCCTATTACCAGTTGAACCGAAGAGAGCAGGTCGTTGTCTTCAGACTTCGCACTGGCCACAACAGACTGAGGTACCACCTATTCAACAAATTGAAGATAGGGTGTACCGACGAATGCCCGTGCGGTACTGGTAAAATGACCACTGAACATCTGCTGCAGAACTGCCCGACATACGAGGATCAGAGAGAGCAGATGTGGCCATTGCCAGTGGAACTGCAAGACAAGCTCTATGGTAGTGGCGAGAGTCTCAGGATGACCGCCGCTTTTTTCGAAAAAATAATGGTTACTGTCTGACTGCGTACGCAGAAGAAGAAGAAGAAGAACCGACAGGCGCAAAATAAAAACCGCAGTGTCACGCACACCGCCTTGGGGAATAGAGAAATCAGGCGAATGCAAAAATAAAACAAAAACAACAACAAAACTGCAGATACCCGGCAGTCATTAACATTTTCGCTTAAATATGAAGCATACTTGTGTATCGCATTTAGTCCTTTTATGGAATCTTCTTTTTGTTCTATTGTCCTAATGCTCTTGCCATGCGGCGTCACAGAGGGGCGGGATGCGTAGATCTCTTGTTTGGGCCAGGTGAGAAGCTTGCGTGGTCGTCAAGTGGAGCCTCCCGAGTGTTTCAGACACACCTTCTATCCATCTGCGACGAGGCCGTCCTTTTGCACGAGGACCTGCTACTGCTGCTGGTTGGTTATTACGCATTCGAACCAAGTGGTCAAACCACTTGATTTATTGGCTTCAATGTAGGCATTTACTATGTTTTTACAAACATCTGCCTCAACGTGGAGTTTCGGATATGGTCTCGGATAGACTTGCCAACTGCACTTCCCACACAGCGCATCTCACAGCTCTGAATCCTACTCTTGTGGCGTTCCAATACGGACCAAGATTGACACTGGTAACACAAAGTAGGAATTAAAAACGTGTTGATTAACCTCCTCTTTGTTGAAAGTTGCACTCCGGGATGTTTTAGAATTGGTGCAAACTAGTAGTGGACATTGCTTGCCTTCTTAATACGATGTGCTATCTCTCTGCCATCATCGGTGAAAACACTTCCCAGGTATTTGCACTTTTTAACCTGCTGGAGATTTGTGTGGTCGCTGTGGAAGCGATGCTTCACATGGTTTCGAGTTATTTTCTTAATCACAGTTTTTATGTCGACTTTCATGTCATATCTGTGGCAGGCGGAATTGAGGAAAGGGGGGGGGGTGTAATATCGAATCATGTATTCGAAATAGTGAAGTGAGTGATTATAATAGCAATGTTTTTTGCGTTATGAAGTGCCAGCCACAAGCACAACCTTCTTTACACCATGCATAGAAGGTGACAGTGGTTCTATTATTTTCACCCCGGGTACCCCTCGTCTGTATATATGATGTTGCACTGTCACTTCCGCTCACCAAAATTACATTAATATAACTCATAACTGTACTTATAATTTACTTTAAGGGGAACTGAGACGCAAGTCCTGTCAAGACAGCACACTGACCAAGACCACTATCTCTCTTCCATGCAGCGTTCCCCGTAAACAGGCTGTTATCAAAGACTGGCTGACGAGATGTGGTTCGCCGTGATCCCCATAGTAGTGAGCATATGAAGCCAAGCATAGCACAACCGCTTTGAGGACGGCGGTCCACCTTCATCAGCACGCTCGGGATGTGAGGAAAGCTACTACAACCCCCCACTAAACACCCTATTCAGAGCGCACAAGAGTAAATGTACTCATTGTGAGCATTAAACAACGACAACACAATCGTTTTAAACGCACAAAAAACATCAATGCAATGTTGATAACGAGATATTGTCACTCACCAAAGAAAAGTTCCCAAAAGCTGCATTTGAGCGCTGGCAAGGTTGACTGCGTAGGGAAGGGTGTTAGAGCCAAGAGTGCTCTACTGCTAGATAGATTATAAACCTACGAATATCCAAAGAGTATGCTAGGGGGATCACTGGAGTCTCTATGTGTTTCAGAGTCAGGAACTATTAGAATGGTGTGGAGAGTTTAGACCTACAGATGTCAAAGGTTTGTGATGATTCTCTGGTTGGAGCCTCAGTGTGTTTCAGATTCGTGGACTCTTATAATCGTTTGGGAGGTCTAGTCCTGCAGATGTTCAAGGTATGCGATGATGCTTTTGTTGGAGCCTTGACGTGTTTCATTAATGAACTCTTAAAATCGTTTGGAAAGTTGATATACATAAATGTCCAAGTTGGTAGCTGGTGATCCAATTTGGTTGATTCAAGATGTTGCAGTAATAGCAGCTACTCGGGAGACGTTGTGACTGTCCAAAAACAACGAATTTCCAAGAAGGTCGCAGGTATAATAAGTTCAACCTAAATATGCATCAGGTCTAGGAACTCGTCTCTTTGATTTATTGGGAGACCCCAAAACTACAGATGACTAAGGTGAATCTTCTTACTGTAAATGGCGCATCGATGTGTTTAGAATTACAAACTTCTTTACAAATAATGGGAGTGCCCATACTGAGACATGTCCAAGGTAGAGGGTCGTGGTGTACTTCAGAGCGAAGTACGTTTGCGCTACGGGAGATGGAACTGACTGAAAATTCCAGACGAGAGCAGATGCTTCCTTGAAACCTCGCGATGCTTCATAGCCAGGACTCTTAGAAGTGTTGGGATCTTCTTTCTTCTTTGCGTTCAGGATCTTCTGGTCATGCTATATCTGCAGGTAAAGATGTTCTAGTAGTCTGCAGTGTCCAGTTCTCAGGCGAAATAAGGTAGTTTGTTGATTTCTTTTGAGTTGGTGAATTGGGTCTGGCGTACTGCTTATGTTTCTGTCTTCTCTCCATTGGTGTATATACTTATTTCTGATGATGTTCTTGGTTTCTCTGTATGGTACTCGATGATTAAATTGTGCTTTTTTGCTGCCATCTTTTGCCAGAGCATCAGCTCTCTCGTTTCCCGTGATTCCGCAATGGGAGGGTATCTACTGGAACGCTATTGTTGAGGATCTCTGGAGTTTTCCCAGTTCTGCTTTGATCTCTGATAACAGTGGTTCGTTGTTTGTCTTTTGTATTGTCTCTAATAGTTCTCTGCAGTCCGTGAATACAGCTATTTTTGTTGGAGGTTGCCTTTCTGTTTGAAGTATATTCAGTGCTTGCAGGAGGGCCATCGATTCTGCTCTAAGGTTTGGGGACAACTTTCCTGTTGGGAGGGCCTCTTCTGTTATATTTCCTCTTTTGTGTCTTATGAATATGCCTCCTCCCCCGTTTCGGCCTGTCCCCTCTGCTGAACCATCTGTGTCCATTCATTGGTATTATATTTCTCCTCAATCATTGTTTGTGCTAAAATTTTCAGCTCATGGACACTGTGTTGGTCTTTTCTTCTGATTCCTGGGATCCCTGTACTTATTTTGATGTTGTTTATGTTGCAGCTTGGCTCTTCATAGTTAATAAGCATTTCTATTTCTGTAGGTTGGTTGGGAATTAGTTCTCCATATTTTTGGTGTAGGTGGTTTGATATATGGATGAAGCTGGTTCTCTTGAGCCTATTTTTAACTGGGTGTTTTAGTTTGATATGTATAAGTGTTGGGATAATTCAAGACCTTCAAAATGTGTGCTGATACTCTATGTGAAACCTCAAAATGCTTCAGAACCAGCAGTTGTTCTTTTGAAGTTCAAAATTACTGATGTCCAAATTGAACGCCGATGCTCCAAGTGGAGTCGTAAGATGTTTCACAACTATAAAATAGTTGTCTTAGAGGCACTGATTAAAAGAGTATCACATCGCCGGGGGTGTGTCAGAGCTACCGCTCACATGTCAGTTAGCTTCATGGGATGCTCACTGACGGCTCGACTGAAACAAGGGACGGTACGCGTGCTTGACGACAGTTCACGAGAGGAATAAGCACGCGGATCTCAAGGATGTGCCACATGTCTCCCTGTTTGCGCGTGTTTCTCCTGATTATAGATAGTAAGGCGGTCAGTCGCGTGGGGGCACACGAACCAGATATAATTAGGTTCAGTACACGTCCTTTTTTGCTCTGGTACCGGAAGTGCAGGCATGTATACCATGGCAAACGGAACCAGGGAAAATTTGGGATGAAGAGGAAGGGACGGAGGATGTTATTGGGTTCTGGTAACGAGATACACAATCTTCTTCTTCCGCTGCCAGAAGTCAATTTGAATTTTTTAAAAGAACGCAGCGGTCACCCTGAAGCTGTCGACACTACCATAGAACGTGTCTGCTGTTGGCACTAGTGATGGCCACATGTGCTTTCTCTGGTCCTATTTTGTCTGGCAATTTTGCTTCCGATGTTCAGGGGTCATTTTCTCATCAAAATAAGGGTGGGTGTATCTTAAGTTATAGGATAACCCCATCTCTGTTAATGTAGATTTTTATTTTATATTGAGTCCGAGGGAGCCAAGAGCAACCATGGTCAAATGAAATATACTGATCAAGACTCCCACCTCCTGTCCTGGTCCGTGCTCCTGTAAACAAGCATTTTCACAGCAGCCTGACTTACTAGGTGGGGATCAACACTGTGATACCCATAGTGGTTAACTTATTGAGGCGACTCGCATTGTACAACAGCTAGGAGGGCGCCTGCCTACCTTTTCAAGCACGTTTCGTGATGCAAGAATAGCCCCTGTAACCAGCTACCCAAAAAAATCCTCAGATGTTGAATGCCTATAATGAGTAAGTTTAGGCTTTTGTGCGCCATGAAAAGGGCTTCAAATGTCGGGTTGCAGTAGCCTTCCTCCCATCCCGAGCGTGCTGATGAAGACGGACCTGTATCCACCAGGCGGGTGTGTTATGCTTGGCTTCATCTAGATGTCGCTCACTACTACAGTGATCCCATTGATCATAAATCAACTCAGCACAAGTAGCTTCGAACAACAACATCAGTTTCTGTTCATGGTTCGCTTTAATACCATAGGGTTTGCTCTTTGTAGCAATCTTCTTCTCACCTCAACAGATGCATTTATTTACACGTTACCTTTCTATATGTCTCCAGTCCACTTGTGCCGTTAGACGTCGTGGGGAGGTGTGACTCTCCAGTCCACTTGTGCCGTTAGACGTCGTGGGGAGGTGTGACTCTCCAGTCCACTTGTGCCGTTAGACGTCGTGGGGAGGTGTGACTCTCCAGTCCACTTGTGCCGTTAGACGTCGTGGGAAGGTGTGACTCTTCAGTCCACTTGTGTCAGATGTCGTGGGGAGGTCCGACTCTTCAGTCCACTTGTGTCAGACGTTGTGGGGAGGGCCGACTCTTCAGTCCACTTGTGCCGTTAGACGTCGTGGGAAGGTGTGACTCTTCAGTCCACTTGTGTCAGATGTCGTGGGGAGGTCCGACTCTTCAGTCCACTTGTGCCGTTAGACGTCGTGGGAAGGTGTGACTCTTCAGTCCACTTGTGCCGTTAGACGTCGTGGGAAGGTGTGACTCTTCAGTCCACTTGTGTCAGATGTCGTGGGGAGGTCCGACTCTTCAGTCCACTTGTGCCGTTAGACGTCGTGGGAAGGTGTGACTCTTCAGTCCACTTGTGCCGTTAGACGTCGTGGGAAGGTGTGACTCTTCAGTCCACTTGTGTCAGATGTCGTGGGGAGGTCCGACTCTTCAGTCCACTTGTGTCAGACGTTGTGGGGAGGGCCGACTCTTCAGTCCACTTGTGCCGTTAGACGTCGTGGGAAGGTGTGACTCTTCAGTCCACTTGTGCCGTTAGACGTCGTGGGAAGGTGTGACTCTTCAGTCCACTTGTGTCAGATGTCGTGGGGAGGTCCGACTCTTCAGTCCACTTGTGCCGTTAGACGTCGTGGGAAGGTGTGACTCTTCAGTACACTTGTGCCGTTAGACGTCGTGGGAAGGTGTGACTCTTCAGTCCACTTGTGTCAGATGTCGTGGGGAGGTCCGACTCTTCAGTCCACTTGTGTCAGACGTCGTGGGGAGGTGTGACTCTCCAGTCCACTTGTGCCGTTAGACGTCGTGGGAAGGTGTGACTCTTCAGTCCACTTGTGTCAGATGTCGTGGGGAGGTCCGACTCTTCAGTCCACTTGTGTCAGACGTCGTGGGGAGGTGTGACTCTTCAGTCCACTTGTGCCGTTAGACGTCGTGGGAAGGTGTGACTCTCCAGTCCACTTGTGTCAGATGTCGTGGGGAGGTGTGACTCTCCAGTCCACTTGTGTCAGATGTCGTGGGGAGGTCCGACTCTTCAGTCCACTTGTGTCAGACGTCGTGGGGAGGTGTGACTCTCCAGTCCACTTGTGCCGTTAGACGTCGTGGGGAGGTGTGACTCTTCAGTCCACTTGTGCCGTTAGACGTCGTGGGGAGGTCCGACTCTTCAGTCCACTTGTGCCGTTAGACGTCGTGGGGAGGTGTGACTCTTCAGTCCACTTGTGCCGTTAGACGTCGTGGGGAGGTCCGACTCTTCAGTCCACTTGTGCCGTTAGACGTCGTGGGGAGGTCCGACTCTTCAGTCCACTTCTGTCAGATGTCGTGGGGAGGTGTGACTCTTCAGTCCACTTGTGCCGTTAGACGTCGTGGGGAGGTCCGACTCTTCAGTCCACTTGTGTCAGATGTCGTGGGGAGGTGTGACTCTTCAGTCCACTTGTGTTAGACGTCGTGGGGAGGTCCGACTCTTCAGTCCACTTGTGTCAGATGTCGTGGGGAGGTCCGACTCTTCAGTCCACTTGTGTCAGACGTCGTGGGGAGGTGTGACTCTCCAGTCCACTTGTGCCGTTAGACGTCGTGGGAAGGTGTGACTCTTCAGTCCACTTGTGTCAGACGTTGTGGGGAGGGCCGACTCTTCAGTCCACTTGTGTCAGACGTTGTGGGGAGGTGTGACTCTTCAGTCCACTTGTGTCAGACGTTGTGGGGAGGTGTGACTCTTCAGTCCACTTGTGTCAGACGTTGTGGGGAGGTGTGACTCTTCAGTCCACTTGTGCCGTTAGACGTCGTGGGGAGGTCCGACTCTCCAGTCCACTTGTGTCAGATGTCGTGGGGAGGTCCGACTCTTCAGTCCACTTGTGTCAGACGTCGTGGGGAGGTGTGACTCTCCAGTCCACTTGTGCCGTTAGACGTCGTGGGGAGGTGTGACTCTTCAGTCCACTTGTGCCGTTAGACGTCGTGGGGAGGTCCGACTCTTCAGTCCACTTGTGCCGTTAGACGTCGTGGGGAGGTGTGACTCTTCAGTCCACTTGTGCCGTTAGACGTCGTGGGGAGGTCCGACTCTTCAGTCCACTTGTGCCGTTAGACGTCGTGGGGAGGTCCGACTCTTCAGTCCACTTCTGTCAGATGTCGTGGGGAGGTGTGACTCTTCAGTCCACTTGTGCCGTTAGACGTCGTGGGGAGGTCCGACTCTTCAGTCCACTTGTGTCAGATGTCGTGGGGAGGTGTGACTCTTCAGTCCACTTGTGTTAGACGTCGTGGGGAGGTCCGACTCTTCAGTCCACTTGTGTCAGATGTCGTGGGGAGGTCCGACTCTTCAGTCCACTTGTGTCAGACGTCGTGGGGAGGTGTGACTCTCCAGTCCACTTGTGCCGTTAGACGTCGTGGGAAGGTGTGACTCTTCAGTCCACTTGTGTCAGACGTTGTGGGGAGGGCCGACTCTTCAGTCCACTTGTGTCAGACGTTGTGGGGAGGTGTGACTCTTCAGTCCACTTGTGTCAGACGTTGTGGGGAGGTGTGACTCTTCAGTCCACTTGTGTCAGACGTTGTGGGGAGGTGTGACTCTTCAGTCCACTTGTGTCAGACGTTGTGGGGAGGTGTGACTCTTCAGTCCACTTGTGTCAGACGTTGTGGGGAGGTGTGACTCTTCAGTCCACTTGTGTCAGACGTTGTGGGGAGGTGTGACTCTTCAGTCCACTTGTGTCAGACGTTGTGGGGAGGTGTGACTCTTCAGTCCACTTGTGTCAGACGTCGTGGGGAGGTGTGACTCTTCAGTCCACTTGTGTCAGAGGTTGTGGGGAGGTGTGACTCTTCAGTCCACTTGTGTCAGAGGTTGTGGGGAGGTGTGACTCTTCAGTCCACTTGTGTCAGACGTTGTGGGGAGGTGTGACTCTTCAGTCCACTTGTGTCAGACGTCGTGGGGAGGTGTGACTCTTCAGTCCACTTGTGTCAGACGTCGTGGGGAGGTGTGACTCTTCAGTCCACTTGTGTCAGACGTCGTGGGGAGGTGTGACTCTTCAGTCCACTTGTGTCAGACGTCGTGGGGAGGTGTGACTCTTCAGTCCACTTGTGTCAGACGTCGTGGGGAGGTGTGACTCTTCAGTCCACTTGTGTCAGACGTCGTGGGGAGGTGTGACTCTTCAGTCCACTTGTGTCAGACGTCGTGGGGAGGTGTGACTCTTCAGTCCACTTGTGTCAGACGTCGTGGGGAGGTGTGACTCTTCAGTCCACTTGTGTCAGACGTCGTGGGGAGGTGTGACTCTTCAGTCCACTTGTGTCAGACGTCGTGGGGAGGTGTGACTCTTCAGTCCACTTGTGTCAGACGTCGTGGGGAGGTGTGACTCTTCAGTCCACTTGTGTCAGACGTCGTGGGGAGGTGTGACTCTTCAGTCCACTTGTGTCAGACGTCGTGGGGAGGTGTGACTCTTCAGTCCACTTGTGTCAGATGTCGTGGGGAGGTGTGACTCTTCAGTCCACTTGTGTCAGACGTCGTGGGGAGGTGTGACTCTTCAGTCCACTTGTGTCAGATGTCGTGGGGAGGGCCGACTCTTCAGTCCACTTGTGTCAGACGTCGTGAGGAGGTGTGACTCTTCAGTCCACTTGTGTCAGACGTCGTGGGGAGGTGTGACTCTTCAGTCCACTTGTGTCAGACGTCGTGGGGAGGTGTGACTCTTCAGTCCACTTGTGTCAGATGTCGTGGGGAGGGCCGACTCTTCAGTCCACTTGTGTCAGACGTCGTGGGGAGGTGTGACTCTCCAGTCCACTTGTGCCGTTAGACGTCGTGGGGAGGTGTGACTCTTCAGTCCACTTGTGTCAGACGTCGTGGGGAGGTGTGACTCTTCAGTCCACTTGTGTCAGACGTCGTGGGGAGGTGTGACTCTTCAGTCCACTTGTGTCAGACGTCGTGGGGAGGTGTGACTCTTCAGTCCACTTGTGTCAGACGTCGTGGGGAGGTGTGACTCTTCAGTCCACTTGTGTCAGACGTCGTGGGGAGGTGTGACTCTTCAGTCCACTTGTGTCAGACGTCGTGGGGAGGTGTGACTCTTCAGTCCACTTGTGTCAGATGTCGTGGGGAGGGCCGACTCTTCAGTCCACTTGTGTCAGACGTCGTGAGGAGGTGTGACTCTTCAGTCCACTTGTGTCAGACGTCGTGGGGAGGTGTGACTCTTCAGTCCACTTGTGTCAGACGTCGTGGGGAGGTGTGACTCTTCAGTCCACTTGTGTCAGATGTCGTGGGGAGGGCCGACTCTTCAGTCCACTTGTGTCAGACGTCGTGGGGAGGTGTGACTCTCCAGTCCACTTGTGCCGTTAGACGTCGTGGGGAGGTGTGACTCTTCAGTCCACTTGTGTCAGACGTCATGGGGAGGTGTGACTCTTCAGTCCACTTGTGTCGTTAGACGTCGTGGGGAGGTCCGACTCTTCAGTCCACTTGTGTCGTTAGACATCTTGGTGAGGTGTGACCCTTTGTTTCCTATTTTTTGACAGGCAAAAATCCGCTGGTGACTTGCCAGATCAATCCCAGTATCTGTTTTCAACTGTTAGGTTAGTAGTCCCTAGAATATACAATCACCTATTTTGGGGGGTCTGGAGGTGGTGGAAGCGTAAATTAGAGCGTAAAGGCAGACGCCATATATTCCACTCCGCTAACCACATAACCAAGACCTGATGTTATAGCCACACAGTCCCCTTTTCTGCAACACATTCTCTGTGGGTGCGAGAATCTTTAGAATAATTTGACTACATTTTTAACTTGAATTTTGCCCGAGCTGCGACCGTTAATCCTACTCTTTTCTATTTCCAACTGCCAATAGATTTTTTACGTGCACGCCACTGAACACGGGTGTCTGATCTCACTACTCAGAGATCAGGGGAAATTTTTACCTGATGATCCACGCGAAAAAAATTTACGGTCTCCGTGATTTGAACCCGCGACTTCCAACACCCGAGGCGAACACCTTACCTCCAAAACCACAGGGACTCCACGTCCCCTTTCGTTTTATGGAAATCTTTTTTTTTGTTGCTGGGCTGCTCTGTTCTTATTGTTGAGCTGTATCTCTTATCTGGTAGAGATATAGCCATGCTTGAAAGGATACAAAGAAGAGCAGCAAAACTGATAGTGAGATTGCGGAATTATAGTTAGGAGGAAAGGCTAAGAACAATCGGTCTTCTAGAAAAGAGAATAATTCGAGGTAATTTAATTAAAGGTTTATAAGATAATCAAATGAAACGATAAATTAGACGATAATTTTTTTTCAAAATACAGCCGCCTACAAGATCAAGAGAGCACCGCTGCAGGTCCAGGTGAGAAAGTTACAAATATTTTTTAAAATCACAGAGCGGCGGTCGGTAAGGTGACACAATCTCTCCCAAACTTTTCAAGGTGGCCCTTAAGGAAATCTTCAAATAGCTCCACTGGGAGGACATGGGTATCAAGATAGACTGCAAAATGCTTAATCATCTACGGTTTGCTGATGACATAATCATTCTCAGCGTCAAAGGAGCTGACAAGTGCCTAAATGAGCTAAACGAAGCTAGCATAGCTGTAGATCTAAGACTAAACAGACAAAAAAACCAGTACATGCCAAATATATTTTGTTCTCATGAGGAACTAATGCTAGGGAATGTTCCCATTAAAAACGTAAATTCTTACATCTACCTGGGCCAGGAAATTACGAACTCTTAACTGAATCGTGAGATTTCAAAGAGAATAGCAGCAGGTTGGCTCAGTTTTCACCACATCAAACCCATCTTTCAGCAGATGAAATATTACAAGACGAGATCTCACACATTTCACAGCGTGGTCATTCCTACCATGATATATGGTTGTGAGGTCTGGAGCCTCCGAAAAACAGATGCTGACAGACTTCGAGTGACCCAACGAGCGATGGAGCGAAGAATACTGTCAATCTCACTATGAGACAGCATACACAGCACTGAAATTAGACGTCGTGGATACAGCGCTATTAAAAGAATACAGATGGGCGGGTCATGTTATACGCTTGTCTGACGACCGATGGACACAAAGAGTTATGTACTGGTGGCCCTACAACTTTCGACGGCCTCCAGGACTTCTACCAATGAGATGGAGAGGTGGCCTGCGAGAGGTTCTTAGTATGACGTGGTTCTGCAAGACAAAGGACATATGTATTTAGACGTCATTTGGTTACTTGGCACCAGACATCCAATGTCTGATTGAATACCAGCCAGGATAATCGGACGGAAGAAAACACACAAAACGAACGAATTAACCAGTCCAACAGGAAAACAACACGTTTCCGTGAACACAAGTGTAAGTCGCCGGCTAGTGTGAATTCCCGACAAATCCATCGTCTGGCTGCATCTATAATGAACTGCCAACTGGAGAAAGATGGGCTCCGTCAGGTGTGTAGCCGCCCAAGACACAACCTTGTTGTATGGCGGGAGCTGGTACTACAAACTGCAATAACGGTGCCTGGAACGACCTTCTAGGTTATGGGACTGATGATGATGATGATCAGAAGGAACAGCAATCTACGCTTCATCCATCGAAAATAGATGTCCTGTAATCTTAAGTCCTTCTTCTGCGATTATTCGCAATCTTCCGTTACCAAACCCTGAAAGGGCTTAAGTAGCAGAATGTAGTCCAGAGAATCGAATGCGTTGCGTCATAGTTTACAGCTTGACTGCGATATTTGCACCTTTGTGGTCCAACACATCTGACTTCAGCAATCATTTTTTTAGTACCGGGTTAGCATTCCCTCTTCGATCCCTTCTCCTTAGCCAGTCTGCCCTGCTGCAGCCTGTTATCCAGGATCACCGCGTGGAGGTGTAGAAGGGTCTTGTCAGCTTTGGTTCGCTGGCCCTGACGCCAGCAGTCAGCTATGTGTCGCTGACCACTGCAGCTCATGCGTTGCTCAGCATCTTGATCCCTGGACCTAAACCTGACTAAAACTGCTTGATGTTAATCAGTTGTATCGATGTTCCACTTTATAAATATACTTAACAGCCTTAACTTAACTGCAGAAGGACACAACATGAGAATCAATGAGAGTAAAACTGAAACAATGACAATAGCATGAACAGAAACAACCGCTAAGATCTACATAGAACAGCAACAACCGCTAAGATCTACATAGAACAGCAACAACCGCTAAGATCTACATAGAACAGCAACAACCGCTAAGATCTACATAGAACAGCAACAACTCAAGCAAGTGAAGGATTTCAAATATTTAGAGAGCATCGTATTATCAAATGGAAGAATGCAAGAAGTAATTGATCACAGATGCACCAAAGAAAACCAAATCATTGGCCAAATGTCAACAATACTGAAGAACAAGCATGTCAAAATTGGCACAAAAAGAGCCCTGTTCAGCACAATTTTCATGCCTACACAATGCTACCAGTGTCAAACTTGGACACTGAAAGCAACAGAGAAGAGAAAAATAGAAACAACAGAAATGAAATGCCTGGGGCGAATGCTAAATGTGACAAGATAGGACAGAATTAAAAATGATGAGATCAGGAAACAGATGGGCACTAAGCCAGTGCTAGACCATAAGAAAACAGTAAATTCAGTGGTTTGGCCACATATCGCGACAGCAATACAGCAGCGTCCCACAGATGGCTCTAACACTTAAACACAGCGGCTAAATAGCTAGAGGCCGACGCCTGAAAAGATGGATTGACGGAATATCCAAGGCAGCCAATTGCACCTTATATATACGAAGCGCACTCCAGGGCGCTGTCCAGATGTCACTTATACACCTGTCGCCGAAAGTAAAACCAGGTCCAGACAATAGATAGATAGAACACTTATACTCACACTTTGTCCAGTTGTAACTTGGTATCTGGCTCACAGTTAAACTTAGTAACATTACATTTTTTTTTTCTCTGGGATCCATACTATGGCAATTCTTGTGTTGGTGCCAGTTTCCCTTCATTGTTGACCCTTTATGATGGAGTGCATATCTTCATGATTGCTTTAGATAAACAGTTCTCGGAGTGATGGTGTTTGGCCAGAAAACGCTATGAATTTTTCTTAGACAGGCTGTATCATTAACACAAAAAGAAAATTATATCTTAAAGAAAGTTCTATGTTAAAGAAAGTTCCATCTTTAAAAAGTTTATATCTTAAACAAGTTTTTATCTTAAAAGAAGTTTCTATCTTAAACAAGTTTCTATCTTGAACATGAAAATATGTAAAGGTGTGACTTGCAGACATTCATTTAGGACAGCTTTTAAAGAGATATAAGCTTGAATAAAACTGATGTATAACTGCCAAAAATGGAAATGAGATGCTACATATAGATCTTAGAAATATCATCCATTCCTCTGGTTCCCTGTGGACAGATGTTTTCCATCTATTCCTATTCTGAGTCTTCATCTTGTGTTCCGCCCACAAAACTCTGGCTTGCATAAGCTAGCCCTTCCACTGTTCTTTCCTTGGCCTCCCTATTCATTTCTTTCCCTGTGAGTTTCAAACCAGTGCATGTCTGCTAATATTTTCAGGCTTCTTTCTGAGGTTGTGTCCTATCCATCTCCACGTTCCCTCCCCAATCTCCCGCTGCATGACTTACTCTCATGTTCTTTAGAATAACATACAACAAGGGTCTATCTCAAATGTCAAATACAGAATATAATTCATCACAATAACGAACCATACAAAGACCTATTGACAGGTTGTAAACTCCAATTAAATATACATTATAATATTTGTTAAGATAAATAGAGATCGCCAACACATTATTAAAAAGAACAATTTCAGAATCGAGGAAGACCTAAGACATACAGGACGAAGAATATTCTGGATTAGGCTGGAAAAACTTTGATAGAGGTAGAACCACTGGCAATGACATGCGCCTATCATCAGCTCTCTTTGCGAGATCAAGTGATCATTTTCATGTCTTCTTCTTCTTTGTTGTCATTCATCCCAAAAAGTACATTTTTGTTAAGTTGTACTGTAGTTTATTTTAATTTCTTTAAAAGAAATTAGAAGATGATTGGCCTATGCAGATGCTAAACAACATGCAAGATATATGGCATAATGCTAACAAGAAACAAACTGAAGCTACTGAGAACATGCATATTCCCTGTAGCAATATACGGGTGCGAGACATGGACTATGACACAAGCAGCAAGAAAGAAAATTGGAGTGTTCAAAACAAAATGTTACAGAAGAATCTTAAGAATATCTTGGATGCAGGAAGTGACAAATAAAGCCATCTTAGATGACCTGAATGTTGACAAAAAACTGGCCCAAGAACAATGTTATGTTTTGGAAATTGAATTTTTTCGGCCACGTCAAACGTCATGAAGGACAACTGGCCAGAGCGCTCGTGGAGGGTATGGCACCTGGAAGGCGACACAGGGGTCGACCAAGGCAAAGGTGGATACAAGATATCAAGGAAACTATGAACATGGAGCAGGCGGGAAGATTGACTGCAGACAGATTCATATCAGATGGCTGTGATGAGAGCAACGTTCTACAGAGGACATGCTACATGATGATGTATTGTAGTTCACAGTGACGCTGGGATATCTGCGCCTTTCGGCGTGACACATCTGATTTCAGCATGTCATTCTGAGTGCCAGGTTTGTCTTTTCTCATCCAATTCCTATTTGTTCATCCAGGCTGCATAGATGCAGCCTGTTTTCAGGGCCGCCACTTAGAGTGGAATAGTGTCTTGGACAGCTTTGGTTCGCTGACCCGGGTGCAAACTATGAGTCGCGCATCTTCAGCTCATCCCCTTTCAACTTACACTCTGGGCAAATTGAGGACCCATCTTTGAATATTTGTGACGTGTGATGGTTTCAATGTGCTCCTTTGGCATGGTTTCAGTGACAGCTGAACACTTATTTTCAACCTGTCCAATATTCACCGACCACAACATGTATCCCAGCATAATAAACAGTACAGCAGTGTCAGGAGTCTTGAGTTGACTACTCCTATTGTTAAAGTCATCGATGTGGATGTCAAACAAGGAAGAATTAGAAATACTGACATCAGAAGCCATGGTATCTGACAAAACAGCTGGATGGCCTAGATTTTGTGGTTGGTATTGCCCCCTCGTGACGGACATCAGATGTAAGATGTGCTAGCCATCAGATGCACCAAAGACCCCCAACTCACGTGGGATCTCTCATTTGAACATAATTTGTAGGCACACTTTTTAGATGTCTACATTCACAGGCACTGCTAGTATCCAGGGGAGCACCATGGTCAAGGTCACCATCTGCCCTAGAATAAACAACCAACGAACTCTTGTCACAATCACTGCCAGTACTGTGGCAATCCGTTACTTCTGTCACTGTTACACTGCTCTCTGGCACTGCCCCACCTTCTGTGGATGTTGCTGCCAGTCTCTTCCTCTCCAATAATGATCTGGTCCACATTAGATCTTCCAACCACAACTCCTTGTCTGCAGGATTCAGATGTACAGCCCGAGAGAAGCTTTTCAATGCCTGTTACAATAAATCAATGACACATAATTAATAGTTGGACTGATAATTAAAATAAAAAAGACAAAACATAACACTGAATATTTATAATCCTACACAAATTTAAACAGGAAATTTTTTCAGTTCGCCGTATTTCTCTATTTCTCAAGGGGGTGTGTGTTGCACTATGTTTTTATTTTGCGCCTAACGGCCCAACACATCCAACTTCAGCATGCATTTTATGTAAGGGTCTGCTTCCTCCTCAATTTTCTAAGGGTTTGCTTTCCCGGGGTAATGGCTGGTGCTGTGATTGGGGAACAAAACCAGCACCTTCGGATTGTGAGCCGTGTCACTTAACCACAAGCCCACGCCGTTCCATAAATGGAAAATTAAGAATTAGCAAAGATGGAAATACTTACATACCTAGAAAGTACAGTTAGACCAGACAGTGAAACTGACAAAGACATCAAAAGCAGAAGGAACAAAGCTAGAATTGTGTTCGCTACCTTAAACAACATTTGGAAGTCAGTGCAGTACAAACACCAAACTAAGAATATACAAGCATGCTTTCTGTATTATGCGGAGTGTTGGAGAGTATTCAAAAAATAAACATCAAAATTGTCATCTTTTCACACAACCTGCATAAGTAAGATTCATATAATTTTCTGGCTAAACACCATCATCAACAAAAAGCTGCTGGCCTGCAAACAATCAAGAAGATATGAACACCATCATAAATGGCCGACGCTGGAATTAGATAGGCCATGTCCTGAGAAAATAACCAGACACCTTAACCAGAGCTGTCTTGTTATGGACCCCTGAGGGAAGGCAAAAGAGAGGCAATTTAAGATAACTTAGCCAAAATGATAATCATGAATCAGAGCTGGGGCACTATACAAAGGATCACTGCAGACTGAGTGAAGTGGGGGGAGTTTTCTTACTCTCCTTGATGACGCTATCAGGCTGACTAAATAACAGAACTCATATTGTGCCAAGGTATATAAACAATGCACACACAGAAATAAAACAAATTCACGGAACAAAACACAACAAATCACTGTTGAGAGTGATCATTTCACAGAATCCTGCCCTGAAACCAACTGCATATCCATCTTTGTTTCCCGAACACGCTATTATAGTTGTCACATGCAAGTTCTGTTATTTAGTTGACCTAGGAATGTGACGTTTCAAAGGGATTTCCCTGTGAACCAGAAGGCCTGTAGCTAAAGTAGGCTGTGCAGTGACCAAGCCAAGGAACTAAAGAAGGACATAATTAATAACAGATTCCACTGTCAGAAATTACAATTGACACTTCCTACGGTTATAAACCATATACAGTAAGTCTTTTTATACTGCGGAACACTTTCCTGACAATTCAGTCGGAAAAAACGTCGGAAAACAATTTCACTAAATTTTATTTCAATATCACTACACCGTTTATTCCCAGAGCTGAGGTTCAATATTATTTTGATTCTGAAGTCATTGAGACAAATGTACATAGGTTTATTATTTATGGACATAAATGCATAGAATAAACTGTGTTTTGAAGAACTGTTGATAATTGTGAGCAAAATTGCAAGAAAAATTGATAGTAAAAATTCGAACCATGGAAAAAATGTATGTGAGTTATAATATTTTTCATATTAAATTGTCTGCCCTTGAACATTTTTTACAACATATTTATTCCTTCAAATAATCAAATATTAACAACTTACTGATATTTTCATTTTCTGTAACTATTAACATTCACAATGATATATAATATGTACTATATTTAACTGCACTATGGTGTGAAGCAGTAAAAAGACATAGGGTGACATTTTTCTAAAACTGAAAATTTATTTGGTCCAAACCTAAAAAGAACCAAGTCCTGAAAGAGTTAAACCATATGCAACAAGAATACAATGTACCAACACAATAATGTATGTAAGCATTAACATTCTAACTTCACAACAAGAATATCAACATGGACAATAAAAACGTGTGTACACATTTTCATTTGTATTTTGCAAGTAACCATATTGACCATTTCTCATTTGATGTCCTATTTTTCATAACTGGCATACTGTGACTCGCACGTTAATGAACACTTTCTGGTAGTTATTTTCATTTATTTGTTATTTGTTCCTGACGAATTGCTTGTGGCCGTAACATGTCCATTTTGTTTCTGTCCTGATGCAGTCACTGAGCCTTTACCTGTATATGCTTTTATCACCTATTTACCTTCAGTTCTGCTGCAGCTTTAATTTATTTATGAATCCCAACATAATAATGTATGTAAGCATTACCATTCCAACTTCACCAACGTTGGCAAGGGCCCGGCCCAATGTCTGGTGGCCTACCCACCATGTAGGAGCCAGCTCAACCACCTTCTCTGCCACTTGTACAGCAGGCAACACTTCTCCGACGGCCATCAGAGCCTACAATGAAAATTAATCAGATACTACCATGAAAGTAAATCACAGCCTTCAGTAGAGATAACATTACAGATGGAGATAACATAACAGATGGGAGTATTGTCAATCAAAGAGCCACTACTACAATCAAGGTTATGTAATAGGGGACTCAGTGATCTCGAGGTAAGGTGTCCGTCTTGGGTGCCGGAGGTCGTGTGTTCGAATCACAGTGGAGATCGAGATTTTTATCACGTGGATCATCTGGTAAAAATTCCCAATATCTGGGTAGTGCAATCGGACTCCCGTGTTCAGTGTCGAGCACATTAAAAAGTACTTGACATTGAAAAGAGTAGGTCAAATGGCTGCGGCTAGGACAAAATTCAAATTTAAAAATCTACCCAAGCTATTTGTACCTTTCCTCGGGTAGTTTGTTAAGAGCAGCTATAGATGGTGTCTAAATGGCTTCGGGTCTACTTAGCTATAGTGTTTGAGTCTATTAAGATGAACTCGTAAATCGGTAAAAACCACCCTTCAAGAAGCTGGTTGTATACAGAGTCTGTAGAGTCTACTAAACCAGTATAAAGACGTTAAGTTAAATAATAGTTTAAATGTACACAACAGGAATAGTCAGCATGGGTTTACTAAAGGGAGATCGTACTTAACAAATCTACTAGAATTCATGGATAAGGTTACCAAAATGATGGAGGCGAAATCAGTGGATGTTGTTTATCTAGATTTTGCAAAGACCTTTCATGGGGCACATTATCAAAGATTGTTTCGGAAGTTAAAATCACATGGAAAAGGTGGCAAAAAGTTGCCAAAATATTGTTTTTTTAATGGTTAAAAGGAAGAAGACATAGAGTGGACATTAAGGATTACTCTGAGCGGTGCGAGGTAAAAAGTGAAGTGTCACAGGACTGGGTTTTGTGACTAATTTTATTCTTGATATATATGAATGTTTTGGACAATAATCCATGATTGCAAAATTTGTGAATGACACAAAAACTATGCAAAGGTGTCTCATCTGAAGCAGAGGTGGATACATTGAGGTCAGATTCAGATAAACATTCAAGAATGGTATGAGAGCGGACAGATGGAATTTAATGGAGAAAAATGTAGTCATCCACATGAGTAGATTCAATATAGAACATAATTACAGGGTGGCAGAGAACAATATTAGAAAGATAGAAATGGAAAAGCACTTGGGGGTTATAAAAGATCATACAGATAAGGTGAGTGAGCAAGTCCAGGTAGTAGTAAAAAAGGCAAATACATGGTTAGGTATGATAAAAAGAAATATTTAAAATAGGAGCAAGAAAGTGATACTCAAACTATATAAAGCATTAGTTAGACCTAGATTGGAGTACTGTGTTCAAGTGTGGACTCATTATCGTAGAGGAGATATATAAACATTCTAGAAAGGATATAAAGAAGAGCAACAAAAACTGATAGTGGGATTTTTAGGATGGTTATGAGGAAAGACTCAGAAAAACCGGCCTACATGGTCTAGAAAAGAGAAGAATTCGAGATGATTTAATACAGGCAAATAAGATAATCAAGAAAAATTATAAATTAGACAATCAAGTTTTTCAAAGTACAGCTGGCTACAAGAACAAGAGAGTACAGCTGGCTACACATTAATTAAAGAAAGATAGATAAAGATTAAATGTTAGGAAGAGATCACGATGCTGAGCAGTGCATGAGCTGCAGCGGTCAGTGACCCACAGCTGACTGCTAGCGTCAGGACCAGCGAATCAAGATCTGCTAAAACCGTTCTACACCTCCACGCGGTGATCCTGGATAACAAGCTGCAACAGAGCAGACTGGCTGAGAAGAAGGGATCGAAGATGAAAGTTCTCTGAACTACATTCTGCTACTTGCTGTTTTCAGGGCTTGGTAGTGGGAGATTGAGAATGAACGAAGTCAAGCCAAGTCAAATGTTAGGAAATATTCTTTTAGTAAGTGAGTGATGAATGCTTAGAATGCACTGTCACAGGAAATTGTAGGGGCAGGATCTGCTAATGTATCCAAGAGTAGATTAGATGCAGTTATTTTTAGATTAAGTTGGTTAGGAGAAACATGTTGTATACAAACCTATATAAATAAATACAGTAGAGATAAGTCACTGCCTACAGCGAAAATAAGTCACTGCCTACAGTAGAGATAAGTCACTGCCTACAGTAGAGATAAGTCACTGCCTACAGTATAGATAAGTCACTGCCTACAGTAGAGATAAGTCTGAGCAAGGTTTTGCAACAGTTAACATGAGCACAACAGATGAAGTCTTGTCTACGAAGGGGTCACTACTACAATCAAGGTTTTGTAACAGTTAACATGAACACAGCAGATGATCAAGACAAGATACTTTACCTGGGCTTTCATTTCCACAATGGTATAATGGTGTGGAGTTAGCTGCATGGCTTCGTCCCACTTCTTGATGGCTTCCCAAAACCTAAACACAAGAAACTGTATCATGTAACAGACCTTATCTTTGATCAAATCCTCTTGGCTAAATTGTCAGGCCTAGAGGCTGGCTATCCTCCATATTCTAGATATCCTCTTGGCTAAATTGTCAGACCTAGGGGCTGGGTATCCTTCATATTCTAGATATCTTCATGGTTCTTCTTCTTCTTTGTTCGGTCTCAATCTCCCGCTACCAAGCCCTGAATTGGGTTTTGCAAGTAGCAGGATGTAGTCCGGAGAACGGAATGCATTGTGTCGCTAGTTTACAGCTTGACTGCGATATTTGCATCTTTCTGTCCGGCCAATCCATCTTCATGGATAAATTGCTATGCCTAGAGACTGGATATTATCCCCATTTGAGTGTTTTATTTGGTTAAATTGTCAGTTCTAGACATTGGGGTGTATATTCCCAGTTCTAATCTCTCTCTCTCTCTTTCTCCCCCTACATCTCTCTCTCTCTCTCTCTCTCTATCTCCCTCCCTTCCTCCATCCCTCTCTCTGTCTCTATCTCTCTCCCTTCCTCCATCCCTCTCTCTCTGTCTCTATCTCTCTCTCTCTCCTCTCACTTTTTAAATAGTACTTTATTTTGCATGATAAGGTTCTCTGCCCTGTGTTGAACCCTTCTTCCCCTAATGATTAGGGATAAAAAAAAATTACTCACTCCTTTATTCCTGTATCATATATGGCGTGATGTTTCTAGGACTTCCTCTTTTCCCAGTTGCCTCATTTCCTAAAGTGAAGTGCGTTGTAATGTGTTTTGTGCCTTACAGTCCAGTGCGATCTGATGCATTTTTAAGATACACTCACATCCCATAAGAGCGTGACTTTGCCAGTTCATGAATCAGACCACATGCAAGTTTGGTCGGTGAGTGATGTCACTAACCACTACACTACACCGCCTTGTTCCCAAACCATGAGTAAGACTCCTAGAGAGGTTAGACTACAATGTTAGAAGTCATTTATGGCATACCCTGATTCTGGTAGTAGTCTTATTCTCATTTGTCATTCACAGCAACCAATCAATCTGCTAACTTACCTTTCACAACATGCACAGTTACTTCCCCATATAGATACCAGGGCACCTTGAGGAGGGGGGAAAAGGGCCACTGCAACTCTACACTTATCGTAAAAGGTGACTAAAGAGAGTTATGTATGGGGCTAGCAGCCTCATTGTGAAAAACAAATTGCTACAGAAATCATCATTTCAAGAGTTCACTAAGTGGTTTTTGTACAGACTTCCTGAAGGAGGTCAACCGTAGTGGTGGCTCTATGCCCCAGGTGGAGTGAAGAAAGGACGAGAGGGGAGGGGGGGGAGGAGAGAGAGAGAGAAAGAGGGGGGATAGAGAGAGTGAGGGCCCAACTGTTTGTTCTGTCTCAGTCATTCCTTTGCTACTTGTACATACTTGCAATCAAGTAAGCAAACAAACAGATGAATGGCATGTTGGAGGGGCTGCCTCCTTTTGGACCTTTATGCAGGTCACTATTGAGTATGAATTTCATTTCGTTATTGTTAGAATATTTTTCTTTTAAACTGTCATTGGTTATTTTACATGCACAGCTTGTACACAGGACCTCCTAGTCTATCGTCTATCTCCAATAGGATTATTCACTGATCGTGCCTCCCTTGAGGCCTAGGGACACTTGACTTACGCTGCCAAATTATTTTTTCAGCACGCAACATTTTACTATGGAGGTTGACTTTGAGAGCCTGTAACCTTTTTATTTGTTGACCTAAAGATATGATTTTCTTGTGTGTAGAGACATAAATGATAAATTACTTGTTGGTGTTATTGTTTTTCTTGTGTGCATTTCTGAGATACAAGAATATGAAGGTGATTAGTGTTGAAAAACAGCACAAATATATAGACATCGGTTTTTGGCATCCCTTGCTTGAAAATTATTGTTCCACAGAGGACGAATTACTAATGTTTACAAGATCGGCATATCTGTTAGTTTCCACTTTAAACGTATTTATTATATTTACATAAACAAACTAAACAGATCTACCTCAGAAAAATCTGTTGCAAAAACTTAACTCCCCCATTCTCAATAATGAGTGAATCTTCAAATCTTAGTGAAAAAAAAGGAAAAAAATGTCTAAATGTCTAAAACAAATTTCAAAATGTCTAAACAAATTTCAAAATCACCATTGTGTTCAACTGGACAGGACGGAAGTGGAACTCTTTACAATATAAAGAGTAGTATTTTCAGCCGATTTCTACAGTATCCCTGCCTGGTTGGCGGTCTGTGATTAAAATTTTTTGAAAAAACATCGGTCTTGAAACGTCGGATAAAAGCACCAGACAATGTCACGGGCAAACTTATTCGCCAATGGTTGCGTAAAAATTAAAACTTACGAGATTTAGACATCCAGAGTTTCATGCTTTTATTTCTTGAGAGACGACAGTCTTGCCTCTCAGCTATGGTGAACCCCACCAACTGTTTCTAGTGACCATAAAACCCATGGTACAAATGATGCAATTCTAAATACCTTTCTGATTCTGCCAAGACTGCACCTTCAGCTTTCAATCGCTCACTCTTGGACACTGCATCCTCTAAAGAAATTGCTCTTCTCTTGGGAGCGAGAGTCAGCCAGTCTACTTCATTATTTTCTATCTCTGCATCATCATTGGTATCAGAGTTGAATGTGGTGACTGTCGTCTTACACAACTTTTCACCAACTTTTCTCTTCCAACCAAAACTTGTCATTTGAAAGCTATGACAAGTAACGTCCCAAAACTGAAACACAAATAAAAATGTGCAATATTGCATTGACCATGCTAAGTTGTGCATCTTCAAGTGTCTAATAATTTGTAATTTATCACTGACATCAATAAATATGATGTCATGCATGATATGAAATACAAGAATCTAATATTTAAATCAAAGTAGTTTCAATGTGCAATATTGCATTGACCATGCTAAGTTGTGCATCTTCAAGTGTCTAATAATTTGTAATTTATCACTGACATCAATAAATATGATGTCATGCATGATATGAAATACAAGAATCTAATATTTAAATCAAAGTAGTTTCAATGTGCAATATTGCATTGACCATGCTAAGTTGTGCATCTTCAAGTGTCTAATAATTTGTAATTTATCACTGACATCAATAAATATGATGTCATGCATGATATGAAATACAAGAATCTAATATTTAAATCAAAGTAGTTTCAATGTGCAATATTGCATTGACCATGCTAAGTTGTGCATCTTCAAGTGTCTAATAATTTGTAATTTATCACTGACATCAATAAATATGATGTCATGCATGATATGAAATACAAGAATCTAATATTTAAATCAAAGTAGTTTCAATGTGCAATATTGCATTGACCATGCTAAGTTGTGCATCTTCAAGTGTCTAATAATTTGTAATTTATCACTGACATCAATAAATATGATGTCATGCATGATATGAAATACAAGAATCTAATATTTAAATCAAAGTAGTTTCAATGTGCAATATTGCATTGACCATGCTAAGTTGTGCATCTTCAAGTGTCTAATAATTTGTAATTTATCACTGACATCAATAAATATGATGTCATGCATGATATGAAATACAAGAATCTAATATTTAAATCAAAGTAGTTTCAATGTGCAATATTGCATTGACCATGCTAAGTTGTGCATCTTCAAGTGTCTAATAATTTGTAATTTATCACTGACATCAATAAATATGATGTCATGCATGATATGAAATACAAGAATCTAATATTTAAATCAAAGTAGTTTCAATGTGCAATATTGCATTGACCATGCTAAGTTGTGCATCTTCAAGTGTCTAATAATTTGTAATTTATCACTGACATCAATAAATATGATGTCATGCATGATATGAAATACAAGAATCTAATATTTAAATCAAAGTAGTTTCAATGTGCAATATTGCATTGACCATGCTAAGTTGTGCATCTTCAAGTGTCTAATAATTTGTAATTTATCACTGACATCAATAAATATGATGTCATGCATGATATGAAATACAAGAATCTAATATTTAAATCAAAGTAGTTTCAATGTGCAATATTGCATTGACCATGCTAAGTTGTGCATCTTCAAGTGTCTAATAATTTGTAATTTATCACTGACATCAATAAATATGATGTCATGCATGATATGAAATACAAGAATCTAATATTTAAATCAAAGTAGTTTCAATGTGCAATATTGCATTGACCATGCTAAGTTGTGCATCTTCAAGTGTCTAATAATTTGTAATTTATCACTGACATCAATAAATATGATGTCATGCATGATATGAAATACAAGAATCTAATATTTAAATCAAAGTAGTTTCAATGTGCAATATTGCATTGACCATGCTAAGTTGTGCATCTTCAAGTGTCTAATAATTTGTAATTTATCACTGACATCAATAAATATGATGTCATGCATGATATGAAATACAAGAATCTAATATTTAAATCAAAGTAGTTTCAATGTGCAATATTGCATTGACCATGCTAAGTTGTGCATCTTCAAGTGTCTAATAATTTGTAATTTATCACTGACATCAATAAATATGATGTCATGCATGATATGAAATACAAGAATCTAATATTTAAATCAAAGTAGTTTCAATGTGCAATATTGCATTGACCATGCTAAGTTGTGCATCTTCAAGTGTCTAATAATTTGTAATTTATCACTGACATCAATAAATATGATGTCATGCATGATATGAAATACAAGAATCTAATATTTAAATCAAAGTAGTTTCAATGTGCAATATTGCATTGACCATGCTAAGTTGTGCATCTTCAAGTGTCTAATAATTTGTAATTTATCACTGACATCAATAAATATGATGTCATGCATGATATGAAATACAAGAATCTAATATTTAAATCAAAGTAGTTTCAATGTGCAATATTGCATTGACCATGCTAAGTTGTGCATCTTCAAGTGTCTAATAATTTGTAATTTATCACTGACATCAATAAATATGATGTCATGCATGATATGAAATACAAGAATCTAATATTTAAATCAAAGTAGTTTCAATGTGCAATATTGCATTGACCATGCTAAGTTGTGCATCTTCAAGTGTCTAATAATTTGTAATTTATCACTGACATCAATAAATATGATGTCATGCATGATATGAAATACAAGAATCTAATATTTAAATCAAAGTAGTTTCAATGTGCAATATTGCATTGACCATGCTAAGTTGTGCATCTTCAAGTGTCTAATAATTTGTAATTTATCACTGACATCAATAAATATGATGTCATGCATGATATGAAATACAAGAATCTAATATTTAAATCAAAGTAGTTTCAATGTGCAATATTGCATTGACCATGCTAAGTTGTGCATCTTCAAGTGTCTAATAATTTGTAATTTATCACTGACATCAATAAATATGATGTCATGCATGATATGAAATACAAGAATCTAATATTTAAATCAAAGTAGTTTCAATGTGCAATATTGCATTGACCATGCTAAGTTGTGCATCTTCAAGTGTCTAATAATTTGTAATTTATCACTGACATCAATAAATATGATGTCATGCATGATATGAAATACAAGAATCTAATATTTAAATCAAAGTAGTTTCAATGTGCAATATTGCATTGACCATGCTAAGTTGTGCATCTTCAAGTGTCTAATAATTTGTAATTTATCACTGACATCAATAAATATGATGTCATGCATGATATGAAATACAAGAATCTAATATTTAAATCAAAGTAGTTTCAATGTGCAATATTGCATTGACCATGCTAAGTTGTGCATCTTCAAGTGTCTAATAATTTGTAATTTATCACTGACATCAATAAATATGATGTCATGCATGATATGAAATACAAGAATCTAATATTTAAATCAAAGTAGTTTCAATGTGCAATATTGCATTGACCATGCTAAGTTGTGCATCTTCAAGTGTCTAATAATTTGTAATTTATCACTGACATCAATAAATATGATGTCATGCATGATATGAAATACAAGAATCTAATATTTAAATCAAAGTAGTTTCAATGTGCAATATTGCATTGACCATGCTAAGTTGTGCATCTTCAAGTGTCTAATAATTTGTAATTTATCACTGACATCAATAAATATGATGTCATGCATGATATGAAATACAAGAATCTAATATTTAAATCAAAGTAGTTTCAATGTGCAATATTGCATTGACCATGCTAAGTTGTGCATCTTCAAGTGTCTAATAATTTGTAATTTATCACTGACATCAATAAATATGATGTCATGCATGATATGAAATACAAGAATCTAATATTTAAATCAAAGTAGTTTCAATGTGCAATATTGCATTGACCATGCTAAGTTGTGCATCTTCAAGTGTCTAATAATTTGTAATTTATCACTGACATCAATAAATATGATGTCATGCATGATATGAAATACAAGAATCTAATATTTAAATCAAAGTAGTTTCAATGTGCAATATTGCATTGACCATGCTAAGTTGTGCATCTTCAAGTGTCTAATAATTTGTAATTTATCACTGACATCAATAAATATGATGTCATGCATGATATGAAATACAAGAATCTAATATTTAAATCAAAGTAGTTTCAATGTGCAATATTGCATTGACCATGCTAAGTTGTGCATCTTCAAGTGTCTAATAATTTGTAATTTATCACTGACATCAATAAATATGATGTCATGCATGATATGAAATACAAGAATCTAATATTTAAATCAAAGTAGTTTCAATGTGCAATATTGCATTGACCATGCTAAGTTGTGCATCTTCAAGTGTCTAATAATTTGTAATTTATCACTGACATCAATAAATATGATGTCATGCATGATATGAAATACAAGAATCTAATATTTAAATCAAAGTAGTTTCAATGTGCAATATTGCATTGACCATGCTAAGTTGTGCATCTTCAAGTGTCTAATAATTTGTAATTTATCACTGACATCAATAAATATGATGTCATGCATGATATGAAATACAAGAATCTAATATTTAAATCAAAGTAGTTTCAATGTGCAATATTGCATTGACCATGCTAAGTTGTGCATCTTCAAGTGTCTAATAATTTGTAATTTATCACTGACATCAATAAATATGATGTCATGCATGATATGAAATACAAGAATCTAATATTTAAATCAAAGTAGTTTCAATGTGCAATATTGCATTGACCATGCTAAGTTGTGCATCTTCAAGTGTCTAATAATTTGTAATTTATCACTGACATCAATAAATATGATGTCATGCATGATATGAAATACAAGAATCTAATATTTAAATCAAAGTAGTTTCAATGTGCAATATTGCATTGACCATGCTAAGTTGTGCATCTTCAAGTGTCTAATAATTTGTAATTTATCACTGACATCAATAAATATGATGTCATGCATGATATGAAATACAAGAATCTAATATTTAAATCAAAGTAGTTTCAATGTGCAATATTGCATTGACCATGCTAAGTTGTGCATCTTCAAGTGTCTAATAATTTGTAATTTATCACTGACATCAATAAATATGATGTCATGCATGATATGAAATACAAGAATCTAATATTTAAATCAAAGTAGTTTCAATGTGCAATATTGCATTGACCATGCTAAGTTGTGCATCTTCAAGTGTCTAATAATTTGTAATTTATCACTGACATCAATAAATATGATGTCATGCATGATATGAAATACAAGAATCTAATATTTAAATCAAAGTAGTTTCAATGTGCAATATTGCATTGACCATGCTAAGTTGTGCATCTTCAAGTGTCTAATAATTTGTAATTTATCACTGACATCAATAAATATGATGTCATGCATGATATGAAATACAAGAATCTAATATTTAAATCAAAGTAGTTTCAATGTGCAATATTGCATTGACCATGCTAAGTTGTGCATCTTCAAGTGTCTAATAATTTGTAATTTATCACTGACATCAATAAATATGATGTCATGCATGATATGAAATACAAGAATCTAATATTTAAATCAAAGTAGTTTCAATGTGCAATATTGCATTGACCATGCTAAGTTGTGCATCTTCAAGTGTCTAATAATTTGTAATTTATCACTGACATCAATAAATATGATGTCATGCATGATATGAAATACAAGAATCTAATATTTAAATCAAAGTAGTTTCAATGTGCAATATTGCATTGACCATGCTAAGTTGTGCATCTTCAAGTGTCTAATAATTTGTAATTTATCACTGACATCAATAAATATGATGTCATGCATGATATGAAATACAAGAATCTAATATTTAAATCAAAGTAGTTTCAATGTGCAATATTGCATTGACCATGCTAAGTTGTGCATCTTCAAGTGTCTAATAATTTGTAATTTATCACTGACATCAATAAATATGATGTCATGCATGATATGAAATACAAGAATCTAATATTTAAATCAAAGTAGTTTCAATGTGCAATATTGCATTGACCATGCTAAGTTGTGCATCTTCAAGTGTCTAATAATTTGTAATTTATCACTGACATCAATAAATATGATGTCATGCATGATATGAAATACAAGAATCTAATATTTAAATCAAAGTAGTTTCAATGTGCAATATTGCATTGACCATGCTAAGTTGTGCATCTTCAAGTGTCTAATAATTTGTAATTTATCACTGACATCAATAAATATGATGTCATGCATGATATGAAATACAAGAATCTAATATTTAAATCAAAGTAGTTTCAATGTGCAATATTGCATTGACCATGCTAAGTTGTGCATCTTCAAGTGTCTAATAATTTGTAATTTATCACTGACATCAATAAATATGATGTCATGCATGATATGAAATACAAGAATCTAATATTTAAATCAAAGTAGTTTCAATGTGCAATATTGCATTGACCATGCTAAGTTGTGCATCTTCAAGTGTCTAATAATTTGTAATTTATCACTGACATCAATAAATATGATGTCATGCATGATATGAAATACAAGAATCTAATATTTAAATCAAAGTAGTTTCAATGTGCAATATTGCATTGACCATGCTAAGTTGTGCATCTTCAAGTGTCTAATAATTTGTAATTTATCACTGACATCAATAAATATGATGTCATGCATGATATGAAATACAAGAATCTAATATTTAAATCAAAGTAGTTTCAATGTGCAATATTGCATTGACCATGCTAAGTTGTGCATCTTCAAGTGTCTAACAATTTGTAATTTATCACTGACATCAATAAATATGATGTCATGCATGATATGAAATACAAGAATCTAATATTTAAATCAAAGTAGTTTCAATGTGCAATATTGCATTGACCATGCTAAGTTGTGCATCTTCAAGTGTCTAATAATTTGTAATTTATCACTGACATCAATAAATATGATGTCATGCATGATATGAAATACAAGAATCTAATATTTAAATCAAAGTAGTTTCAATGTGCAATATTGCATTGACCATGCTAAGTTGTGCATCTTCAAGTGTCTAATAATTTGTAATTTATCACTGACATCAATAAATATGATGTCATGCATGATATGAAATACAAGAATCTAATATTTAAATCAAAGTAGTTTCAATGTGCAATATTGCATTGACCATGCTAAGTTGTGCATCTTCAAGTGTCTAATAATTTGTAATTTATCACTGACATCAATAAATATGATGTCATGCATGATATGAAATACAAGAATCTAATATTTAAATCAAAGTAGTTTCAATGTGCAATATTGCATTGACCATGCTAAGTTGTGCATCTTCAAGTGTCTAATAATTTGTAATTTATCACTGACATCAATAAATATGATGTCATGCATGATATGAAATACAAGAATCTAATATTTAAATCAAAGTAGTTTCAATGTGCAATATTGCATTGACCATGCTAAGTTGTGCATCTTCAAGTGTCTAATAATTTGTAATTTATCACTGACATCAATAAATATGATGTCATGCATGATATGAAATACAAGAATCTAATATTTAAATCAAAGTAGTTTCAATGTGCAATATTGCATTGACCATGCTAAGTTGTGCATCTTCAAGTGTCTAATAATTTGTAATTTATCACTGACATCAATAAATATGATGTCATGCATGATATGAAATACAAGAATCTAATATTTAAATCAAAGTAGTTTCAATGTGCAATATTGCATTGACCATGCTAAGTTGTGCATCTTCAAGTGTCTAATAATTTGTAATTTATCACTGACATCAATAAATATGATGTCATGCATGATATGAAATACAAGAATCTAATATTTAAATCAAAGTAGTTTCAATGTGCAATCATTTAGCACCAATTGACATTTACAGACAGCAAATTAAAATATATGTTTTCAACCACAAATTATTATAACCAGTTTTGTCCTTTACAAATATCCATAGACAATAACCACAGGAGCCAGAGGTGGAGAGTAGAGTGGTCAGATATGCTGTACACAGCTATATAATTCATAAATATAAATAAATAAATAGCAAAATAATGAACTAAGATGAAAGGGTCTATCCAGGAAACCAAGGATGAAACTACATTAAAATGCTAAGCAGTGCATGAGCTGCAGGGGTCAGTGAGCCATAGCTGACTGATAGCATCACGGCCAGCGAACCAGAGCTGCCAAGACCCATCTACACCTCCGCATGGTGATCCTGGATAACATTCTGCAACAGAGCAGACTGGCTAAGGAGAAGGGATCGAAGAGGGAAGGCTAACCAGGTACTAAAAAATGCCTGCTGGTCAGATGTGTCGTACCAAAAGGTGCAAATACCGAAGTCAAGCTGTAAACTATGACAAAGCACATTCCATTCTCCTGACAACATCCTGTTACTTGTAAAGCCCTCTTCAGGTCTTGGTAGCGAGGGATTGAGAATGAACGAACAAAGACGAAGAAACTAGAAGCACTCTTCTAGTATTTTCCTTGCTATTTATTATCTTAATTTATTCCCTCGCTTTTAAGTCAAAACAACATAGAATAGACAGAGCTACCAGTAGCAATCAGTATGAGCGGGGTCAAAGAATGTAGTGACCGAGTTGACAGCAGCCAGTGACTCATAGCTGGTTTCTTGCTTCAGGGAATCGGAGACGATTAAGACCCTAGTTTGTCCCTGGAAACAGTCTGCCCCCAACCAGCCTGGCCAAGACAATAGGGACCAAAGAGAGAAGGCAAACTTAATTCCAAAAATGTTGTACTGAATCCGTATGCCGGCCCAAAAGGCACAGATATCCTAGCCTCACTGCAAACTACATTACAACGTAACATCCTTTTCAGGACAAACACTAAAGACAAAAAGAAGAATGTCAGAAGGATCTTGCGGAGCAGGTTTATTAAGCGGCTCCTCAAAATGCTCTGTCCATCTTTGTACCTGTTTCATGATTTCAGTCATTACAATCCCACCCTTATCTTTGATGATGCCATGCAGTCGATAAATTTGCTTGGCAGTTTCTTCATGACATTGTATTGGTCTTTCCTATTCCCTTTCCCAGCAGTTTCTCCTGCCTCTTTCGGCAGACAGTTCATCAACATATCTTCTCTTGTTGCTTCAGATATTCTTTCATTCTTCTTTGTTGACTCTACAGTAAATTCCATTGCTCTTCACCATAGCACTTCTGGTGAATACATTTGTCTTTACTTGGTTCAATGTATTTCAATTCACTTATCTCATCAACATGATATCATCGGATGGGCGCAATAGCCTCGATATGTCAAGGCGGATCGGACTGGTTGCATCTGCTATGCACGACCTCCGACATTTATGAAGTAACAGCCATATTTCCCTTAAAACAAAAACCCACATCTACAAGTCTTGCGTGTTTCCAGTTTTACTTTAAGGCTCAGAAACCTGAACATTATTCAAACATATATTACATATCGAGACTAGAGGCCTTCTACATGCGCAACCAGTGGCCATGGCATATTCTGGGCATCTAATGCCAATAGCATGATGGCTACATCCACTACGTGGAGGTCTCTGGTAAAACAGGCCTCCACCCAATCTAGGAAACTTTGGATAGCCGTCGAGTTTCTTTGTTCAGTCATGTCTTGCGGCTGGACCAGGAAACCCCGACCTACAAGATATCTCACATGTTGTTCCTCAGCTTTAAGGCCATCTCCCGCACACACAACTGACACAGTATGGCTCCATAAAATAAGATAGCAGCCTCCCCCTCCGCTCTGTATTTAACTTACTTAACTTCATTATACTGGTTTAGAAGGCTCTACAGAGTCTGTATACAACCAGTTTATTTCACTCCACGGATACCAACAATACTGTGAGCATCCAATCTATTTTTGAATGTATTAACTGACTGTGCTTCCACTACATCCTGCTGCAATGCATTCCAAGAATTTAGTCTTTGACTTTTTTTTTTTTTTTTTTTTTTAAGTCTCTGACTAAAAAAATATTTCCTAATATCTAATCTAGATCTGTCTTTAAACAATTTGTAGCTGTGCCCACTTGTTCTTGTTGCCGGTTGACCTTTGAAAAACTTGGTATAGTCTAGTTTATCCTTTCCATTTATTACTTTTATACACTTGTATTAAGTCACCTAGAATTCTTCTTTGTTCTAGACACTGAAGACCAGTTTTTTTAGTCTTTCCTGACAACTATAATTCTGAAATCCCGCTATAATTTTTGTAGCTCTTCTTTGTACCCTTTAAAGCATGTTTATATCCACTCTGTTATATGGACTCGACACATTATCAAAGTACTCTAATTTAGGTCTCGCTAATGATTTATATAACTTGACTATTACTTCCTTGCAATTATATGGAATGTTACCTTTTATCATGCCCAACATGGCATTAGCCTTTTTCACTGCGACCTGGACTTGCTCCTGCACCTTTCCTGTATGATCTATTATAACTCCTAGGTCTCTCTCCTTTTGTTATTGTCCTAATATTGTTTTCTCCCATCCTGTAATTATATTCATTATTGCATCTTCCAATGTTGAGGACTGTACATTTTTCAACATTAAACTCCATCTGCCAGCTCTTAGACCATTTTTTAATCATATCTGAATCCAATGTCAATAGTTCCACCTCTTCCGGAGAAGAGACCCTTCCGCATAATTTTGTGTCAACCACGAACTTTGCAATCATGGATCTGATATCAATGTCCAAATCATTGATATAAATTAAGAACAAAATTGGTCCCAATACCGATCCTTGGGGCACACCACTTATTATATCACACCAATCAGAGTACTCCCTATTTATGCACCCTCTCTGCCTTCTGCCCATCAACCAATTTTCTATCGAATTGGCAACTTCACCCCCTATTCCATGTGTTTTCAACTTTCGAAACAATCGTTGATGAGGTACTCTATCAAATGCTTTTGCAAAATCCAGATAGATAACATCCACCGGCTCTCCCCCATCTAACATTTTGGTAACCTCCTCCATGAATTCTAATAGATTGGTTAAACACAATCTTCCTTTAGTAAACCCATGATGACTATTTTTGATTAAATTAAACTTGTCCAAGTGCAGTACTATGTTGTCCTTAATAATAGACTCTAAATTGTGCAGCGTATTTGCTCAACAAACTCACTGGTCTATAATTGGCTGGATCTGATTTTTTGCCATTTTTGAACAAGGGTATCACACCTGCATCTTTCCAATCCCTTGGAACAATGCCCTTTTCAAGAGTGTGAGAATAAAATATCGCTAAGGGTTTTGACAACTGGTCTCGAAGTTCAAACTGTAATTTTGGATGAATACCATCTTGACCAGGACATTTATCCACTTCAACCTATACAATCTTTGTAAAACCATTTCCTCTGTAATGCAGAATGATAGTAATCCTTCTATGTGGATGTCCCCTTTGAAAATATTTAAAGGTTCTGGGATCCTGGAGCAGTCTTTTTTTTTGTGTATAGACTGTGCCAAGGTACTTATTGAGTTGATTAGCAGCATCCCAGTTCTCGCTTATTAATTTTCATGTACTATCTTTAAGTGGGCCAACTGTGTCTTTCGTTCTCTGTTTATGTCGAGCATAAGAAAAAAAAGCTCTTGCTATCAGTCTTGATCTTTTTAGCAAGTTTTTTTTTCAAAGTCAATTTTTGCTGCTCTATTCACTTTATGGGATTTTTGATTTTTTTTGGATGTCCAAATATTTTAAATATGTTTCATTCGTCGAATGATTTCGCTGGCCCCGATGCTATCATTCAGCTATGGGTTACTGACCGCTGCAGCTCATGCGCTACCACGGGATTTAAACAACCAGAATTTCGTGCTTTCATTTCTTGGGAGGCAACAGTCTTACCTCTCAGCTATGGTGATCCACACCAACTGCTTCTAGTAGCCATAAAATCCATGGTAAAAATGATGCAATTCTAAATACCTTTCTGATTCTGCCAAAACTGCACCTGCCTTCAGCTTTCAATCGCTGACTTGCCACTCTTGGACACTGCATCTTCTAACTAAAGAAATTGCTCTTCTCTTGGGAGCTGATTCGAATTATATGTAAGTAATGTAAGACGCCTTGGGCCGCGGCGCAGCAGTGGGTCACAGATGTAGTCGATCTATGCAACGGACCTCAGACGCGAGTGTTATAGAACTGACACACACAGTCACACATTAAGTTTGTACTTACTCAGTTACCTTCTAATCTAACTTACGACGTTCTCTAAAGAAAGTACTCTGTCTTTTAAATTATCTACTCACTACGACTACTGACTCTACCACTACCAGTCCTGCTTTAATTCATATACATAACTTCTGTTGCAGATTAATACTGAGATTATATCACAGAAATGTTAATGTGTTTAAGCTATAAAGTCATTTCCAGTATTATACAATTATTTCAAAAACTAGCCGACTAGTCGCCTTCTTAAAACAAAAACAAGTTACACACCCAAAAACTTTCAGTTATTATTTGGACAGAAACCGTCATAGGAAGGCCGGAAGCAGGTCTTTGTGTATCACGTGACTTTTTCATACTGTTCACATTTGAACACACATGTGTTCTTCCACATACAAATGGTTATACTCTGATTAACGAGTTATTCTCTCTTCTATTCCAGTATCGGAGCAAGTGTAAGCTTCACCTGCCTAGGCAGTATCCTCACTAGAGAGGCGAATATCGACAGCGAGGTCAATAATAGGATTGCTAAGGCGAGATTTGCGTTTGGGAGGCTACAAGCATCTGTCTGAACCGACAACACACACATCAGTGTCGCCACCAAGATAAAAGTGTATCGTGCTGTGGTATCATCCACTCTGCTGCATTCATGTGAGACATGGACAGTGTGTAGATAAATACCAGAGAGCTCAATCGTTTTCACTTGACCTGTCTGCATAGGATGCTTAGGATTAGGTAGCAGGACAAAGTGCCCAACTCTGAAATTATTATAAACACTAACATATTGAGCTGGGCTGGTCACCTGCTTCGGAGAACTGATGACCGTTGGAACACATCGACAGCCATCTGGTACCCACGAGACAAAAGAGGACCACTGGAAAGACCACCTACGCGCTGGTCTGACTCCCTCGAACTCAGAAACAATTCTACAGACGGGAAACTTATCACCTACTGGTCCACCGTGGCCCAAGACGGAAGACAAAGGAAACGCAGTTAGGAACCGCAGCGGCATAACCGCCTCTGAGGAACGGGTCGTCCAGTAATCCAGTATTGAGCATCCATACACTTCTGAAATTGGTTCAGATACGATGAGTGGGACATGCTGTTGGTATGTCAGATGAGCGCATCCCCAAACAGCTGCTATATGGTGAGCTCAAAACAGGCAATCGCTCACCTGGAGGGCAGGAGAAACGCTATAGAGACTCATTGAAAGTGTCTCTCAAAAGTGTCTCTGGCAGATGCTTGCACAAGACCGTTCTATAGTCCGTCTTTTAATTCAAGAACAAGGTCCGAAGCAAATTTCTACAAAACTGCATGTCAAATTCAATGATTTTTCGCATGCAGCCTTAGAATATCCATGATGCTAAAACATATTATTTAGTCCATAGATGTTAAGAATTTTGCACATCGGTTAATTCCTTTGATCTTTAAGGACCATTGCAAAGAAATGGCATTCAATTTTAAGATATTACAGTACACAGCTTAATTTCTCGTCATATTTTGTTCATATGCGTATCTCCTTAATGTCTTGAGAGGTCAATTCATTTGTTTGTGTTGCCCTTTATATACAATCGTAAAAATGGCACCAATATACAACAGTTAGTACAGCCCTTCGGTCAGCATTAGACCCCAAGGTTGTATCAAATGCACAGCTAATTTTATGTTGCTTAGAGCATTTTAAATTTGAAATGTATTTGTTGTCATTGTATGTACACCTAATTGTTTTGATAAACATACGTTAATTCATCCAAGTCTGCTAATCAGTATGTCCACAAAAGATTATATTAATCATTCCGAATATGTCGATTCAAAGAGGTTGATAATTGTTACTGGCTGGACAAATTGTAATCCATCTCGTTGCCAGTACTGTTCTTCTTTCTGCAGCCCATGTTCAACACACTTTTTTTCAAAACTGAATGTCCATTTTTGAAAGGTACTCGCGAGTCAGCACTTCAACATCACACACTTTAAATGTTCTGTTCGGAAACTTGTCTCTTGACTTTAACCCACACAAGCTCTATAGGGTTTAGATGCGCATGATATGCAGGTAGTCATAGACAAGTGTGACCGTACTCTTCAATGATTTTGTCAATATGATACACCTTTGTCTTATTTGTCTTCCTCACAAGATGCAACAGCTCCAATTTCAAATACGTGTAGTCAAAATTCATTTTTTGTTCCTTAGCTGGAGTCTTGTGATCTGCTCCTAGTGTCCAAACATTAGGTGTCTATGGTCGTTTTCCTGTTTCTCTCGTTCACGCCTCTTCTGACCGTAAGTGGAGCTATTGCTAACTATAGGATATATTTTAGCAGTCGGTATGGATTTTAGACATCCTACATTAACAAGCATTAACAAAGACAGTCATCGTGTCAGACTCCCAACCCTTACTTTGGAAGGTACAGAAGGGCTGTCTAAGGCATGAGTGGATAGCAGCCGTAAAGGCTTCAAATCTCCAGGCGTTGGTGTGGATTTACTGTCCTGGTCATGATGCTGTTACAGACAACGAAATAGCTGACAGCCTGGATACTGAAGCACACATTATGGGTAGTTTGGATATGGATAGAGGTGCATTTTGAAGTCTATCAGTGACCACCTATTGGAGAAGGACACTGCAATAGAGAAATTAGCGATACAACAAACTGCAGACCTTTGAAATCAAAAGAGGGTTTAGTGGAGTTTGGCGCATAGCACGACGGAGCAGTACTATGTACAATCATTAACTAAAATAACCATCAGTATTCACACCTTTCGCAAATCACTGAGAGAGACGGGATCAGGATATTGAGAAGTGCATAATCTGTAGCGGTCAGCGACCCAAAACTGACTGCTAACGTCAGGGTCATAGACCCAAAGCTGACTGCTAACGTCAAGGCCAGTGACACAGAGCTGACTGCTAACGTCAGGGCCAGTGACACATAGTTACCTACTAACGTCATGGCCAGAGACCCAAAGCTGACTACTAACGTCATGGCCAGAGACCCAAAGCTGACTGCTAACGTCATGGCCAGAGACCCAAAACTGACTGCTAACGTTATGGCCAGAGACCCAAAGCTGACTGCTAACGTCAGGGCCAGAGACCCAAAGCTGACTGCTAACGTCATGGACAGTGACACAGAGCTGACAATGCACTTTTTCACCTGATTACATGTGATCCTGAATTACAGACTGCAACATTGCAGACTGGCTAAGGAGATGGGATCGAAGAGGGAAGGCTAACCCGGTATCCAAATGACCGCTACTCTCTGTAGTAATAATAATAATAACAGCCGTCCATCGCAAGCAACTATGACAACAGCGGTCAGACATGTTGTGTTGCACCTGACTGGTGAATCCGGAGGTGGCTGTATAGTCCAATGCTGGCCCAGAAACCCCTTCCGCATGTACATTGTTTAAGATCAGAGTTGGGGTCAGTTATTTTGTCTTTTCGCAAATAATGTTTTCTCTGCCTCGGAGTTTATATCGACTTTGAAGCGTGTAAGAGATATTTTGAGGCAGTCTTTGAAGCGCTTCTTTTGGCCACCAACCTGACACAGGCACTTTTTCAGCGCATCATACATTAGTTGCTTGGTGATGCGGTTGTCTGGCATGCGCACGACGTCACCGGTCCACCTGATCTGGGTCTTCTGTAACAATGTGTGGATGTTACGTATATTAGCTATCATGAGGATCTCAGTGTTTGGTACTTTATCCTGACACTGCATTTTCAACAATCTACGGAGGCAGCTTGTACGGAAGTGGATCATTTTTCTAGCGTGCATGCTGTACAAAGTTAACGTCACATTGGCATTCAGAAGCGTGGTGAGCACCCCGGCTCGGTAGACTTTAAGTTTCGTATCGAGGCTAAGCCCCTCCGACCCAAAACGTTGTTGCGCAGTCTCTTAAGGACAGCACTGGACTTGGAGATTCTGTTGCTGACCTGAGAGTCAATAATAATTTCCCTGGAGAGTGTGTTACTAAGGTGGTGAAGTTGTCTATTGATTGGAAACACTCGTTTTTGACTCTGAAATCTCGGTCGCGATATACGTCACTAGTGTAGGCTGAAACATGACTTCTGGGTTTTTTCCCCTCCAAAATTAGTTATAAAACCGAACATGCCACAGGCTGTATAGAACTTGTTTACATTTGTATTCATGTCTCTTTTAGTGCTGGTAGTGAGGGCATAGTTATCAGAATAGAAGTAAGTTAGAGATAGTTGTGTCCTTTACCTTGGTGTGAGCTTGCAGTCTCCTGTGATTGAAAACAATTTATCCCACTGAAGACGGATGTGTCAGACCGAAAGGTGTAAATATCGCAGTCAAGCTGTAAACTATGGCCCAACGCATTCTGTTCTCCGGACTACATCCTGCTACTTGCAAAGCCCTTTTCAGGGCTTGGTAGCGGGAGATTGAGAACGAACGAAGAAGAAGAAGAAGTAACCAATTTCCGTCAGTCATGTATTTCATTTCCACTCGGTTATCGATACAACCATGAGAGCTATCAATGAGCATGGCAGCAACACTATGCTGAAGAGTGTTGGGGCTAGTACACAGCCCTGCTTGAGACAAGAAAGGAATTTGACGTATCCCCATCACTCAGCACATGAGCATTCCTACCCTCGTGGAATTGTTTGACGATCTTGGTGAATTTGCTTGGACAGTCGAATTTCCATACGATCCTCCAAAGTGCATATCTGTTGACAGTGTCAAAAGTCTTTGTCACGTCCACGAAAGCCATGTATAGCGCGCGCTACTGCTCTTGGCATTACTCCTGGAGTTGCCCAGCCGCAAATATCATATCCACGGTCCCACAACCCGATCTGAAGCCACGTTGGCTCTCTGGAAGACGACCATGTTCTAGTGATCGATCAATCGGTTGTGAAGAACTCGTGCCAGTATCTTGTCAGCAGTCGATAGGAGGGAGATTCCTCTGTGGTTATAGCAGGATTGTAGCTTCTTGGAGCTATCCGCTAGAATTAACTGCTTTAAAGTGGACTCAGGGGATGAGCCACTGCTACGTGTGTTAATGATCTCCTCCATAGAACTTGGGCAGTTCGTATCCTCCTTATAAAGACACGTATCTTATATTCACTCGGCGCGGAAACAGTTGCATTCATACAGTCAGAATTCACGATTCCTAGTGCCGTGTTTGAACCACTATAGGCAAAATGGATTGGTTTCGTATAGAAACTGGAGTGAAACGAGGTTGCAATTATGTCAGCTCTACTAGTTTGACACGGCTATAGATTGCGTTATGAAAAACTATGCCTAAGCCAAACATGTTAGCATAAATTTGACTGATGGCACAATTCTAGAGGAGCTTGATTTCGCATGTAACGTGATTCTATAAGTTCCACTTCTGAAGAAGCGCAAAACGAGTTGGACAATGCCACATGTAAGATCAGATAGGATTTCAATGCTTCTAAGACGATGGTTAAGGATTTTACCACCAGACCTGCTGTTATCCAGTTGCATGGAGAGATATAACTAACAGTCGACAATTTTACACAGAATATTACTGGTCTGTGCCTTATGGGTCGTGTTTGACCTTTAGTAAATAACATTGATAGTCATAGATAACAGATAATTTTTAAAAAACGACTTGGAACAAGAACGTTAAAAACCAAGTTTTTGTAGACCGACGCATACGCCATTTTGTATTGTTGGTAAACAAGACATTTGACAAATGTTTAGTGGTGTATTGTACATTTAGCAGACACGGTAATTTCTGTCGTGATTGGCGGCAAGTGGCGGCTCGTGGATTTTATTTTGGAGGGGCTCACCCATAGAAATTAAAACACAATATTGATACATTTTTATATGCATTTTACTCACATCATTGATACTCATTTGAATTTGAGTGTAGAAGTCATTACATTAGTCAAAGTACTCAAAGTGACTACAGTAAAATACACTTAACACTCATTCAGTAGTGTACTGTACTCTGTAGTCTGCTGAGTGAGTAATCAGTAGTACTAGTTAGTAGTAGTACAGTACTGCTAGGACTAATAGTAGTTAGTGTTAAATGAAAATTTAGGGGTGCTTGTCACTTGCGACCTTCTTTCGGTCACTTTCTTTCACAATCATAACAATATCATTTTCAACGGATAGGCCTATCATTCCTCATGCCATGGTGTTTTTAGTGTTAGCTGTTACTACTGTTAGTGTTAGCATAATTAGTCATAGTTAAATATGATTTGAACTTCAAAGATGAAAAACATCTCATTTGACGGTTGTGTATTGAAAGTGTCTTTACTTTGAAAATCTTAGCATTTTAGCTGGTCTACATAACAAAAGTCTTGAAAAGTCATTGGTTTGAGATTTTTCCTATATAATATATATATAATATATTCTATTACTTCTAAAAATGCTTCCTTGTTACTTGAGGTAGTTGATTCGTCATGACCTCGAAGAGGCAGATTCCATGCTCTACATAATCTCAATACATCAATTATTTTGGGGAGATTGTCTCCAGATTATTTGTTACTAAATTAAATCAGTGGGAACAAGGAATAAATTCTTTGTAAGCACTACCGCGTACTCATACTTTCAGGAATGTTAAATTTTCATTGAATTTGAAAACTTACATCCATTTGGTTTTGGGGTTTTTCCGTGCTTAAAAACAATTTTTTATGAATATGTTTTAGGTCACACAACCCTTCTTTGTCCAACTATCATTCCCTCCAAGCAGTAGACATGCAGAACAGAGCGATTTTATAATCACAGTCACACAACCATGAAATTCTGCCATTCATAGAAGCATGAAATCCGTGTGTAAATGGACCTAGACTCTTACATGTCGATAGTTTTTGTTCAATATCAAAATGTATGCACTGGATGACTTGGCTTGGCTTGGCTCGTTCTCAATCTCCCGCTACCAAACCCTGAAAAGGGATTAAGTAGCAGAATGTAGTCCAGAGAACGGAATGCGTTGTGTCATAGTTTACAGCTTGACTGCAATATTTGCACCTTTCGGTCCAACACATCCGACTTCAGCAAGCATTTTTTTAGTACGGGTTAGCATTCCCTCTTTGATCCCTTCTCCTTAGCCAGTCTGCCCTGTTGCAGCCTGTTATCCAGGATCATCGCGTGAAGGTGTAGAAGGGTCTTGGCAGCTCTGGTTCGCTGGCCCTGATGCTAGCAGTCAGCTATGGATCTCTGACCACTGCAGCTGATACGCTGCTTAGCATCTTGATCCCATGTTTAAATCGTTCCTTCTTGTTTTCATATATTTCTAGGAACTACATACGTTTAAGAAATACGATAGTTTAAAGATATTTGCCACATTTATGTTACGATCTAACACTTTGAAAGGTCATATGTTTGTGGTTGTTCTTACTTTAAAATTATAGAAAATCTCTGTAGACATAATGACAGTTCGCTGGCCCTGATGCTAGCAGTTAGCCATGGGTCACTGACCGATGCAGCTCATGCGCTGCTCAGCATCTTGTATGCACTGGATGACCACAATCTTTTAATGAAAATTTTCTGATAAGTTAAGAGAGCTGAACACACATTGTTTGAATTTGCAAACACACATTTCAAACTGATAAATAGAGGGGCCTAGTGGTTAAGTGGCACGGCTCACAACCAGAAGGTGCTGGGTTCGATCTTCATCATATCACAGGCCGTTACCTCGGGGAAGCAATCCCTTAGAAAATGCAGGAGGCAGCAAACCCTTACATAAAATGCATGCTGAAGTCCGATGCACTGGGCCGACAGGCGCAAAAATAAAAAAACCACATTGTAACGCACAACCGCCTTGGGGAATAGAGAAATAAGGCTAACGCAAAAACAAAACAAAAAAATATTTATAAATACACATCTGAATGACAAAGCAACAGTCCAGAACTCTGGCTCGTAATTCCAGTGTGGCTATGACGGCCTGAAGTTCAGCCGGTGTTGCATAGCGTTCGTTGGGCAAGTGTTAATTGAGCCATGGTCGGTCTATAATGCATGGGCAGATACTACAGAAGTCTTTCTGGGTTCTCCTATAGTTGGGCGTCTATTCAAAGTTCAGTTACATAGGTTAATAATTATTATTACTTATTAAAGTTTCAAAAACATATCACTTTGTAAAAAACAACTGGGTGGAGGAGGCGGGGGGACGGTGTAGACCGTGAGCTCATAGACACTGGCCGGCAATTTTTATGGCACAATAGTTTTTGTCAGGACTTATAGTACCGTAACTAAAAGCTACTAGAAGTGAAATGAAGTTGTATTTTATTATGTGATACTTCTTCTGCGCTCGTTCTCAATCTCCCGCTACCAAGCCCTGAACAGGGCTTTGCAAGTAGCAGGATGTAGTCCGGAGAACAAAATGTGTTGTGTCGATAGTTTACAGCTTGACTGCCGTATTTGCACCTTTTGGTCCGACAGAGCAGCATTATGTGATACAATATTCACATCGGAAATGTTTACCTACTTCTAATCCTGGTATAGTTCTAATTCAAACAGGCAGGTGTATGCATGCTGCCTAGGGCTATTTATAGTAAGTTCATTTTCCATTTTTTTATTTGTGCAAATTAATAGGCCAGGGGAAGGTATGTAGCCTGTTGGGTAGGAATTTAATTATTTTTCTAAATCTTTGCCCAAACGGCGTCAAACACTAGCAGCTTGCTCTATTAAATTTTCAATTGCCAAATGTTCTTTACGTGCACCGTGTCAATATTGTAAAGTGTATACACTGGACCTCTTGGTTTGTTGTCTGTCTCAGACAGGACTAGGCACTAGATCTTATTTCCCTTGAGACCAGGGGCTACTTCGTGTTTCTTAACTTAACTTAACGTTTTTATGCTGGTTTAGAAGACTGAAGTGTGTAAACAACCAGTTTCTTTTACATTTCCTTTCTCTAAAAGCTATGTGCATCCAATCTATTGTTAAATGCATTAATTGTCCCTGCCTCCACTACTTCCTGTGGCAATGCATTCCAAGCATTCACCACTCTCTGACTAAAAAAAATATTTTCTAATATCTGATCTGGACTTTTCTTTAGTTAATTTGTAGCTATGCCCTCTTGTTCTTGTAGGTGGATGTATTTTGAAAAAAACTTGTTACAGTCTAATTTATCCGTTCTTTTGATTATCTTATAAACCTGTATTAAGTCACCTCGTTTCCATAGTTTATTTCTTGAGAGGCGAGTGTCTTACCTCTCTGCTATGCCTATATCAGATATGTATGTTGCGGATTAGTCCACGAATTATGATGTATAATTATTCATTTAGTTTAATGTGGTTGTGCAACTCAACCTGGATGATTATGAATTTGTCTGCGGTTGTGTAAAGTGAACAGCCACTTAAGCTTATATGGTAGAAGTATATAGTATTGTATCATCTTCATACATTATGTCTTCTTCTGCGTTCGTTCTCAATCTCCCGCTAGCAAGTGCTAAACAGGGCTTTGCAAGTAGTCCAGAGATCAGAATGCGTTGTGTCACTAGTTTACAGCTTGACTGCGGTATTCACACCTTTTGGTCTGACACATCCGTATTTGACAGGTACATTATGTCTAGTTATTGTCTTGTTTTATTTGCCATGATTTGTTAGTAATATTTTTGGTTTTTTTTTTTTGTCCCTGAGGAAGACCTTGTGGCTGTAACGTAAGTTTCATTTTGTTGTTATCCTGGTGCGGTTACTGAGCAATACCTATATATGTTTTTATCAGATTTTGACCTTCAGTACCACTGCAGCTTCGATTTATTTTTGAACAGAACGTATTAGAAGTTAAGCAAGAACATGTACCCATATAAAGACTTCAATGACAATGCCATTGCTGTAGCAGCTTGCCAGAAAGCTATGTTAAATGAAGAGGAGAGTCTAGAAAGGTTTCCGTGATTATGTAGTGAACACTATAACCCTAGAGATGAGCTGCAATTAGACTACTAAATTCGTGAGGATTGTGCTGTCCTGTCATGTAGAATCATGCATAGAAGAAGAAATATTGATGAAGATTTCCAGAAGAGTGGTGCCCCGTATGCAAACAGTGCTCATCAACCTGACCCTGGAAGGGAGGTCTTACAGCGAGGTCTCTTGATGGATGCAGTAAAAAGCAGTAAAGTGAGTGTTGTCAGATATATGTTACAGGAGGAACATCTCAATCCAAATTTTATTATTAACATGCAAAGTTTAATCTGCTGTGCTGTGGCTGTGGGGAACATTGTAGTTTTAGAACTTTTACTAGATGCGGGGGCTGATTTCGAAACTCCAAACACAGCTGATATGATGTGGGAAAGATGCCCAGTCCATATTGCTGCTGCTAATGGTCATCTGGCAGTTCTTCAACTGCTGGTGCAGCGTGGAGCTAACATCAACCAGTGTGACAGTGACCATCGAACTCCCCTTCAATGGGCAGCCGTGTATGGCCAGGCTCATATGATCAAGGTGAGTTTCAAACTGAAGTATTTAACTTGATTGCAAGAAAATGGTGGTCTTTCTTTCAAATGTAGAGCCCTCTGCTTTGGCATTTGCCCTGTAAAAGTCGTTGTATTGTAATTTACAGTGAGGCTTGGATATCTGCGTCTTTTGGTGTGGTGTGACACATCTAATTTCAGCTATCATTTTATGGTACCAGGTTTGCCTTCCTGAGCTATGGATGACTGGCTGCTGTCAGCTTATTCACTGCTGCAAATTCGACCCCAATTATATGTGCCCGTGTGGATCATTCTGAGCAAACAATAGGAGCACATGAATCTTCCGAGCATTTAAAAAAACAAAACAATTAAAAAAATTGTGCATGTGGCTAGCAACCTCATCATGTAAAACAAATTGTTGTCTACAGAAATCAACTCAGCATATACACAATTTGTTTGCACAGGCTTCAGTATAGGTTTATTTTAGTAGTGACTCTATGCTTTGTTGGATGTAGAAGGGTGATAAGAAGACTTTATGAGCTTTAGATCGTCTTGACGTGAAGAACAAGTTCTTACTTTATTTGCTGGACATTTCAAATGAGCATATATAAGGGGACGGCGTGGGCTAGTGGTTTTTAAGTGACACGGCTCACAACCGGGAGGTGCTGGGTTTGATCCCCATCACAGCACCAGCCGTTACCCCGGGAAAGCAAACCCTTAGAAAATGCAGGAGGAAGCAGACCCTTACATAAAATGCATGTTGAAGTCGGATACACTAGGTCGACAAGCCCAAAATAAAATCTGCAGTGCCTTGGAAATTAGAGAAATAAGGCGAATGCAAAAAAACCAAAACAAAAAAAATTTGCATCTCTGACATTATTCAGATTCAACTGTTTAGGTTAGGAGTCGATCTGTGTTCTTGAATGATTGTTGTGTGGGAATTTAATTTTGTTTGTTCGTTTATTCACATCATTGATCTGTTATTCTGAATTTTTTTACAGTTTGAGATTATTAAACACAATAAAGTACCAATATAAGAATGGTCAGGTATAATATCAAACACTGTATATATTGGGGTGTAGCAAGGTCTGGGCTGGATGTCCCGCTAGTTAAAGGAAAGTGAAGCGTCTGATGTAGCCTCTCCTTTCCACGTGTAGATATCGCCGCTGAATTCACTGTTCGACTTGCCATTAGGAGTTTCCATGCCAGTGGCCTCTTCTACATTATTGTGTCCGCAGCAGCACCTTCATGAGGATCCCCCTGTTTCTTACAGAGCCTGCTGTGGGGCGCGACCGAGTACCCGGTCGTATAACTGGACGGGCAGATTGGGCTGATTAGCCTTGGTTGGCAGCCAATTTAAGAGAAGGTAAACTCTGACTCTAAACCCAGGTAGATGAAGCTTGTTAGCCTGTTCAGGCAGTTCGCCTAGAAGAGGAGGAACTCTGATTTTAAACCAACGTCCCAGAGAGTACTGGCTAGTCTTGGGACGATGAGAGTATCATCGGATGTCTCAAGTAACTAGCATCTGCAGGCAACGGCTCCACTGCCTTGTGAAAACCTCGGGAGAGGGTAGGGCTACGGGAGTAAACCCAGACAGAAAATCCGGAGTGGTAGTACCTAAGGCGGATGGTTTCAAAATTGCGAACTCATTCCGGCAGCTCCTGCAGCTGAGCTGGTGCCAAATTGTAATGTTTTGCATTTCTTTGGATTACACCAGCGAGGCCGAGAGGGGGATCCTGCAGTTTGGACAGCCCAGGGTCTCAATATTCAGCGCCCAGGCTTGCGTCCTGAGAGGCTACTCACAGGGTGCCATGCGCATTATCTGCAAAGACTGAAATGCCTATGAATATCAAACACAACACAGCTCTGGGTTTATAACCATTTATACACAAAGGTAGCCAGAAGTGAAGTAAGACATATATAGCGGCAGGGCTGAGATGCAACAGTGAATGAGCTGACAGCAGTCAGCGGCTCATAGCTGTGTCAGGCTCCGTGAATCAAATCTACATTCAAGTGGTGGCGCTGAAAATGAACTGCACTCCTGCTGACAGAAAAGAGGGAAGGCAAACCCAGTCCAAAAAATGTTGAGCTGAAAAGGGTGTGTCATTCTGAAAGACAGAGATATTACAGCCTCGCTATAAACTACAACACTACTTAACAAAACGTCCTTTTCAGGACAAATGCAGAAGAAGATATAAGACAGTGGTGCACAGCTTTTGGGTCAGGTCATGACCTCCATTTGAAATCCATAATGGTTATTAAGTGAGGTAAGCCCAAGGGAAGAGCCTAGTCTCCTACCAGACAAGGCAGTACGGTTGCGGATACCTGAATGACCTATTAATTTAGAGGCTGGCTGTGAATATTAAATAAGCAATCGTGGACAAATGCAGGCCAGCAGACATGGAAGTCCTAAAAGGGTAGCTCTCCACCATGCAGACACACAAAAGGATAATCACTGGTTTGTCTTTAATAAACACAGATTAAAAGAAACAAAACAGAGGGAACTGATTTTGACTTCAATGACGTTAACAAAGGTAGCAGTCACAGATGTTCCACTGTCATGGGCGCTGTGCCACAGGTACAAAGGTCTGTAGTGCCAATCTTGAGGTTATTATAAAGATATCTCAGTCGGTTGTGCCCCGTGCGCAGCCGGAAGATGATCACCTGGTGGAGAGTTGATGGTAGGTATCGTTGCTTTTGAGGCCTGTCTTTCGAGTGATTTCGTCATTTCAGACCCAGTCATACTAGTGAATTGTAAGAATTCCAGTCGTTGTGAGGTTGCAGCTAAGGCTTTGTAGCTTGGTTTTTCTCCCATGAGATGTGGAGGCTTAATCTAGATGCTAGTTCTTCTATATGTTCCAGTGGTTTTCATCAGTGCCTAAGGGTGGGAGTCTGGTATGAATACGTCATCTGCATAGTTAAGTTCAGTCACGCGCAGTTGTTCGATGGTGGCTCCTGAGTTGTAAATCTCCAGCTGACTGTGGGTTTCCTGAACTGTGACCGAAACATGTTCTTCAACGTCAGAGCATCCACGTGAAAGAGCTATGTTGGGGGTAGGCTGTATGGAAATAAATTGGAACTATTAAAAGTTGAAAATTAATTTCAGAACGACTAATGGTATTTAGTCTGCAAGAGGAAGACAGCAAAATGGATATCCTCATTGTGTATGTACCAAATGAAGATGAGAGAACTGATGTTAAAGAATTCTTTGAGCTTCTCCAAAAGAACATTGACGATTGTTAAAATGAAATACTCCTTCAGGAAGACTAAAATGACTATTGCAGGTGGAGTGGAGTGACTGGGAGGTATAACGAAGATGTCCTAAATGACAATGGAAAAATGACCACTAAGATTGTCAAGTATTATGTAGAAATCTGTATTTTTCTATTAATATTGTAACAGTTTTTCTAAGTGCCATTTATAACCAAATTCAACATATGTAATTGCTAAATGTAACTAATATTTTGATTTTGTGTTACCATGGCCCAAAAGGAAAGCAAAGAAGTCACACTGTAATCTGCCAATTATGTCCTAAGATACAGCTCAGGAAATTTGGGCTTGTCGCAACCTGTTCCATCCTGTAGAATAAGCCACAAGAAAAGAAAAAGAATACCTTTACATCCCAGAGTTGAAGAAAAGTGATGAATAAACTACCTAAAATTTGCAGATGTAACATACAGTGTTATTTTATTTACATTATGGCATGGAGTCTTCTGTTGTTGCGAATGCCCACAATCAGTAGGATTACTCTTTTTGATGTTAAGTGGCGGGTTACAGTAGCTTTCCTCACATCCTGAGCGTGCTGATGAAGGTGGACAAGGGTCATCCGAATGGTTGTGCTATGTTTTGCTTCATCTGCATGTCGCTCACTTCAACAGAGATCACGTCGATCCCCTACCTTATTAGCCAGGCTGCCATGAAAACAGCCTGCTTCTATGGAAAACTATGAGGAAGTCGAGGTGGGGGTCTTGGCCAGTATATTTTGCCTGACCAGACATTAGTCTTCCTCCCCATGGAGTCTTCTAAATAGTATAAAACTTCAGTAGGGTCACATTCACAGAGAGGCTCTACATCTTTGATATAAAGTAACACAGATGTTGATCTTTGATGTGATAGATGATGTGTTTTTAAGATTTTTGTTTGTGACCATATAATGATTCAGTTCTTGATTTACCAGTGGATGCTGGAGATGGGTGCTGCTGTGAACTGGGCCCAGACTGATGGTTTCACAGCCCTCCACACAGCCTCGTGCTTGGGCCACACAGAGGTCTGCAGGTTGTTGATAGAAGGTGGAGCAGACTTGACTCACAGTGACAGGGATGGATGGACACCACTTCACACTGCTGTCTGTTACGGTTACTTGGATGTTGTCAAACTTTTTGTAGAGAAACGTGCAGACCCCGTGCAAACTACAATTTCTACTGGTGACAATGCCCTGCACATAGCTTGCAGCAAGGGAAAGGTTGACATTGTGGACGTAAGTTGTTATTATCTTCACCCATATTTGTATTTTTTCAAATACAAGAAAAATAATCCTCAACACTTGTAGACTTGTCTTCAGTTGTTGAAGACTCCACTCCTCAGTTGTTGAAGACTCCACTCCTCAGTTGTTGAAGACTCCACTCCTCAGTTGTTGAAGACTCCACTCCTCAGTTGTTGAAGACTCCACTCCTCAGTTGTTGAAGACTTCACTCCTCAGTTGTTGAAGACTTCACTCCTCAGTTGTTGAAGACCCCACTCCTCAGTTGTTGAAGACTCCACTCCTCAGTTGCTGAACTCCACTCCTCAGTTGTTGAAGACTTGGCTTCAGTTGTTGATAAATCCACTTCTCAGTTGTTGAAGAATCTACTCCTCAGTTGTTGACAACTTTGCTTCAGTTGTTGAAGAATCTACTCCTCAGTTGTTGACAACTTGGCTTCAGTTGTTGAAGACTCCACTCCCTAGTTGTTGAAGAATTTACTCCTCAGTTGTTGACAACTTTGCTTCAGTTGTTGAAGAATCTACTCCTCAGTTGTTGACAACTTGGCTTCAGTTGTTGAAGAATCCACTCCTCAGTTGACAACTTGGCTTCAGTTGTTGAAGAATCCACTCCTCAGTTGTTGACAACTTGGCCTCAGTTGTTGACAACTTGGCTTCAGTTGTTAAAGAATCCACTCCTCAGTTGTTGACAACTTGGCCTCAGTTGTTGACAACTTGGCTTCAGTTATTGAAGAATCCTCTCCTCAGTTGTTGACAACTTGGCTTCAGTTGTTGAAGAATCCACTCCTCAGTTGTTGACAACTTGGCTTCAGTTGTTGAAGAATCCACTCCTCAGTTGTTGAAGACTCCACTCCTCAGTTGCTGAACTCCACTCCTCAGTTGTTGAAGACTCCACTCCTCAGTTGCTGAATAATCTACTCCTCAGTTGTTGACAACCTGGCCTCAGTTGTTTAAGAATCTACTCCTCAGTTGTTGACAACTTGGCTTCAGTTGTTGAAGAATCTACTCCTCAGTTGTTGACAACTCGGCTTCAGTTGTTGAAGACTCCACTCCCTAGTTGTTGAAGAATCTACCGAAAGATGTACTCCTGTACTACATGCTTTCAGTGGGACAGTGTCCCTACTCTTGTCTCACACATAGCTGTTCTGGAAACCACTTGGATAGTTGTGGTGTTCAAAGCTACACATCCTCAATTAACTTTTGATGAAGTGTCTTTGGTAGTGCGCTACAGTGACTCTTTTTACATCCCGAAGTGCACTTGAGAAAGTTGAAATTGGTCCTCCTAGCTGTATTGCATCACAAGGCTCCTCAATAAGCTCACTACTATGGGGATTACAGTGTCAATCCCCACCTTGTTGGTCAGACTGCTGTGACACCGCCTATTTCCACGAGCATGGTTTAGGACATGAGGTCATCTTCTGTTATGGTTTGCCCTAAATATGTAAACTTCTGTACTTATTCGATTATTTCTACATTGATGATTTATATTCACTCTTTGGCTGAGCTGTTAAATTTTTCAAGCAACATTGTTATTCATCCTCTCACTATGGCTTGATCAACATAAGAAAGATGGCGCCGTAACTGGCTGGGGGTCTACACTGCTCTACTGTTTTGGTTCATTATGGATGCCACCAGACCACGGATTTGCCTGGAATTCACACTAGTCAACGACTTACACTTGTGTTCACGGAAACTTGGTGTTTATTTCCGTTTGGACTGGTTAATTCATTCGTTTTTTGTGATTTCTTCCGTCCGATTATCCTGGTCTGGGTATCAGCTATATGAATGACACTACGCTTAAACTTGTTTCGTATTTTACGGCCTAGTTGACACGGCAGAACTTCCCGAAATTGGCGTGTGATAAATTTAGACACTACTATAATGAGCCGAACACAGCCAGGGAGAGATGCCAGTCTCACTCACATGCTGATTAATGTCCCTACGACCTCTTGCGGTTATGGTAAAGGCATGAAACACAATGTTTGATGTCATTCCCCGACCACTGCCTTGCGGGATACCTGTTTACGGGAAAGGCGTCGGGAGTAAACCCTGAGGAAAAATCAGCATCCTGTGCTATCTCCAGTTGTCTCGATAAATATCTTGCCACTGGCAGCTCAGGACCAGACAATGAGGTTGACAAAAGGCGCAGTTTCTTCCTCACTTTAATCAAAATGAACCCGCATGTCACCCATTTCAGCGGACACAGCAAGAGAAAAGAATGTCCACACGGCTGAACAAAAAGAGTGGTCTTCATCACATGTAATGGACAAACATCACTGCTTGATCTTCTATTTGATGGCAAATTTTATTCCATAAAGTATGCGTTATAGAGAGCCTGTGAAAGCAAATAACCTTGTCCTACCTGTCTTATTGAAACTGGATCTGTTAGTCCATTGCTTGAAATAATCGCCTCTTGATTTTCATACAAGGTCTGGATTAATCTAATGATTGGTCTCTCTATGCCTGTTAGTCTCTATGGCTGTTAGTTTGAACATCATTAAAAGTTTGTTCCAGCTGTTTTCATATTGACTTGTTATATTATCTTGTTGCAATGTCTTTAATAATAATAATGTTCACTTAGGAATCATTGGTCTGTTGCGTAGATCGACCATTACCATAACCACGTGCTGCAGTAAAAAAGGACACTCCAACAACTTGCAGTTCCTATTGAGCTTTCAATATCTGGGGATGAAACCCTGTGGTTTCTTGGTGTGTCCTCCGAAGTCCCTGCGAACTCCTTATGGGGAGCAGAGTACTCCGCTGCCTTGGTACGGGGGCTGTGAGGATTAAGGGCATCACTCAGCATGTGAGCAATGTGTCTTGGGTATGTTGCTAACCGAGCAGGTCCCAATCTTTCCTGTGTGATGTGTTAGTCCATTATTGATCCATGTGTAATTTCCTAGTCACACCAAAACCGGCACTGTCAGCAAGCAGGGCGAAGAGCGCCAATCTCGTGAAGTTCAGGCTGTGTGCCCTGGAAATACGACATAGGGCAGCCAAAATACTATTTCAAATAGCCAATGACTGTGCCAGGATAATTGGAGGGGAACACACCATAAAATGAACAAACTAATCCAAATGGAAAACCACAACATGTTTCTTTGGTCACATGTGTAAGTCATCAACTAGTGGGAATTCTATGGTCTGGCGGCATCCATAATGGATTAAAACATGAGAGCAAAGTTAGATCGCCATCTTTGCAACATTATAATGTTTCGTCATGTAAGACTGTACAATCAACATTATAATGTTTTGTCTTGTAAGACTGTACAATCAATACTATGTTATGTTTTGTAAGACTATACAATCAATATTATAATGTTTTGTCTTATAAGGCTGCACAATCAACATGTTTTCTTGTAAGGCTGTACAATCAATATTATATTTTTGTCTTGTAAGACTGTACAACTTATGAACAGCTGTGCTTTATCTGTGATTTTGCTCACCTTGATATTTCCAGCTGCTTCTTAGTACTGGTGTGCCAATTGAATGTACCAACGAGCATGGCTCCACCCCTCTTCTAACAGCCATCTATCACAATCGACTGTATGCAGCTTACTACCTGATCACAGCCGGTGCCAATGTTAACGCTAAAACATACAAAGGTTCGTATGACTTAGCCCTAACCTTCCCATATTTTTGTACTTTATGATGGCTGTGTAAAAGTTTGACATCCGGTGGTTAAGCTAGTTCTATAGCAGACACTGCTGCCAGTTACCTTTCTTTACTTAACTGTAAGCTAGATAGTAAAGAGCGACAAAACTGATAGTGGGATTCCTAAATTATAGTTATTAGCAAAGACTCAGAAAATCCGACTTACAATGACAGAAATAAGACAAATTTGAGATGATTTAATACAGGCTTATAACATAATCAAGGGAAATGATCAATTAGACTACAGCCGCCTGCAAGAACAAGAGGGCACAGCTGCAAACTAATTTTAAAAAGGCCCAGATTAGATGCTAGGAAATATTTTTTTGTCAGAGTGGTGAATGCTTGGAATTCATTGTCATAGGAAAAAGTGAAGGCAGGGTTAACTAATGCATTCAACAATAGATTGAATGCACTTAGTATTTAGATGAAATAAAGTAAAAGAAACTGGTTCTATACAGACTCTTCCAAACCATTATAAAGATGTTAAAGTTCGTGCATTGTGCCGAGATTCTCCAAGAAATATAGAGAAGAACAGAGCACTTATGGGTTAAATCGTGTGCAATGACGTTGATTCTTCAACTAAACTTACAGCTGGATCAACTCGATTGTGCCAATAAAAGGGATCAAGCCTTTGTAGTGAGCACACTGTATGACGACAGACACAGTATTATTTTCTTGTTGCATTTATGTATAGTTTTGCTGAAGTTTTTCCTCATATTCAATGAACTTCACGATGAGATACTGTTTATTCCCGCTGAAGAAATAATGCATTGGCTGTTATCAGTCCATGGTGTTCTTTTTTCTTTCTCTGATCCCTGAGGAAATTGTTCAAGAAGTGTAAAAGAGCTAGAGCAGCTAATTTCAGCTGTAAATGGACACAGTAAAGATCAAAACCTGTTTATAAACATAAACAAAACAATGATCACTGACAAAACACAATGTCAGCATAAATTTATAGTAGGCGGTGAGAAAATAGATCAGGTCACATATTTTGAATATCTTGGCTCCAGAATTGACAAGAATGACGGCTGCTTGAAAGAAATCAGAAGAAGACTAGCCATGGCAATGCAGAGACTGAACATCCTGAAGAAATTATGGCAGAACACCAACAAAATGATAAAAGTAAAAGTCTTGAAAGCCTGTGTTTTTCCTGTGGCAGCTTATGGCTGCGAATCATGGACTACCAAAACTTCCATACAAAGAATCAAATCCTTCGAGTCAAAATGTTACAGAAAGATCTTCAGAATACCCTGGACAGAGAAAAAGATAAATGTAGACATTCGGCAAGAGTTGAGCATAGAGTAGAGCTGGTTTATCAATTCCATTATGGATAGAAAATGTAAATACTCACATCAGTCTTAATAGAACAGTGATGGAAGGTATGGTGCCAGGCAAAAGAGGCAGGGGTAGACCAAAAAGACAATGATACCAAGATATCCAGGAATGCCTGGGTTTGTTTGTTTTTTTGCGTTCGCCTTATTTCTCTAATCCCCAAGGCGGTGTGCGTTGCACTGCGTTTTTATTTTGCGCCTGTCGGCCCAGTGCATCCGACTTCAGCATGCATTTTATGTAAGTATCTGCTTCCTCCTGCATTTTCTAAGGGTTTGCTTCCCCGGGGTAATGGCCGGTGCTGTGATGGGGATCGAACCCAGCACCTTCTGGTTGTGAGCTGTGTCACTTAACCACGCCATCCCCTGAATGCCTGGGGCGGAAATAAAAGGACATGCTACATGATGATGACATAGAGTATTATTTTCTTTTTCGACATTCACCCCTAAAAGGATGTTTTATTACATTATGTGATGTCACATCTAGTTTCAGTACATCATTTTTGGGGCATGATTCATCTTCTTTCTTCGGTCCCTATACTCTCAGCCAGGCTACATGAGTGCAGTTGCTGACCCTGACACAATCAATCAATTATGAGTTACTGTCTTCTGTGGCGCTTGTCCTGAGAAGGGCGTTGTGACGTGTCATAGTTTACCTCGAGGCTGCGATATCTACGCTTTTCGGCCTGACACATCCGATTTCAGCAGGCTTTTTTTGGGGTACCGTGTTTGTCTTCCCTCTGCGATCCTTATTCCTTAGCCAGATTACACTAGTGACCAGTGCAGCTTATTTCCAGGACCGCCAAGTTGGGGACGAAATATGGTATTGGTCAGCTCTGATTAGCTGACCATGCTAAGAGTCGCAATCTGCTGTCAGCTCATTCACTGCTGCGCCATCGGCCCGGGCTATTGCTTTAAGAACTTTCTTTCAAACCAAGAAGAATTCCACACTCACCAGGTTTTTGACGGGGTTTGCAGCACCATGAGTTAGTAAGTTTTCTACCCTGGAGGGTTTAGACTGCACTGTTATTTGCACCTTTCATGCTTTCAGTGTGCCAGTCATGCTTCTTCTTCTTCTGCGTTCGTTCTCAATCTCCTGCTACCAAGTCCTGTACAGGTCTTCGCAAGTAGCAGGATGTAGTCCGGAGAACGGAATGCTTTGTGTCGTTAGTTTACAGCTTGGCTGCGATATTTGCACCTTTCGGTCTGACACATCCGTCTTCGGCGGCACCAGTCATGCTATTTTTCACAACTGTTATGTACAGAACACTCTAGGTGAAGCATAGGGCCACTATTATAGCTGGCAGGAAGCCTGTATCATTTTAGTGGTAGTTTAAATAGCAATGGTTTTACATGAGGTTGTTAGCCCTATGCGTAACCCTTTTAAGTCACCTTTTGTGACATGCTTGGAAGGTTACAGTAGCTCTATTCTTTTCCATCCAGGTACCACTCAGATGGCCTTTATTTGCATTGAACTACAGAGCTGACAAATTCTACCTTGTCTAAATATCTCCCAAACCTGTCAAAAATTAGATCATGACAAGGGTTACCAGAGTTTGAAAGGGATGCCAAGAATACTAACACTGTAACCTGCCAAGCATTTCATTTGAGGCAATTAAGAAGGATTGGGTTGTTGCTTAACTAGGTAAGCAAGCTGTTCGCTCTTTTGCAGTCAATGCCAAGTGAAACAATTTGCAGATATTATAGTTGACATCTTTTCCCCCTGTGGCTTTTCTACAACATATTGAGCTGGAGTCAAAAGCTTCATTCCTCCATTCAGACTTTCCATTTTGTTTCTGCATGCAAGGTCTATGGTCTTGTTGTTATGGATTCAGCAGCATCGAGGCTCTTCGGACCAATCCCATGTAATGGTATCTGCACGTGTTTATCAGCTGTTGTCTAGTGCTATACAAAGTGTTCCATTTATCTGGCCTCGGAGATAGAAGCATTTTCCTAAAAATCGTTGAGCACTCACAGAGATGATTATCAATGGTTTCATATGGGTGTGTATGGGGACGGCGTGGCCTAATGGTTAAGTGGCACGGCTCACAACCGGAAGGTGCTGGGTTCGATCCCCATCACAGCACCGGCCGTTACCCCGGGGAAGCAAACCCTTAGAAAATGCAGGAGGAAGCAGACCCTTACATAAAATGCATGCTGAAGTCGGATGCACTGGGCCGACAGACGCAAAATAAAAACCACAGTGCAACGCACACCACCTTGGGGATAAGAGAAATAAGGCGAACGCAAAAAAAAAAAAATTATGGGTGTGTACTGGTTGGATTCGTTCAGGCACTTGTTAAGTGCTAAGTTTACTGTAGGAAAATGGTGCTCTGATCCTTCCTTGAGAGTTGATTCGTTAGTATTGGGGCTTGTCATATGTCTGTAGACATTCCTCCCTAAATGATGACCGGGTTATCTTTTCTATGTTCTTAGGATTCTTTCGAGTGCAATATGGATTCCTCGCCATCCTTGATGATAGGAAGGTTAGGAAGTAATTGTGCCTATAAATATATCTGGATTGAACTTGTCTTCTATAGTCACAAGTGTTGAATGACAATAAGGCTGGGCTAGTTTGACACCTTTTTAAAGGCGTCTTGCTGGTCTAGTAAACGTAACTCATTTCTCTCTTGTGACAAGGTGCTTCCGTCATCTGAAAGTCCACCATTCAAATTCTGAGACGCCCATTACTTCACTTTCTTTTCTGTTGTTTGTCATATATGCTTCTGAGCGCAAATAAATACTTGTCTTGTGATTGGTGTCACAAACAAACATTCTTTATTTACAACTCGCTGCCTCAAATTTTCCACATATTCCCTAACCTATAGAAACTTTAAGCCACAAAAACTTGACATTTCATGAATTGGTCATGTATTTGTTGAAGACCTATGCCCTGTGTGGGGTTGAAATAGTTTTAATTGATTGATTGAATGTTATTCTACCAGGTGTATCAGCACTGCAAATGACAACAATACGCTGTGAGCCAGAAATGATGGACTTGCTCATAGCTGCAGGTGCAAATGTCACAAGAGGTATTTCTGTGTCTGTTGTGCGACATTGCAAGTCACTGGCATCCCATCTTGAATATCTGGCGTCAAGGCCTCAGACGCTGACTGGTCTTTGCCTCGTGGTTGTACGGCAAATGTTAGCGCCACATCTGCAAACAAAAGTGGAACATCTACCTGTCCCACTGGCAGTGAAACGGGCCGTGGCCATGACAGATCTGACAATCACACTCAATGACAAAGAACATGGTGGGAATGACTTGAGACTGAAACTTTTCAAAAGTTCTGAGGTGACATGACAACAAATGCTGGTATGTGTAATAATAATAAACTAGTCTATCGCGGATGATGATGATGATAACAGCAATCAGACATGTTCTCTCCTGTGAGTGTGGAGGTATATGTAGTCTAGGGTTGTTGTTCAAACGTTATATTCATGTTACAACCAAATTTAAACTACAACTGACACGTCAGATTACATTTTTTTTACTGCAGCTGGTATTGTCTAATGTTGAAACAGTTTAGTATTAGTTTGATAGTGGTTGTCACTTACAATCTGGCAATTGATTGTGACTTGGTTTTTGTATCCATATTAATTTTAGCAAAATTTTTGTAATATTAATTTTATTTTTTCAAAATAAATATTTGACATACGGGGTTGCGACTCTTGCTTTGTACTATAAGACATACATCTAGTCAGTTCAGCCAGGGTTCAAGTATTACTCTTTGGTTAATCCAATGTATAAATCTATAGTAAAGGTCCCGTTAACACACTAGTGTGACAAATTGGGGGTGTCAGGCCAATATTTTTCTTGACCAAAGGCACACTAGTGTGGTCAACATCATGCCGGCCGCTTTTACTTTGCCAGATTATTCTGGTACCCAATTATTGAGGCTAGGTTGACCCTAGTGGCACCAACTGGGGATCATGATATTTTTTATGGTGTGCATCAAAGTGTATTTAAAGTCTGACTCCTGGTTCAAAATTGACAGTGTGGTCCACAACTTTTGATGGTTTCCCTGATATATTTGCTGTTCCAACACTTATCATAAAACATTCCAACATCCGAGGCACAACATCTATTCATATATCTGCTGTCTCACCCCCATCGTAAAATGTTGTACCATACTACAAGGGGCGTTCAAGTCAAACGGGACGTTTTTTGTTTTTTTTTGGTTAAAAAATAAATAAATTTCTCAAGTAGTCAAAATGCCATTTATTTTTCTATTTAATCTCCTGCAACGTTTATGCACTTATCCCAATGCGTGAAATGCTTGGGCGTAGAAAGATTTACAGTATGTCTGAACTAATCCAGGACAGTCTGTTTCACTACGTCATCAGTACTGAATTCCTAGGAATTCTTTTAGGGGTCCAAACAGGCGAAAATCACTTTGAGCGAGGTCTGAGCTGTAAGGCGGATGTGGCAATACCTCCCAGCCGACTTGCTGAAGATGGCATATAGTGCGGTGAGCTGTATAAGGTTGAGCGTTATCTTGCAGTAGCAGGACGGCCTTTGTGATCAAACCCAACGTGCACCAATCTTCCGAAAATGTAAATGTTCATGAATAATAGTGTTCACCGTACCCAGAGAAAGATTTTCCTCTTGTGCAATTTCGCGACAGTTATGTGCCGATTTTCCAGGATACGGCGATCTACAATCTGAATATTTACAGGAATGACTATGATGGGTTGAGACCGTTCTCTAAAATGTTTACACCATTCAAATGTCTTACTGTGGCTGAGTGTCTTATAACCATATTGTGATTGCATGTTTTCTGTAAATTTCTGCAGGTTTCACAAGAAACTTCATCACAACATGCTGTTCCATGCAAGCACTAACAGTGTTGTCCGCCATTTTTATTTATCTGTCACATGACTGGCACAGGGCAAGTGGGTCACTTAGCAGTAATAGGACACAAGTGCCCCTTTATAATGATAGTAGTTCCAGCACGCTATAACCCATCCAGGTAGAACTCAAACAAAAAGTTCCGGTTTGATTTGAACGCACCTCCTATTTAGGAGTATGGCTGATGTTGTGACTAAACAAATATGTTCACAAATGCTCAGGTATGACATGGTAAAGGACATATACACACGTTTTGTCTGGACTACCTGTGACTTACAATATGCAACAACTGAAATGATGGCATGTTTTAATATATGTTGCAAAACTCATGTCAAGGAAATGTGTGTACCACCTGACAACCAAAGTAATGACATAATGATATCTATGAACAGTGGTGCTACCAAAGACAAAGAGTGGCTATATGTAAATAAACATGAGCATGAGTTTTACCAGGCTACAGTATGTAACAGTGCAAAGGTTTTTACATTCTTTTGTTTCCGTACAGTGAACTTTGTTTCAATTCCAGCATACTTGATTCAAATCAGGTACTCAGACAGGGCATGTCATGGGTACTTGTTTGCTTCTCCTAGTCAACAAAGCTGTAAATGGGTACCTGACAAGTCAGGGGGAAATTTCTGAGCTGCAACAGGAGCTAGTGCTCTGTCATCAGCAATGAAAGGAACTGAGCACATATGGGAGCACCCAGGTGCAATGAAGTTGATTCTATAAGCCAATTTTCTGACAATGAAGTCTGACACTTCATCCCTGAAAGTAATGTTTGTTATGGTACCACCTTGATGTTATTGTGGGCCCAAAACAAAGAATAGGTACACTGTAACCTGCCAGGCTTGTCATAAGCAATTAGGAACCTATTTTGTAGAAGAAAAAAGACCTCTACATTGCCAGGCAGAAGATGAATGACTAAGCAAAAGTGAGTTATAGTGCATCTTCTTATATCCTGAGACATACTTGAGAAGGTGGACCACAATCCTCCTGGTTGTAGTACATTGCGAGGATCATCACCTCGTTGGCCAGACTGCTGTGTCACAGCCTGTTTGCAGGAGAAGGTGGGGTTTTGATCAGTATGTTCCACCTGACCCTGATTACACTTCACCACCAGGATTTCAGTAAGGAACTCTTTACAGTGCTGGCCCAATGTTCCAAAAGAGGTGAAATTGGTAGGCAATAAATACAGTCATTGACGGCGAATCACCTGTTTGTCTGCACACTCAATTATATACAAACAAACAATCAAAAAGGTTTCTACACTAGTTTAGTTATTGCACATGGTTTAACCCACAAGTGATCTATTCTTTTTGGGGATTCCGTGGCGAAGTGGTTAAGCCATCGGTCTCATGATCAGGTGGTGTGGGTTCGACTCCTAACTCCGCCGTCTTTTTCATGGGTGCTTGATGCGGAGTCCCCTGCATCTCGTAGTCGTCTTGTCCTTGACATGCCACTGGGGTCAGGCGGCACAAGACGAGAGAGTGAGGATAAAAAGTAGCGCTAGCAAAATTAATTATGCCATCATCGTCTACGATGGACGGCGGCCTTTGCCTTTTTGATCTGTTCTTTTCCATTAAAAAAAAAATCCCAGCACAATGTATGACCAGTGAGGATCCTCTAATAGATTGGGTAGATTTATCACATAATTTTGAATTTTTCCCAGGCAGCAGCTGTTAAGCCTACTTAGTTCCATTTCTAACTGCAGAGGGATTTTTAATATGCATGACACTGCGCACAGGCATTCAATCCCTACTACCAAGATATCCAGGGAAATAGAAAGTCCACTTGAAAAAAAAATCCTGGTCTCCACCATGATTTGAACCCAGCACACGAGGCCGATGTCTTACCTCGAGACCACTCACTCCCAGGGGATAGTTTTCTCACAGATCAGAAGGTCAACTTGACTTGAGTGCTGACGACAATGACAGACACACATGTGCTGAGTGCTTCAAATAAACCTAACTTGGTCATTATTTATTTTCTGGCCTAGCAGTTCCCATTCGTTTCATTAACTAACATGGGGTATACAGGCCTTGTCTTATCTCTAGAGCAGTGTTTCCCAACCTTTTTATACATGCAGACTGGTGAAATACGAAAAAAGTTCAGTTTTTGTTTGACTGTTTTTGTCTCCATCTAAAACTTGTCTTATCAATTTTTGAATTACTTAATTTACATATTGCGATATTTGTAGGCATTTTCCAACAAAAATCTCACTTACTTTGGTAAACAACCACGCCAAATACAGATTAGCTCTTGTGTTAGAAAAGTACGGATACTTACAGCAATCACTTTTTCGCAGACCGGCAGGAAGTTTCTGCAGACCCGCAGTTGGGAAACACTATCCTAGTCCAACCCTCCTTAGTCAGTCATCTTTTATGACCTGTCTGGCAGGTTAGTGTTACCATTCTTTGTTCCCCTTTTTTGGCCCTGGTAACATTTGGGTATATATGAAGTGAAATTATTGTTGTGACAACTGATGACGGTGAGGTGAACGACAACTATCTTATAGTTCACATACGCGAAGTCCTAGAGTTTTGAGATTACACTTAAAATAGTTTAGCAGCATCCAGCTCCCAGTTTGTAGCGGAGAACTATGATACTAAAATGAGTACGCCCCACCTAGGAGGCTGATAGTTTATCTATCTGGTTAACAGTTTGAAGGTGAAAAATATAAGACGAAGATGAATGCCACCATTCTATGAGATAAAGATGAGTGACCCTCACTCTAGGGATGGGAGGCTGGTGCAGCCTATATTGTCCCCAGAATGGTAGTTGTCTCAAATGAAACATGTTTGATTGAACAAATAGTTAAAGAGTGGGAAAGGCTACCATAACACAGATAGTGAAACCAAAAAGTACACAGCAGTCGCATTTTAAGGCAAACAATATATGAACATCTCTAAATCTTGTGTACATAATACACTATGATCTCACATTCAAAGCGCAATGGTCTGAAACAAAAAACTCAGTGTATGAACATCTCTAAATCTCACACCCAAAACTCATGAACGAACATCTCTAGATCTCACACCCAAAACTCATGTATGAACATCTCTAGATTTCACATACAAAACTCATTTACGAAGATCTCACACCCAAAATTCATTTACGGACATCTCTAGATCTCGCACCCAAAACTCATTTACAAACATCTGTAATCCAAAACCCAGTGTACAAACATCCCTAGATCTCACATAAAATTATTTAACTAACTATGAGCATCATTAGAGCTCGCCCACAAAACTCAAACATTCAATCATCCCGCACCTAAAACTAGTTTATGAATACCTCTAGATCTCACACCCAAAATTCTAGTCACTACACTCCATGTGCAGTAAAAGTCGAAAAATCGATCAGAATGTCCGAAATTGATACCACTCAATAATATGAGCTTTTGCAAAACATAGAAGCATCTGCCAATCAAACTATCATTCCATCAACCTAGAGCATGGCAGACACAGCAGAAGTTGTAAGTGTTCTGTTGACAAACAATGCAACAGAAATCATGGTGATGAACAAATAAATTGATCATTTTCTAAATGAAGTATTCTGTCTTTGTTAATGAATAAAACAAACAATTTATCTGTTCATTTCTTTTTTATTCTTCCTTAAATTTGAATTTCAAAAGTACTACCAGAGAATCCAGAAAGCTCACTACAGAATAAATGACTGAGCAGTTTGGATTTTCAGACTTTTACTGTATGAACATCTCTGGATCTCGTACGAACAAGTCAGGCCATGGTTTGACATTGAACATAACATGTTGCATGGTCACCCAGTACCTCCAGCACTGCTATTGTGTAATGTAAAAAAAAAAAACACGAGCAACAAATTATAATACACGGTTTTATAGTCCAAAATTGTATATATTTATATATTTGTTTACATTCATTTGCAAACATTGAAATGCAACTACTTCAGACAAGGAATATGACATATATGTCAACTTGAACCAGATGAAAACCAATGCACCAGAACTTGGCAAAGAAACATTGTCAAAATGAAAATAATGAATCAGAGTTGCGACACTGAGGGATCGCCACAGACCAGGTGAAATGGAAGGAGTTTGTTGTGAAATGGGAGGAGTTTGTTGTGTTCTTAAAGACACTCAAACATGATGGTCACTGATCGCTTTACCAGTCACTGATCAAGGAACTCAAGAATGATAAACTGCCAATTTTTTTAAAAATCAGGTGAACTAAAACCCAAAAAGGGTAGTGTTACAGTACATATCGCCCCATTGTGGTATACCAGGAAACTAGAGGGCAGACAAGTTTAATACCCTTATCCAAGTCTTAGAGAAAGTCGATCAAAAGAGCGAGACATCTATCATTATCTTAATTAAGCAAAGCAAGTGATCTTGTTCAGTATGAAAACAGGACACAACAGACTAAATAGCCGCTTAAGACTAAAATGTGTACATTCGGACAAGCAGCACAGACAGCCGAACGTATCCTGCAAGACATTTAGTTACCCATCACAAGCGATGATGGCGACCTCATCAGACAGTTTTATCTTGATGTAACTGTGTGGCCAACAAGATATCAGGTGCCTGCAAGTAGATAATTAGAGCTGCCAAAGGCAGATGTGTCGGACCGAAAGGTGCAAATATTACAGTCAAGCTGTAAACTAGCGACAGGACGCATTCCATTCACCGGCCTACAACCCGCTACTAGCAAAGCCCTTTTTAGGACTTGGTAGCGGGAGATTGAGAACAAACTCACAAGGAGAAAATTAGAAAGGGCATTTTGTATTGATATTTGATTTTAGTAGATACCAATAGTTGAAATATATTGCCCATACATACAGAATTTGAAGAAACCAAGTATATTTACATATCGTGTCTATATGGGAAGATCATACATAATTGTGTATGGTCATACATCTGAAGAAAATGTGAAAGTTGCACAAATTACGTGAGTGCCATACAAGTTGACATCTATGACACATACTCATGTCTGTACATTTGACAATAGCAACTACGGCAATCAAGGCACACTCGTTGATGTCTCACACTCTAGCATCTGGACACACTGAGTAATAACTTCACACTGACTAGCCGATGTACATGCTGTGCCGATAATATTTTTCTATACAAGGAAACAAACTGGCAGTTGACAAATTTTCACTCAACCACAAGCTATTTAAAAAAAATTGTAACTTTTTGTTGACCCTTTGCCACCCAAACCGCCTGCTGAATTTATTTTACTTCTTGTCAGAAGCCAGCATCACAGGGATCTTCTCCCCCCCCCCCCCCCCCCTCAAGGCAACCAGATGACATTATTACATTTGCATATATTCAGGGCTTGGAAAAAAGCACTCGTCCACAACGGGTAAACATTTTTGCTTGACAAGTAAATTTTTAAAAAAGTTTTTAATTGTTGATTACATTTTTAATCGTTACTATATAACGACTTGCATGATTTTTCGGTTCAAATAGATTGTACATAAGCTAGCTTGTGATGGTAAATCTAAATGGACCTCCACTGCCACAATGTAAAACCTACTAAAGCCAACAGTCCTAAAACTATCATGCATGTTCAAGGATACAAAGACCATGCCTCTGACAGCAGTGCATTTTTTCTTAAGAAGAGATAAATTAATACTGTGTAATACAATTTATTTTGGTTTGGTATGCATTGTTATGTAGAAATAAAGGTGAATTAGTGCTTAGTTTAAATTTACTAACATAAATTGCATGACTGCAGTCCAACCATGCTGACTGGCTGGTGAGCCATCCTAAAATTGTTCACGCCCTGCATATATTGGTATTGTGAATACTTCATGTGATAGATAATTAAATTCTGTGTCCTTTACATCAAACTAATCATAATTTTAAGAGAAGCAGTGTGGATACCAGATCTGAAGTATGGTGGACAACCAAACTCAAAATTAAGAGATGATGGGGCTTCAAAAATAAATCTTTGACCCGCAATGTTTTGACAAACTAAAATTTATGTGATAGAACAGGACAAAAACAGGTGGAATAGGAATATTTTCGCATGAAAGTGGCATATGTTCCATACACAGCAAAAGTGCCAAGCCAGTTTCACATGACATGTTGCGGAACAGCCAGGGAAAAAACAAAGTATGAAGAACACAGAGAAGAAACCTAGAGGCAGAAACAAGAAAAACGGGCAGAAGAAAAGAACTTGAGATAATACTATAGCACAAGGCTGCTAGGAGAGGATTGGTTAATGACCTCTCCACTATAAAGTGGTAAAGGCGAAGAAGTTTGAATGCCAGTCTCATAACCTGGAGACATAGGATTGAATCCCAGTATGGTAGATTTTCATTAACAAATGGAGTTACTGTTCTTGACTTTTTTATGACTAAAAATCCAGTAAATTAGGTTGGATGGTAAAGGGTTAACATAACAATGACTCTACAGAAAGTGCCCACACATCCATGTACAAAGCAATAATACAGTAACAGAAAAATGTAACATAAACTACTCATAAATGAACAGTTTAATCTCACAGTTATCTCTCTATTATATCGCTTATCGTTGCTCAGATATACACCCCTGTGAGATACCAACATACACGTACAAATCCAGCCAAAGTCAATGTGTGTATTAGATGAAGCTATGTTGCTCCACCCAAGCATAAACAGTGGAGGAACTCCCTGACATGGCATGGTCAGTCCTCAATCATGAATTGGCTACTGACCGGAACATTTCTGAAAAAAAATCAAGAATACAGTATATAAACCTTTACTCTGACACATCACCTGGGCACAACTAAGTTCTAGTATAGTGTTGTCAACCTTTGTTATCTTAATTGTCACTGAAAGTTAAAACATCATCTACATGCTCATTACTACTTGGCTTGACTTTATCCATACCATGGGGTGTAGAGATCTTGTTCTTGCGGGTTTTAGTTTCCACAGGATGTGGTAGCTGGTCCAATACATAACACTGCTTAGCCGCCTCTTATGACATGACTGGCAGGTCTGTCTTTCTTCTCAAATTTACTTCTTATAAAGCATAGGGACACCCACTAAATATGGCTCCTGGGGCTAGAGATACAGCAGTCATTGAGCTGACAGCGACCCATAACTGACCAAGACTCTAATTCCGTTTCCAAGTGATGGCCTTGGAAACATACTGCAACCATGCAGTCTGGATAAGAGATTAGGGATCGAAGGCGAGAGACAAACCCGGTAATAAAAATGCAGTAATCAGATGTGATGTGCCAAAACATACAGAATATCGCAGTCTAGCCATAAACTACGATGCAATGTAGTAAACGTCCTTTTCAGGACTAACGTTGAAGAAGAAATATAGCTCCTTGAAGGCAGCCTGTGCCAAAGAACTGTATGTAGTGTTTTACTGGTGGTTTCTATAGCAATTTTGTTTTTCAAGAAGAGGTTGCCAACCTCATGCACAGCCTTCTTTAGTCACGTTCTACAACATGCAAGGAGGTACCAGCATTCCGATGGGACAAAATGCCTAGCAGTGTTACTGTTTTTTGTTCCTACTTCAAGTCCCATAATATAAGGGTAACAACTGTGACACCAACTGAAAAAATTCTTACATCACCGAGCATACTTTTGTCTTTCCGCAAAGCCATTTACAACCACGTCTCATTCCAGTTTACAGCTTTTATCGCCTAGCATCAGCCGCCCACAAGACATCAATTTCTGTCCGACCAGGCCCACACTGACTTCTAACAGCTGCGTTAAATTATGTCATTTAGTTTGCTATATCTGGTTTTGACATATACATGATGAAGACTGTTCATGAATGCGTAGTTGTCATTTAACTGTAGAGTTATTTCTGATAGGCAGACGTTTATGAACATTGTGAAGTTTCAAAGTTTACGATTTTTAGAATGGGGAAAGTTGGATCTTCAAGACCGGAGAAATTATTTATTATTTGATCAAACAATGCATCTGGATTACATGTAGATATTCTACACACAGCCGATTCAGACTTTGACTGGGATGCAGATGAAAGGGATTTGTATGGATATCAAGGAATTTGAGGCACAAATATGGGACATTTATTGTATATTTTGGTGCCTTATTTTCACATTAACCCATTCAATCCCAGCTGGGGGACGGCGTGGCCTAGTGGTTAAGTGGCACGGCTCACAACCCAAAGGTGCTGGGTTCGATCCCCATCACAGCACCGGCCGTTACCCCGGGGAAGCAAAACCTTAGAAAATGTAGGAGGAAGCAGAGCCTTACATAAAATGCATGCTGAAGTCGGATGCACTGGGCCAACAGTCGCAAAATAAAAACCACAGTGCAACGCACACCCGCCTTGGGGAATAAAGAAATAATGTGAATGCAAAAAAAAAATCGCAGCTGATCAGAAAAACTGAATTCCTAGGGCAAGGGGAATAACTGCAAAAATTTGACGTACTTGAGCAATAAAATGAATAAAAAATAATTTTTTATTTATTTGTGTCATTCAAACTACAATTTTCAGATAAATGGAAGAGGTAATGATCTGTGTACATGTTTTTTGTGTGAGCGTCATGTATGTTGGATGTGAAAAATTAAAAAAGGGAAGGAAAAAACAATGTGTCAATATAAAATGTCTGTATCACTCTTGTCAATTTTGTAGCTGATAAATGTCCAAGTGAAAAGCTGCAAAGCAATCTCACATGGTTCATTGCAACTAGTCCATCTTTCATCTTCTTGTCTGACTTTCCAGTATGAACCTCAAAGTTATAGAGGTTTCTAGTATGAGGATGTGTGGCACACCAAATTCCTCAAGGACAGTGTTTATTTTTTTATATATATTGCTTGAACTGGAGTCTTCTTGTAAAAGCAACCATAGCTTCATCAATACTAATATCCTGTTCAGGCGTCATTAGTTCTCAGGACTTGGATAGAATAAAATAAAATAGAGGTCTAATCTTAAAAATTACATCGGGGACGGCGTGGCCTAGTGGTTAAGTGGCACAGCTCTCAAACCGAAGGTGCTGGGTTCGATCCCCATCACAGCACCGGCCGTTACCCCGGGGAAGCAAACCCTTAGAAAATGCAGGAGGAAGCAGATCCTTACATAAAATGAATGCTGAAGTCGGATGCACTGGGCCAACAGGCGCAAAATAAAAACCACAGCGCAATGCACACAGCCTTGGGGATTAGAGAAATAAGGCGACCGAAAAAAAAAAAATTATTTACATCATGTCCATCTTGTCCTTGTGGAATGAATTTGGAATTATCACCAAAGTGCAAATATTTGCTGATACTTTCAAACCTATTTCTTAGGGGATGGCGTGGCCTAGTGGTTAAGTGGCACGGCTCACAAACCGAAGGTGCTGGGTTCGATCCCCATCACAGCACCGGCCGTTACCCCGGGGAAGCAAACCCTTAGAAAATGCAGGAGGAAGCAGACCCTTACATAAAATGTGTGCTGAAGTCGGATGCACTGGGCCGACATGCGCAAAATAAAAACACAGTGCAACGCACACCGCCTTGTGGATTAGAGAAAAATAAGGCGAACGCAAAAAAACAAACAACCTATTTCTTCTTTAAATTACACTTGACACTGCAGGTACATTCAACAGTTCATCAGTAGACCAAAACATTCTGTAGGAGGGTGATGAAACCTAAACATATAGTTAACATAAAGAAAGCCCTTCATGTTATCAGGAGAAACATCCATGAAGGATCTGGTTTTTCTAAAATTCTGATAGACATATGCATTGGTTTGCTCTCCTCAGTACTCAAAAAAGGTCAGAGGTAGAAATAGTGAAAGGTAATCAAAAGCAGAGTAATCTTGATCTGGATCTATATTATCTGCAGATATGATATTACTCAGTTGCTTTGACAATTCTCTATCACCACTAGGGCCTGCCTGTGGGGTGGGTCACGTTGTCACCGTCTTCTACCGATAATTCATCATCACTAGTGAGGCCAGTGCCACTACTTTCATCTTCTAAATCCTGAACTTATTCCTCATCAACGTCCGATTCGTTCTTATTCTCTGCAACTCCATCATCATCACAGCGTAAGAAAAAATAAATTTCAATCAGTATATCCATGGCAGTCGTCACCGGCTGAGCTGGGAGTTAATCGATAGCGGCCGGGCTTGAATGGGTTAGTGACATTTAAGGTTGCATACTAATATATATTTTTGACTATAAATACTTCATGCCATAGATAGTTTAATTGTCTTACGATCTTAAGAATTTAATTTATTTAATATTAATTAATTTTATTTTGAATTACTTCTCCCGGATTGTAGGACACATTGAAGAAATTATCCAGGACTGGAAAGGGTTCATTAAAATCATATCAGTCAGCAGATGATACTGACATTTTTTAAGGCAACTTCGAATTGACATGACAATATATGACCATCTACTATTAATAGCATGTGCAATAACATTAATATACTGACATGTCACACCACATATTTGACATGACATATTCCAGAACTAACAGAAACACCCCAAAAATGACACATCACAGAACTTTCCCAAATGTGACAAAAAGAAACACCCCAGAATTAACATAATGATACTATACATCAAAGAACTGAAATAATGATACTACCAAACCCAAGAACTGACATAATGATACTACCACATGCAAGAACTGACATAATGATACTACCACACCCAAGAACTGACAAAATGATACTACCACACCAAAGAACTGACATAATGATACTACCAAATCCAAGAACTGACATAATGATACTACCACACCCAAGAACTGACATAATGATACTACCACACCCAAGAACTGACATAATTATACTACCACACCAAAGAACTGACATAATGATACTACAAAATCCAAGAACTGACATAATGATACTACCACACCCAAGAACTGACATAATGATACTACCACATGCAAGAACTGACATAATGATACTACCACACCCAAGAACTGACATAATGATACTACCAAACCCAAGAACTGACATAATGATACTACCACATCCAAGAACTGACATAATGAAACTACCACACCCAAGAACTGACATAATGATACTACCACACCCAAGAACTGACATAATGATACTACCACACCCAAGAACTGACATAATGATACTACCAAACCCAAGAACTGACATAATGATACTACCACATCCAAGAACTGACATAATGAAACTACCACACCCAAGAACTGACATAATGATACTACCACACCCAAGAACTGACATAATGATACTACCACATCCAAGAACTGACATAATGATACTACCACACCCAAGAACTGACATAATGACACTAACACTCAAGAACTTACACATTGTAATCAGGTTGCCCTGGACAACACCTTGCTGCTGCATATACTGTGGCTGAGACTGGACAAGGACTTGGCCTACATCCACGATGCTATTCACATACCCATTTACATACGTCTGCTGCTGTTGTTGCTGCTGTATTGCTGTGGGAGATACATCAACTAATCAACAAGCTTTAATCACATTTCCCATGCTTCACTGTAACCTTACAATGCACATGGAAACGAGAAAGCAGAACTAGCCAAAGAGAGAGAAACTAAAATCAAAAGGAAAGTGGCAACATACTCAGAAATAAATTCTATTATTACAAACAGCCTTAGAGACATATACAGAGGAGATCATCATCTTCTATCCACTTGTATCGTTAAACATTCAGGGGAGGTATTTTCTTTCATGTGCAGATGTGTCACCAGTGTTGCTATCATTTCATGTCTTTAGTGCCTCACCAACACATTCAAGCCATCTTTTTCTTGGTCTCCCTCTTGCTCTGCAACCATGTTGTTTGGTGCTGTAGATCTGTACAGCTGGTAACTTTGGATGCATTCTTGTCAGGTGACCAAACCATTTTATTTATGATTTTCCCTTCCGCATTATGACATTTAAAATTTCATACTAAAAATTAATTTTAATTATTATGAATGCTTCATGCCATATACAGTTTAATTGTGTGTCTTAAGATCCCTAGATTACAATTTTAGCTCAATTCATCTGATCTTTATTTGTTAAAACTATTTGCCATACGGAATTGCGACACTTGCCCGGAAAGCCACAAATTGGCAAAATGTTCAAAAACTGGAAAGATGTCGATATATTCATTAATTCCAGCACACAAATCTTTTGTATTATGTGCCACAGTCAAAGTCTGAATCGGAGTGTACTGACTATCCACAAGTAATAAAGATGCATGATCATTGAACTGGTTAAATATTAAATCATTTCTCGATTCTTGAAGCCAAACTTTCCTCAAGCAATTTTTTTTTTTAACGGCTCTGCGCTATGGTTGCATCTACACATGCACAATTGACTCTTAACTGTAATTTTATTTCTGACATGCAGACAGACATCTGCAAAAGTTGCAATATTTGAAACTCAAATAATTTTTCACGAGTAAAGTTCAGCTTCAAATTAAATCAAAAATTATTTATTATTTGATCAGTCCAAAAATAAGACATCTGGATTACTCGTGAATATTAAACACGTGCCAATTCAGACCTTGATTGAGAAGCATAATACGAAAGGTATATGTAAAGTCAGATATATCTGCGAAATAAACAGCGCGGTAGGTAAACAAAAATATCGTAGCTCCAATTTCCACATGCACATTAATGCTTCATACTAATATATAATCTTTATTATGAATACTTCATGTCGTGGATAGCTTAATTATGTGTTTAGATAGTAATTTTAGCTCAATTTATTTAATATTAATTTATTTTATTTAGAATAAAACTTTGGCGCATGGATATCAGCATTTTGGCCCGGGCGGAAAGACACAAATGGGCAAAATTAGCCTAGATTGAAAATAGCTAACAGCATTTTGGTGGAGGTTGTAGTGAACAAACATTAATAACACTTTGATATAAATCATTTTGGACAAACTTCCATGGAGTTCCTAGTAACATTCACATTTCAAAAGAGGTATTAGAGGACATACTGTCTCCTGAAGCTAGAAGGCTGTTCCAGTAGGTGTCTGTGGCTGATGTCTGATTGTTTCCAGGTGGTGGGGCTGGTGCCGCCCCAGTGTAGCGAAAGAATGGGTTCTTCAGGTCAAGAGTGTTGACAGACTTGTTTGATGTCCCTGGGAAGTTCAACTCAATGTCCACATCATAGCTTTGCCTGAAACAAAATAGAAACAGGAACTGACATGACACATCTTGGCTCACACATAGTACAAGAGAAATACAAGGGGCTTGTCATAAGTCTTTACCCTGACTATGAAGGAGATAGAAATAGATGTGGTTATTTGTGTTATAAACTGTATTGGTGACGAGAGAAGTGTGAGACAGACTACCAAGTTTATGAGGGAAATAGGTGTGGTTATTTGAGGGATAAGTTGTATGGTGACGGGAGAGAAGTGTGAGACAGACCACCAAGTTTATGAGGGAAATAGGTGTGATTATTTGAGGGATAAGTTGTATGGTGACGGGAGAGAAGTGTGAGACAGACCACCAAGTTTATGAGGGAAATAGGTGTGATTATTTGAGGGATAAGTTGTATGGTGACGGGAGAGAAGTGTGAGACAGACCACCAAGTTTATGAGGGAAATAGGTGTGATTATTTGAGGGATAAGTTGTATGGTGACGGGAGAGAAGTGTGAGACAGACCACCAAGTTTATGAGGGAAATAGGTGTGATTATTTGAGAACAAAAGATGAATAAGAAAATGGGTCAACATGTCACAGTATGCCATGCCACACAGCACAACCTGTCACATGGTAGAGCTTGTCACAAAAAGCTGACAAATGTATGGAAAAGACACTTCATATTTTCATAACCAACATAGTCACATTCAAAAGCTATTAACAAATGTGCCATAAAAACCAAAAGATTACAAACAGCATATTTTCTCTGATCCTCACCAACTATACGAACTACATATGCTACTATATTTATACCTGAAAATGCTAGATAAATTCCATGCCCAACATTCCTGCAATACTTCTAATAAATTACTCGCATTGCTCCCATGGATAAAAGAACAAGGGTCTTGCAATCACATCATTGATTACAGAAACTACTACCACTGGAAAGCATAAAGTGCAGTGGCACAGGCTTCCTATGAGGGGTCAGTTGAGGTGAAGGTCACATACTTCATTGAGTAATTTTTTTCCAATTATGAAAGTGCCTGGTAATACTAATCCAGAACATACTAATACTACTAAAAATCCTGAAAGCAATGGTAACACTTCTAGTCTTTACTATTATTAATCCTGAAAGAACTTGGTAATAGTTTTAATCGTGAAAGTATATGGTAACATTGTTGGTCTTGACAGTCCAATACAAGATAGACTCAAAATTTGCATCTTGCTTTCGTAGTTGACTTTCAAAGTTTGTAACTTTTCTGTTTGTCAATAAATATGATTTTCTTGTGTGTAGAGACACAATTGAATAAAGAACTTATGGGTGTTATTGTTTTTGTTGTGTGTTTGTTAGTTTCTGAGATACAAAAAGATAAAGTTGAAAATTTATGAAAATCTTTGAGAAAAAAATTTGCACTCGACCGCTAGGCCTAGTCGCTCCGATAGAAAACCGTGGAAACGACAACAATGTATCAATACTGTGTTTACAATATCGACACAACTGTTAGTTTCCAATTCAAACGTAGTTCTTTCATCTAAACAAACAAAATAAACAGATCTACTCGATAAAGATCTTTCCCAACAACCTACTTCACCTTTCGCAAAAAGTCGGCTTGCTCCAAACGGCATATACAAAATTAAAACTGTTCAAAAGCCATTTGCAATCTAACATACGATACTTTAACCGGCAAAATATTGCGTATATATGGTGACTTATTCAGCATTTAAAAAATGGATGTCTGGAGTATTTCCGGTCCCCTAAAAAAATTTTTTGTTCCCTCACACCCTTTTTTTTAATGCCGATTGAGTCCAAAAATTTTGACCAGAGTGCGCTAACGGTTAAATATAACATTGGGCTGTTGCCCCAAAAAACAGATTTGGTTCTACAATGGATTCAATGGGGGGGGGGGGAAGACCTGAAACGCACTCTCCATCGTGAACTTCACCGGACTGGAAGCATGGCATTAGTTGATTGAAGAAGAAGTCTTGACAGTATTATCATTATTTCTGAACTTAGCTGGTAACAGTTTTATTTATGAAAGTACCCAGTAACCTTCTAGTCCTGACAGTATTATTCTTAACCTTTTTTCTTAAATTGGTTGTGTGTTTGTTAGTTTCGGAGATACAAGATGATAAAGTTGAAAATTTATAAAACAAAGCAAAAAAATGTGAACCCCACAGAGACTGTCGCGCCTCTATAAATCAATTGAAACCACAACAAAGTATCGTTACTGTGTTTATAATATCAGCACAACTGTTAAGTTTCCCATTCAAACATAGTTATTACATCTAAACATACGAAATAAACACATCTACGCCATAAAGATCTTTTCTAACAACCTACTCCACCTTTCACAAAAATCTGCTGGCTCCAATCCATGTAATAAGATCAATCATTTTCAATCCATTTGTAATCTAACATATAATACTTTTACCGGAAAAAAACCTGTGTAGATGGATGTCACGTATTCAGCATAAAAAGATGGCTATTGGTAGGGTATCCGTGCTTGGTTGTTCATTAGAAATTGTTTGTTTTCTTCAATTTTCAACAAGTAGGACGAGTGTGTCGAAATGGTTGTGACCGCTGAGTGCTAAAGGTTTAATTAACATTTCTAATCCTGAAAACACATGTTGACATTTCTAATCCTGAAAGCACATGTTAAAATTTCTAATCCTGAAAGCACATGTTAACATTTCTAATCCTGAAAGCACATGTTAACATTTCTAATCCTGAAAGCACATGTTAACATTTCTAATCCTGAAAGCACATGTTAACATTTCTAAGCCTGAAAGTATTATCACTAATCATGAAAGTACCTGTTGTTACTCGTCAGTTTAACTCTGCCCGTCAGAGTCTGTCCCAGCTTGACAAGAACTGGCGTCTGAACCAGACATCGCACCTGGTACCAGTGGGTCAAAGGTTCTGTAGGGGCGGTACTCAACCAAACAGAGTTCCTGGTAATATTAAATGTATATGATCACAATTAACCTAGAAGTTTCTCCAAGTCAAGGCAGTTCACTGCCAGCCATTCACACAATTTTGATTAGCCACTGCAAGCCATTTAAACAATTGAGAGAAGCCATCTGGTTTTGAAAGAAAGCTCTAGAAATAACAACATTGATTGATCCAGCGGCCTATTGGCTTCTGCCCTTTGGCCCAATGCCATATAGTACAACATGTACCTGGTGGTACCCTGGTTGCACAATATAGGACCCCTGCAACCGTCAAGACCCTTGTAACTTTCTAAGCTTGTTGTAAAAGGTGACTAAAGAGGGTGTGTATGGGACTAGCTACCTCATCATGTAAAACCATTGCTTTTGAAACTGCTACTGCAAACACTCAGGTACAGGCCTCCTGTAAAGGGGCCAGCTATAGTGGATGCCATATGCTTTACCTAGCGCTGCGGTAGCGCACTGGTTGGTACACTGGCTGCCCAGCCAAGCAATCTAGGTTCAAACCTCAATTAGTGCAGGATATATTTCAGCCTCAAGAATTCAGTTTCAGAACAAGTCTGGGAAGTAAAGACTGTTAGCGTGATGCTGACCACATCACTCCTCCCTAGTACGCCGTTGGTCCAGAAAAATATGGGGTTTCAGCATAGATATGCAGTGTGTTAACATTATTTAACTTGCGACACTCCTTGAGGAATGGCTCAATAGTTATTCCAATACAAACCGATGTTTATTGTCTGAGGAGGACCTCATAACCATAGCTCATCAAGCATAAATACTCACAAGGTAGTGGGATAGAGGACCGTTAATGTTTCACAATGAATGTGATCCACAAATGTGATGAAAGCACGGTGGGAACAATATGATGATAAGAACAGCATGGAACAGGAAAAAAACAGCAGGGGGAAAAAAAGTTTCAGAAAGCAAGGACTAGAAAATAGCAGCTTACCGAAAAATATGGTATAAATTGAAAAATACAGATTGCAACAAATAAAGATGACACAAAACAGAAAAAGTTAATAACATGAAACTAAAAAAAAAGATACCTCTCCACCAAAAAAAGATACCACACCAGCAAAATAGATACCACAGCAGTGAAACAGAAAAGGGTTACAATAACAGAATATGCTAGAATAGAAAAAGAAAATAGGTAAAGATGACAAAAACAAAAGAAAAAGATGAAAAATAACAGAATAGAAAAAGATGACATTAACGGAATAAAAAATGATGACAAAAACGGAATGGAAAATGATGACAAAAACAATAGCCAAAAAGGTGACAAAAACAATTGAAAAAAGGTGACAAAAACAATTTTAAAAACAATGACTAAAACAATAGAAAAAAGGTGACAAAAACAATAGCCAAAAAGGTGACAAAACAATAGCCAAAAAGGTGACAAAACAATAGAAAAAAGGTGACAAAAACCATTTTTTAAAAGGTGACACAAACAGAACAGAAAAAGACAGCACATAACACAAGAATACAGTAAGGAAAAAAAGGATGGCACAGAACATAAAAAGTTAGCTTATATACACCTTACATACAACAGCCCTGATATTAATGAATGTTACTGCTGATACCAACTCTTTGCTCTCTTATCTCATCAGTCCTGTAACCTAGGTGAGTTATATCTCAGTACATCATGAGCTGTCCATCGACATCTTACTCCATGCGTTGCAGTTTAAATTAATGTCAGGTCAGTCCACTTGCATAGACCAACAGCCCAACTTCACGGTGGAAGCAAACATACTAGGTATCGATAGAAAGGAGAAAAAAATACCTAAAGCATATTGGAGACGTCTATCCTCAACCCATGTGGACGCACGTCTACACAGATGGATCATCAGAGGAAGCATTAAGGAAAGGAGGGGTGTGACTCATCATACTTCTACAGGATGGAGCCGTTTTATAGAAAAAGCAAGTGCTGCCGGGCAGCCCTCGACAAATCTAAGAACAGAGCAACAGGCAATAATTGAAGCAGTCAAACTATTGAATGAAAAGGCATTAAAGGATAATAGAATAGTGTTATTGTGTGACTGCATGGAAATTTTGCAGGCCCCACAAAGAGAACCATGAGATAGTATGGAATGGGAACTGATATGCCAGATAAATAAACTCTCAGACCACAATAAAATTACCCTCCAGTGGATTCCAGCTCACTGCAGCATACCTGGGAATGAATGGGCGGACAGACTGGCCAGGGAGGGAAGATAATGAGAACAATTCACCCACCGAGCGTCAGTGCCAAAAGTCAAGGCAGACGTCCAAAAAATATATAAACAACAGTGAATGGAGAGAACAAACAGCAAATACCCACAGGAACCAATCAATAGACTGAATAGGAAACAGTATACCACAATTTTCTGCCCCAGAACAGGTCACTGCAGACTAAATGCACACATGCATAAAAATGAAAGCAGCAAAGACTGCACAATGCACATGTCAGAGAGGACCCCAGACCACATCCTGCAAACATGTCCACTGCACTGAGGCTCCTGTGAGAAGACCTGAGAAAACATACAAGACAAACTGTGGGGAACCATTGAAAACCTGCGACTGATGTGTCACCACGGAGGCAGCCCAACTGGCATAAAACGAGCATACGAAACCTAACGCAAAGAAGAAGTCCTTGCAAATATCATCTGTCCAGTGCATCGTAAGGCGACCTATCCTCCTGTCAGAAACCGGTCCTCGGAGTATAATATTAGGCAAACCATGAGAATGGCTATACTAGCCGAGCTTTCATGATTTGACAATTGAAAAGAGGTCCTGAAACGATCTGATAGACTATCAGACAGTATTGGGTACACCGACATTTGTCACGTGATATCTCTATTTTATATTTCAAGGATCTTTCTGAAGCACCTCATCTCTATGGCCTGGATTTTCCACTCCAAAGAAGAATTTAACGTCCATGTTTCACTGCTACACAGAAACAATTAAATCTGCAGTAAATTTATTTTGCTGGTAAGAGATATTTTGTTATTTCTCCAAACTGGCTTCAGTAAGGTAAGACATGTCTGGTACCAACGACAGACCCCAAATATTTAATTAATTAACTGCTCCAAGCACTTGGCCATTGATAGTGATACTGTCACTGAACCCCTCCTCGTTAGAATGGTCTTGCCGGTGTTGATTGCTGCCATTTTGGTCCTTATCCAAAGCTCAGTGAGGAAAATGGACGGCGTGGGCTAGTGGTTAAGTGACACGGCTCACAACGAGAAAGTGCTGGGTTCGATCCCCATCATACCACTGGCCGTTACCCCGGGGAAGCAAACCCTTAGAAAATGCAGGAGGAAGCAGACCCTTACATAAAATGCATGCTGAAGTCGGATGCACTGGGCCGACAGGCGCAAAATAAAAACACAGTGCAACGCACACCGCCTTGGGGATAAGAAAAATAAGACGAACGCAAACAAACAAATAACAAATGTCAGAGAAAAGTCATCAATGTACCCAGGAGAGACAGAATGAGAAATGATGTCATATTGTGTTGAATACATAGCTAGATTTAATATAAGATGGTTCAGTTATCTCATGAGAATACAACCTGATCAACTACTAGTGTAAGCATGTTCAAACACAATATCTGTTTACAAGGCACAAGAAAGACCACATGGCTGATGGATAGAGGACAAAACAGACCATGACCAATAACACACAGCAGTTTCAGCTCCGCGCAACACTTAGTATAAGTGGAGGGAAAATTAAGTAGGTAAGGCTTATAGTGTCACTTACTCTGATCCCAGAAATCCACAGTCAAACCAGAATGCCAGCCCATGGACCATGCCAGATTGCATTACTGTGAAGGTCAGAGGAATGTCCATGATGTGCAGGTCTCTTTCGTCAGCGGACTGGAAGTCTATAACGTATTTGTTCGATTTGGCCAGGCAGATGTGGATGTCAAAGGTGTCCTAGCAAAATAGACAAGGCATCAGCAATTAGTAATTATCCACCCTAAATGATGACTGAGTTACCTTTTCTCTCTAAAGTGAAGCATAGGACTATCATTACAGCTCACATCTTTACAGGAAGCCCGTATTCTTCTTCTTCGTACGCTGTCAGATGTCAACCTGTATTTTTTCGAAAAAAGCAGCGGTCATCCTGAGGCTGTCAACACTGACATAGAGCTTGTCTAGTGTTGCCACTGGTGATGGCCACATCTGCTTTCTCTGATCCTTGTATATCGGGCAGTTTTGCAGCAAATGTTCAGCGGTCATTTTCCCGGTACCACACGAGCATTCGTCAGTGCCACCTATCTTCAATATATTGAATAAGTGGTACCTCAGTCTATTGTGGACTGTGCGAAGTCTGAAGACCACGACCTGCTCTCTTCTGTTCAACTGGTAATAGGCATCATTTTTTTGTGTAGCCAGTATGTTCTGTTTCCCATTTGGTCATGTATCTAGCTCTAATTAGCCTTTTTGACTCTTTGTAGGTCACACTAGAATCTGGTTGTGGTAGTCTTGCACCGTCTTTTGCCAGTCTGTCTGCCTCCTCGTTGCCTTGGATGTTACAGTGGGATGGAAACCACTGTACCACTACTCTTTTTGGTGCGGACTGCTGGCATAGTTGACAGAGTACTGCTCTTAAATCATTAAGCCTGTATTCAATCATTTACTGTAGTGACATCAATAACAATGATCTTGCATGAAGAGGTTGCTAGCCCCATGCACAACCCTCTATCATCTCCATTCCGCTCCTTAAGAAGCATAGGGTTACCACTAAAGCTGGTCGATTTACAGGAAGCCTGAATACAATCATTTATTGTAGTAGTATCAATAGCAATGGATTTACATGATGAGGTTGCACAACTCTTTTATCTTCATTTCACTCCCTACAAAGCACAGGTCCACCATTGTATTTAGCTCCTTACAAAAAGCCTGGCTTAAGCACTTTGTGTGTTCATGCTGTGGTGATTTCTGTAGTAATTGGTTTAATAGCCCCATGCACAACTCTCTTTAGTTATCTTTTATGACATGCATGGAGGTGCAGTTGCCCTATTCTTTCCTCATCAGATACGGATCCTGGTATCCACACAAGGAATAATCCTCTTTAGTCACAGCAATCCTAATCTTTTCCACCAGGGTACCATCCCCAACTGGGTGCACCTTAACTCTTTCCAGTCCTGGCTAATTTTTTCGAATTGTGTCCTTCAGTCCATGACAACTGCCACAACTCATTACGTCAAATAGATTTTTTTTTCATAAAAAAAAAAAAAGAGGAAAAAACGTTGAAAAGGGGCAAAAGATGTAGCAATGAATAAGCTGACAGCAGCAAGCGACTCATAGCTGGTTGTTTGCATCAGGGTCAGTGACCCATAACAGACCAAACCCGTTTCCGCCTCCAAATGGTTGGTGACTCTGGAAACAGACTGCAACCAAGCAGTCTGGCTAAAAGATTAGGGATTAAACAAAAATGATGTGCTGAAACTGGATGTGTCAGAATGAAAGATGCAGATATCACAGTCTTGCTGTAAACTGCGACACATCGTTACAAATGTCCTTTTTTTTTTAGGACAAACACCGAGAAAGAAACAAATTGAAATTATAATCTACAGATCTTAAGAAACATAATTAAATTATCTATGTTAAGGTGAAAAATTCATTAAAAAATACATGTTAGTATGAAGTCTTAAATGTCATTAATGCAAAAGGGAAAATACATCAACAGCGGCCAAAATATGTACTCATGATGTAACGAGAAATCCTGCTTCAAATCCTTCGACGTCTATATTAGTTCCTTTCTCCTGTGGACCAGTCAAACTTTGAATTGGATGCATGTTCAATATTCATGTGTAATTCAGATCAGTGATCATTAATCTGATCAAATAATAGATCATTTCAAGGGCTTCGATGCCCCAAATTTCATCCTTTAAAACATACACCACACGGGTAAATCTCAACGGAATGTCGTGAATTATATATTAAACTAAAGGTGTGTGTGCGTTGAACATGCAGTTATAATTTAGGTCTTCTAACCATCGAGAATTCGTTGCTATGTAACAATAGCTAGCAGCAGTGTTATGATTCCTATTTCACCCCAATCGAACTAAAGCTGATATTCTGCGAGCAATAATCAACCGTACTGGACAGAAAAAAAAGTTAAATATCGATTCCAGTTGTTGATGATGCCGATTCACCTTTTCGCTCGAAGTGAAGCAACACTACAACTCGTTTGCTGAAAGCCTGTATCTGAGTATCTGCAGAACAGGTTTCAGTAGCGTGATGAGGTTGCTAGAAACATTGATCCTATTCTTGTCAACACAGGTTTTAGTAGCATGATGAGGTTGCTAGAAACATTGATCCTATTCTTGTCAACCCAGGTTTTAGTAGCATGATGAGGTTGCTAGAAACATTGATCCTATTCTTGTCAACCCAGGTTTTAGTAGCATGATGAGGTCACTAGGAACATTTCAGTGATCCTATTCTTGTCAACTCACATGATCGTGTGACAATATTAAACATGGATTACAGGTCTTGCAACTCAGAAACAATGTTTCATATCAAGAGTATACTCATTTCATAGTCTGAGGACACAAGTTTCAACATTGGCAGGGCAGTCCAAAGATTGTTGGTTTTTTTCATTATGAGGTTACAACAGAAACCTTAGCACTCTGCAGCTACTGCTGAACAAGCTGCTTTTATTTCTTAGCCCTATAAAACTATTCACAAATCGCAGTAATTGAAAAAAAAATATCAGTTTTGTTAAAAATTAGGTTGACTAAGAACCAAGCGGCAGTCCTGGAAACAGTGAAGTCTGGCTAAGAGTCTAGGGATCGTAGTGGGAAAGCAAACCTAGGTACCCAAAAAAAAAACAGTTTAAACTGGATGTGTCCCGTCGAAAGACATATATCTCAGCCTCGCTGTAAACAACGATGCATCGTCACATCCTTTTTCAGGGCAGATGCCGAAGATGTTTAAAATTGATAACACTTTCAACAATAACATGGAATATATGTTGAAGACATCCACTGCAATGTGTGAGTTTATTTATTATGATTGAGCAGACTACTGGTGTTCTACTGTACTATAAGAGCAAAATTAGATAAAAGGTTGATTACACAAACAAGTAAGTCTAAGATGCGACACAAATAACAAACAAAAACGTTTCAATAAAAAGGTTCCATTTCATTTAGTTTCTGTTCAGGTGCAGCATCTGAGCCCCACTTGCTGATATCATCAACTTTATTACCGGCAATACTCACAACAATTGGCTGCTTAAAGTACTCCAAGACTGCAGCATTTCGCAACGACGTCAAATTGACACCATGAAATGACTCCTGGTACCTGTGAGAACAATGAAAATTGGACAGAAATTAGCATGCGTAAAATATGTTCTTTTATTGCCTGAATCCAGATAGAATAGCACAGCTGTCAGATACTAACTCTAGAAACCATGGAAGGAACTAACCAAGATGTTAACGCCAGGATTAACAAGGTTAGATTTGCTTTCAACTCACCTCACCCAACATAGAACTCTGCAGTATTCTCCAGAAGAATAAGATTAGGCTATTTAACACAAATGTAAAGTCAGTCCAGTTATATGGCTCTGAAACATGGCATGTGATTACGGGCATCACATCAAGACTGCAGACCTTCATTAACAAGTTTCTTCTTCGCTTACTTCGTATAGGACAAGATGTAATGGCAAACAGAACTGTGGGAAAGAACAAGTCAACAACCAATACAGCGGGAGATTAGGGAGAGAAAGTGGGGATGGATAGGACACACTCTCCATAAGAAGCCAGACAGTATAACCAGATATGAACTGGACTGGTACCCACAGATAAAGAGATAAGGTGACAAATAGGCGAGGAGGAATTCAGTTCAATTGGGGTCTCATATGAAGAACTCAAGATGGCATGCAGTAGGAACAGAAGGACAGCATCTGCTGTGGCCCTATGTGCCAAGGAGAACCAGGCGGATACACGATGATGACTGACTTGGCTGCTCCTCTTCTACCCTTGGGGTGTAGAGGTATTTTCTTGTGGCTTATATTTTCTACACGACTGGATAGCCAGACCCACGACAAACCCTGCATCTGAATGTAGTGGTAGAGATCTCATTTTTCACAGCAAAGATACTGGGTTCAACACCCTCTATAAACACACTTCAGGCTAACCAGCTGAAAATGAGAACCTAACTTACTGTTAGGGAAGAAAAAGCAGCAAGGAGCTGGCCACTCACAAAAAAGCTGAGTCCTAGTACAATGAAGTCTCTAACACTTCATTCCTGACAGCATTGTCTGCTATGGGACTAACTTAACCTTTTCCATTCCAATGGCGTGAGATCACAACAATTTGGCTCCATTCCACTGATGTTGCACGCCGCCATCTCTAGTGTCATCACTTTATCGTATATAAACTACCAGGTTAATTCCATTTAAAAGGTTGAACATACTGCTCTTTTGATTGTAGAGAGTTCCAACTTCCATCATGTACAGTTAAACGAAAACAATCACAATTTTAAAATTTGTTTCAGATTTTGAAAAGATTTCTATTTTTCCTTTGTATTTGAAGATTCATCCATTTCTGAGAATGGGGAAGTTAAGTTTCTGCAACATATTTTTCTGAAGTGACAGGCATAGCCATTACTGTAAACATCTATAGTAGTATTAGTACTTTTTTCAGCAAAAATTGTTACTGGATGAGTCTACATGTTTGTGCTATTTTTCACCACTATCACCTTCATCTTCTTGTATCTCAGAAACTAACATACACACAATAATAACAATAACACCAGCAAGTTCTTTATTAATATATGTCTCTAGACACCAAGAAATAAAAAAACAATTTTTTTCAATATTAGAGATTCTCAAAATCAACTACCATCGTTGGGGCATGACGTGCTAAAAAATTATGCGAAAACAGAAAATAGACGTCATTTTGTAAACTGGAAAGCAAAGGTTAACTTGTTATCTTTTAGGTTACAGTGCTACTTCCTCTTCTCGTTTTCAATTGTTTCATCGTGTCTACAATGTTACTATTCTTTGCTCCCAGCTTAAGCCCAGGTAACATTAACTCTTTCCATGCGCAAATGTTTTCTCAGCTGTAAGCAGTTCATTTAAGGGAAGCATAAAGAACAAGAATTTATATTTTTTATTCTTTTTACGCGTCAATAAATAAACATATCTATCTATTTTCCACTAATTTGAAGAAAAATGTATAATCTATTTATTAGAATAAAGTTACATAGCAACACATAGACTACTTTATAAGAAACAGGAGCAAATATGACAGCCAATGAAAAAAAATATCTCAACATTCAGTGACTTGATAATATCTCAGCATCTGCAAGGTTAATCCATTTTAAGCTTCTAAGCATTAGTTTATAATCCAAATAGTTTAGTGGAGTCCAATGCAAATTTGTAGGTAATATATCCAATAGAAGTGAAGATATGACACATTTAGTAACGACTGTTTACGTTTAGCGCAGCTTTAGCAATGAAAAATACTGTACTGGCAAGTTAATTTGCCGGTAAAAGAGGGTCATTTCCGATGATCATCCCAAATTTATCTCTACTATAGCTGAGCTTACTTTTCTTCTGTACTTTCATTTCTCAGGACTTCTTGGCAGCATGCCAAAATACAATAAGAGTGAGGGGTGTGAAAACTAAAGCCTGCTGAGGTAAAACATGCTGATCAGACATCGTCAGGGTTAGGTAAAACATGCTGATCAGACAATGTTAGTCAGGGACAGGTAGAACATACTGATCAGACACCGTTAGGGTTAGGTAAAACATGCTGATCAGACATCGTCAGGGTTAGGTAAAACATGCTGATCAGATATCGTCAGGGTTAGGTAAAACATACTGATCAGACATCGTCAGGGTTAGGTAAAACATGCTGATCAGACATCGTCAGGGTTAGGTAAAACATACTGATCAGACATCGTCAGGGTTAGGTAAAACACGCTGATCAGACATCGTCAGGGTTAGGTAAAACATACTGATCAGACATCGCCAGGATAAGGTAAAACATGCTGATCAGACATCGTCAGGGTTAGGTAAAACATACTGATCAGACAATGTTAGTCAGGGACAGGTAAAACATACTGATCAGACATCGTTAGGGTTAGGTAAAACATGCTGATCAGACATCGTCAGGGTTAGGTAAAACATACTGATCAGACATCGCCAGGATTAGGTAAAACATACTGATCAGACATCGTTAGGGTTAGGTAAAACATACTGATCAGACAATGTTAGTCAGGGACAGGTAAAACATACTGATCAGACATTGTTAGGGTTAGGTAAAACATGCTGATCAGACATCGTCAGGGTTAGGTAAAACATACTGATCAGACAATGTTAGTCAGGGACAGGTAAAACATACTGATCAGACATCGTTAGGGTTAGGTAAAACATACTGATCAGACATCGTTAGGGTTAGGTAAAACATACTGATCAGACATCGTTAGGGTTAGGTAAAACATACTGATCAGACAATGTTAGTCAGGTGGGAACAGGCAAAACATACTGATCAGACAGTGTTAGTCAGGTGGGAACAGGCAAAACATACTGATCGGACAACATTACTCAGGGACAGGTAAAACATACTGATCGGACAACATTACTCAGGAACAGGCAAAACATACTGATCGGACAACATTACTCAGGGACAGGTAAAACATACTCATCGGACAATGTTAGGCAGGCAGGGTCAGGTAAAACATACTGATCGGACAATGTTAGGCAGGCAGGGTCAGGTAAAACAAACTGATCAGACAATGTTAGCCAATGTCATGAGAAATATACTGAGAATGACTCCCACGCTGTTTTCCTTGGAAACAGGCTGTTTCATGGCAGTCTAGTTAACGAGGTGGTGGATCGACGTAATTCCCCCGTAATAGTGAGTGATGCGCAGATGAAGCTAAGCATAGCTTTGGAGGACCCTGGTCTAACTTCATCAGCACGTTCGGGATACAAGGATAGCAACTACAACCCTCCACTTAACACCCTTGTCAGGGTGCACAAAAGAGTTAAGTTACTCATTGTGTGCATATAACTTCTTCATTCGTTCTCAATCTCCCGCTACAAAGCCCTGAACAGGGCTTTGCAAGTAGCAGGATGTAGTCTGGAGAACGGTATGCACTGTGTCACTAGTTTACAGCTAGACTGCGATATTTGCACCTTTTGGTCAGACACATCCGTCTTCGGCAGACCCTGTACATACAACAATAATAAGAAGGAACAATGTTAGGTGTCATGCTAAATACTTGTGACATTCTGTATATAAATAAACAAAACACAAATTACCAGAAATTAGCCTTTTGGTATTGTTCCATGTACAAAGCCTCGTCTGTGAACGGTGCTATATGAAGGTCACCTTGGGTGGGGAACATGCGACCTGCAACAACAATGATCAAGACATTAAAGTTAACCTTTACCACGTGCTGGGTTTCCAGATAAGCCAAATGTTTTTTTAAAATGTTCCCTACAGAAGGCGCTGTGGGCTACCAAACGCAAGTGACAGGCAATATAGTGTATAAATATTCTGGTTAATGCTATGGAAACGGCTGAACATGCATTTTTGAATTTAAATAGGGATCAAGATCCTGAGCAGTGCATGAGCTGCAAGGGTCAGCACCTCATGGCTGACTGCTAGTGTCAGGGCCAGCGAACCAGAGCAGCCAAGACCCTTCTATACCTTCACACAGCGATCCTAGATAACAGGCTGCAACAGAACATACTGCTACGGAGAAGGGATCGAAGAGGAAAGGCTAAACTGGCAATCAAAAATGCCTGCTGAAGTCGAATGTGTCGGACCGAAAGGTGCAAATATCAGTCAAGCTGTAAATTATGACAACGCATTCCATTCACCGGTCAACATCCTGCTACTTGCAAAGCCCTTTCCAGGGCTTGGTAGCGAGAGATTAAGAACGAACGAGGAAGAAGAATTTTAAAAGACATCAATTCCTTCTTGTTCACTTTTCAAATGGAAGTGATTGTTAAATTTTTTTTTAAATGTTAAAACGATATATTCTCTTTTTCACTCGGATTTGAAGATTATTCCATTATTGAGGGGGATAAAGTTAAGTTGTTGCAATGGATGTTCGTTTCAGAGGCAGATCTGTTCAGTTTGCTTATGTAGAAGTAATAAACACATTTGTAGTGGAAACTAACAATATCTGTGGCAATTTCAAAGATGAATTTGGAAACCAGCCATACCCAGAAATATGGTGAGTCTAAATGTCTGTGCTAATTTTCATCTCATACACTAACACACACACAACAATAACACCAACAAGTTCTTTATCTCTACACACAAACAAATCATATCAATAGACAAACAAAATAAATAGGTTACATGCTCTCAAAGTAACAGCCATAGTAAAACGTGAATGCTGAAAAATTAATGACGCAGCAGATAAAATTTGCGTCAGTTTTTAATGGATGGTGGCTCTAAGGTTAATCAACCAACATTCTTATCCAATCCATATAATTCTTGGTCACTTTCAGAACTGTCTTCCGAGATAATTTATTGACACTCCACATCGATAATGAGTCCTGGCATTTCCTCTATCCATACAAAAATTGATTTTGTGTAAATGCGAAATAGACGAGGGACTGTATGCATAATTGGTCACACTTCTATTTGTACATGAAAATTTGTTAAGTACATCCTGCCAGTTCATCTTACAGTGGCAGTTTGCTCCCAGTTTAGGGTACTGAGTATTCCTTCAGGTGTCTTTTCCATCTTCACCAATATTTTCCAGATATGTAATAAGTTTCTCATGCTCAGCTCACCAATAACAATAACCATGACAAAACCAGACGTAAGTCTTTACATCCAATGACGTCTGCCAGAATTCCATGTGCTTGCTCCCTAATGCTGTCACTTTACAGACAGTTTCATCTGTAAAAATGGAATTGTCTTTCAAGTGCTGCCAGTATTTTGTTAAATCTCAAATGCAAGAAATGTACATGTGGGTGAAAAAGAGTTATACATTGTGATTAGGAATGTTTGTTGCTTAGATGTTTGCCTCACTAGTTTCTACTGGCGGAGGCGCGCCATTTTCCACCCCAGACCGTAGTCAATTGGGCGATATCAGGACGCATAAACCAGTGCTTGGATGCATGTGTGCATCTGTATGTACCTATGCTAGGTTTGTGCGCCCTCAGAAGCTAGCCCAACCAAAGTGCAATGGAAGGGCTTTACCACGAGGGCGCGTGTGAAAGTTGTGCAAGGGTGTGACTGTAGGCTAGAGTCAAATGAAACAGAGTGAGGTAAGAGGAGAGAGAAGGGGAAGAGTCGCCCATGTGTGATTAGGAATACATGGTAATTGTAGTTTTAAGTGTAACTCTAATGGGATAAATACATCAGTCCAACAACAAAGAAATGATGGAAATACATGACAGACACAGTGTTTATCCACAACAATTAATTAAAATACAACAGACATGCCCCACTGAACAGACTGATAGAGATAAGACATGCTCCACTGAACAACTGATGGAGATAAGACATGCCCCACTGAACAGACTGATGGAGATAAGACAGAGACATGCCCCACTGAACAGACAACTGATGGAGATAAGACATGCCCCACTGAACAGACTGATAGAGATAAGACATGCTCCACTGAACAACTGATGGAGATAAGACAGAGATATGCCCCACTGAACAGACTGATGGAGATAAGACATGCCCCACTGAACAGACTGATGGAGATAAGACAGAGATATGCCCCACTGAACAGACAACTGATGGAGATAAGACATGCCCCACTGAACAGACTGATAGAGATAAGACATGCTCCACTGAACAACTGATGGAGATAAGACATGCCCCACTGAACAGACTGATGGAGATAAGACAGAGACATGCCCCACTGAACAGACAACTGATGGAGATAAAACAGAGACATGCCCCACTGAACAGACTGATGGAGATAAGACAGAGACATGCCCCACTGAACAGACTGATGGAGATAAGACAGAGACATGCCCAACTGAACAGACAACTGATGGAGATAAGACAGAGACATGCCCAACTGAACAGACAACTGATGGAGATAAGACAGAGACATGCTCCACTGAACAGACAACTGACGGAGATAAAACAGAGACACGTCCCAACTGAACTCAGACGTGATAACACATACCATCTGGCTTGAGCCACTTTTTAGCATGCAGATATGACTCCAGCATCCTCTCATTGAACAGCATGTAGCCCATAGGCTCAGAGATGATAGTATCCACCTTTTCTGGGACGTCCACCTCCTCCACTTTGCCAGGTATAACAACAATTCTGTCGCTTAAGTTGTTGTTTCTCACAAGCAACTGGAAAACAGAAATGGCAAAAGCTGTGTTGGTCTTGTCAAGATAAAATATGAAACAAAACACATCACACAAAGTATTGCCCAACTGTACATCTTAGTCTTAAATTGTACATAATCAATAAAAATCCTACAGGTCGTCCTTGTGAAGCATAGATTTTCAACCAATAATCGCCAAGTCTGTCTGTCCTTTGCCATCTGCTCTAGCATAGATCATGACTGCCCTTCCCCAAGTGTGTTTTGGTCTGCTCTACTCTTCTTACTTACTGAGTAACAGAACAGTGTCTGTCTTGCAATGCTTATCACAAAGTATGATCTATTCAGAACCAATATCTCCTCTTTGTATCGATAGCTGTCTAGATCTTTCAAAGAGATCAACATTGGTGACGTTTTTGTTTTGAATGCCCACAATGAGTTGGTTTACTGTTTTGTGCGCCCTGAATAGGACATTAAATGGCTGGTTGCAGTAGCTTTCCTCACATCCCGAGCATGCTGATGAAGGTGGAAAGGGATCCTCCAGGCGGTTGTGCTATGCTTGGCTTCATCTGCTGGTCGCTCACTACCAAGGGGATCACGTCGATCCCTCACTCCTTTAGTCAGGCTGCCATGAAAACAGCCCGTTTCCAAAGAGGGCTTCGAGGAAGCCGAGGGTCTTGACCAGTATATTTTGCTTGACCCCTGACTAAGATGTCTGATCATTATGTTGTGCCTGAGCAGACGTTAGTCTTTCTCCCCATTTGTGACCTTTTCATGCCATTTCAAACCAAGTATTTTGTTCAGGTATCTGTTTATCAACGTTTATACCTGTCTTATCAATTGCCTTTGTTGTCCTACAAGCCCACGAACTATATAATAGTATAGAATTTACATTGGAGATCATTAAAATATTCAACTCTAATGTAAAGAAATTATATGTCACATAATGCTTCAACATTTTACGTTCTGGAATGTTACCACAGAGACCACCAGTACATGTAAATGCTTTGATGCTGGTTTCGAGCAAGAAAACCTTTTGTAGTGGTGGCCCAAAGATCCTACTGGGATAAAGTAGGACATATGATCAGGGCATATTTATAAATCCTTTTTATTTTTTTTTGCATTTGTATTATTTCTCTATTACCAAGGAGGCGTGCATTGCACTATCTTTTTATTTTGCGCCTGTCGGCCTAATGCATCCGATTTCGGCAAGTATTTTATGTAAGGTTTGATTTCCCAGGGTAAGAACTGGTGCTGTGATTGGGAAGCGAACCCAGCACCTTCGGATTGTGAGCCACTAGCCCACGCCGTCCCCCATTTATGAATATTATATTGGAACATTCCAAAGTTATATCTACAACTGTAATAGCATCAGAAGGACGTGTTAGAAGTGACATCATCTATAAACAGAAATTCGTTTGTCACCAAACAGCCTCATTATTTATATAGATGAAAGATTTACCTATAACTAAACACTCTATACCACAGGTTTTTCTGAGTCTTTCTTCATAACTGTAATTCTGGAGTCCCACTATTAGCTTGCACTTTTTTGTATTCTTTCCAGCATGTTTATATCCCTTCTATGATAAGGACTCCACACCTGTACATAGTACTCCAATCTAGGTCTAACTAATGCTTTATACAGTTTGACTATCACTTCCTTGCTCGTATGTTTAATATTTCTTTTTATCATTCCTAACAACGCATTTGCCTTTTTCACTGCTACCTGAACTTGCTCACTCACCTTACCTGTATGATCTATTATAACCCCTAGGTCCCTTTCCTTATCTATCTTTCTAATATGGTTCTCACCAATTCTGTAATAATTTTCCATATTGGATCTACCCATGTAGATGACTGTGCATTTATCTACATTAAATTCCATTTCCCAGGTTACAGACCATTCTTGAATTTTATCTAAATCCGACCTCAGTATATCCACTTCTACTTTAGATGAGGCACTACTGCATAGATTTGTGTCATCAGCGAAATTTGCAATCATGGATTCCATATCAATGTCGAAATCGTTTTTATATATCAAGAACAAAATTGGTCCCAAAACCGAGCCCTGTGGCACTATACTTTTCCCTCCACACCACTAAGAGTACTCCTCATTTATGTCCACACTCTGCCTTCTTCCCATTAACCAATTTTCAATCCATTTGGCAACTTCCCCACCTATTCCATGTGATTTTAACTTTGAATGGCCTTTGCAAAATCAAAATAAATAACATCCACTGACTCCCCTTTATCTATCATTTTAGTTACCTCCTCCATAAATTCTGAATAGTTGTCCATCACAAGTGATGAAGACCACTCTCTTTGTTCAGCCGTGTGGACAGTCGTCTCACTTGCTGTGTCCGCTGAAATGGGTGACTTGCGCTGTGATTTGGATTAAAGTGAGGAAGAAACTGCGCCTTTTGTCAACCTCACTTACAGAGCCTAAGCTACCTTTTGCCAGTGGCAAGACATTCATCGAGACGACCGGAGATAGCATAGGATGCAGATTTTGCCTCAGGGTTACCACCGAAGCCTTTCCGTAAACATGTAACCCGCAGGGTAGAAAGGTGGGAAATCATCTAACCCAGTTTGTCGTGCATTTTCAATGACCACAAGAGGTCGTATGGACAACATTCAGCGTGTGAGTGACTCTGGCATCTCTCCCCAGCTGTATTCAGCTCATCATAGTAGCATCTAAAATTCCCACACGCCATATTCGTGAAGGTGAACCGGCAGAACTAACCCGTAAAATACGACACAGGTATAAGCGTAGCGCCATTCAGCCGGCGTCCAGACCAGGTTAAACGGATGGAAGAAATCACAAAAAAAGAACTAAATAACAAGTCCAGATGGAAAACAACTCCATGTTTCCGTGAACACAAGTGTAAGTCGTCGACTAGTGTGAATTCCAGGCAAATCCGTTGTCTGGCGGCATCCATAATGATCCAAAACAGTAGAGAAATGTAGACTCGCAGCCAGTTATGGCGCCATCTTTGCCAGATTATGGCAGTTTTTCCATCAATTCTAATAGATTTGTTAAGCACGATCTCCCTCTAGTAAAACCATGCTGACTATTTCTGATTAGATTAAACTTATCTAAATGCATTTCAATGTTTTCTTTGATTATTAACTAACAATTTATCAACTATGCTCGAACATGAACAATTCTTTCTCAGCCCTCAGATGGGATGTCACATGAATTCATGTCCCTCTTGCACACGTCCTTGAATCGCAGTGCAGGGCTGCCGATTCTTTTAATTCCAATGGCTAACTGCCCATAGAGGATATCCTTTGGCAGCCTCTCATCTTCCATGCGGTAAACATGTTACAACCATCAAATACGTCATTGGCTCAACAACGTGTATATGCTCTCTGTAAGACCATATTATATGGCACTCTCTTGTCACCCAAACCTTAATACATGCAGTAGACACCTCGTGTGAAAGGTGTGGCACAGTTTTGTCAGTCACAAATAAACTCATTATTTACATAGGTTACAGAATCGTCTGCCACCAAACATTCTCATCATTTATATAGGCAAAAATGTGTCTGTTCCCAAACAATCATAACAGGGACAATAAGATGAAGTGATCAGTTTATTAATGTCAACTCTGTGTTAGCAGTATTAGATATGGACCCTAACCAAGGCACAAGAACGAATGACCACAACATGTGAAATGAACTGCCTGTTAATAATGGACAGGGTCACTAGAAGAGACAGAACAAGAAATTGAGAGATTCAAAAGACAGTGGCAACAATGCCATGAATGGCAAATATAGACAGACAGACATAATTAAAAGGTTTGAATATTTGAACAATGTCTCAAAATGTAGTCACTGTACAAGGACTACACTGAACCAAATAATGATGGAATGACAATGTTAAAGAAACACTTTGTAGGCTTGGATTGAAAATAACAGCGGTCACACAGATGACATACAAAAGAAGATTGCACCACACCACGATGTGTATCACTACTAGATGAAAAGCGGGGGGCGGGGGCGCCTATTTCCATCCTACCAGAATGATCTGCACATGACTTACTTCACAATGCTGGGCCATGCTACTAGCTTCTATAGCATACACTTTTTTGGCTCCTGCCTGGATGGCAAAGAAGGACAAAATCCCTGAGCCTGCACCAACATCCAGGACAACCTGTTGTGTAAGAACAGAAGCAAATTATTTCTTCCAATCTATGACACTGGACCAAATGCCAGGAGCCCAAATACTGCAGGTCATGTAATAAGAAAATGAATGTTCATTAACGTCTTTCAACATTTTCACTTTTAGTAGATATACAATTGTACTGTTATCTTCTCTCTTCAAAGTTATCAGCAACTTTTAGTACACGTACAATTTTAGCATTATTTGTTCTTTTCAAGATCATGTCACTTTTAGTAGATGTACTATTGTATTGGTATCCATTATATGCTCTCTTCAAGAGTATCGGTATCTTTTGGTGGATATACAATTTTACCATTATCTGCTCTATTCAAGATTATCAGCATCCTTTAGTGGATGTACACTTTTACCTTTATCTGCTAGGGGATGAAGACTAATGTCTGGTCAAATAAAATGTACTGATCAGACAAGTTAGTCAGGGTCAGGTAAAATATAGTGACCAAGACCTTCGCCTCAGCTTACTAGTAGCCCTCCCTGGAAACAGGCTGTTTTCGTGGCAGCTTGGCTATTGAGGTGAGGGATCGACGTGATCCCTGTAGCAGTGATGACACGCAGATGAAGCCAAGCACAGCACAACCGTCTGGAGGACTCCGGTCCACCTTCATCAGCGCGCTCGGAATATGAGGAAAGCTACTGCAACCCGCCACATAACGTCCTGTTCAGGGCGCACAAGAGTAACCTATTCATTGTGGGCATTCGTAAACAACAACCTTTATCTGCTCTCTTCAAGATTATCAGCATCTTTTAGTGTATGTACAATTTTACCAATATCTGCAGGGAACTGAGACGGTGGTTCAGTCAGGCACAACATACTGACCAGGATGTCACTTCAGCCACAATATACCGACCAAGACCACAATCTCCATTCCATGTAGCGTTCCCTGGAAACAGACTGTTTTCTAGGCAGCCTGGCTGACGAGATGTGGATCGATGTGATCCCCATAGTAGTGAGTGCCACGCAGATGAAGCTAAGCATAACACAACCACCTGAAGGACCGCTGTCCACCTTCATCAGCATGCTCGGGATGTAAGGAAAGCTACTACAACCTACCACTTAACAGCCTTTTCAGGGCGCACAAAATGGTAAACTTACTCATTGTGGACAACAACAATCATTATCTCTTCTCTTCAACATTATCAGCATGCATTTTCTAGCGGTATGTACAATTTTACTGTTCTTCGCTGTCTCTTCTCTCCAAGATTTCAATATTTAATCTTTTAGTAATAGTTAAAAGTTACTGCCATTGGGGATAACAAAGTCCTATAAACTTAATTTCACAAGGTCTCATCATTTTGTGGTGTTGAGTAACAAGTATCCTTCCCAGCTGTCTTGCCTTCCTCACCTGTAAGTCAGATACCCCTTCACTGAACCACTGCTTCCAGAGAGAGAGAAAAAAAAATCTGATACTTCTGTCCTGAGAAGCTAGCATCCCAACCAATACACTGTCATTCCAACATAATGAGTGTTCAGAATATTATTTACCTTATATCTGCTCTTTTTGTGACTTTTTTGTTGTTTCATACAATTTCAAACCAATTTCTTCAATCATCACTCTTCAAAAAAGTTTCAATCAATCAAAGCCTTACCCGCCCCGCCCAGCATAGGTCAACAAATACACACCAAGTTCCTGTCAGGAAGACATCTGTGCCAGTACAAACTATGCCTTCCTAGTCCATTTAATATTAGCCTCAAGCTTTCTCCGCCCCAAATGAGGTCTGCCTCCTCTTGCCTCTGTAATTGGTTCCTGTCCTCTAATACAGATCCATATTTGTCATCTTATTATACTATTTTACTCCCAGGAGCGGCGTAGCGCAGTGGTTAGTACTCTGGCTTCGCATCAGAGTGGTCCTGGGTTCATTCGCCAGTTGAGGCGGTAATGTTTTTTTCAGACCGCAATGGCTCCCGGGTCGACCCAGCCTTAAATAGGTACCGGTTCAGTACGGGAAGTAAAAGCGGCGAGGGAGAGGAGATGGCTACCGCCCTCATATAGCCGAGCCTTTGAAATGTGAGATCGCTAACACCTCACACCCCTACGGTAGTAATGCTATGGGTTACTTTACTCCTGATAGTCTGCGCAAGTACTCATTTATAAAATCTGCACCTTCGTTATCTTTTTTGTGGTCCTCCACTTATCAGATCCATACAACAAAACAGACTTTATATTGTAGCTAAAAATTTATATTTCATTTTGGATTACATTTTTTTTTAAATTTCCAAACTTCTTCAAGGCAATGAAAGCACCCCTCGCATTCTGTATCTATATATCTTGCATCAGTACCTGTGCCTCCCATTTTGTCTACATTGATACCAAGATATATGAAGAGGCTAACATCTTGTAGGAGTGTCCCCTAGCACAATCTCATCATTGGTATTCTTAGTTCAACCCATTCTTCACCAAGGGGTGGTCACCCTTGAGCTGGTAACAACTCAGGATCCAGTTGTATCTATCGGGGGAGCGTGTCTTCCAGTTGCATAGTAGTTTGTCTGTTGTTGGATTGTGTGTGTTGTGTTTTTCAAGTGAATCTCGACAGGGAGAGGGGGGTCATCTTTGAGGTATCTTTTTGTCTCGCGGGTACCACTTGGTGGTTATGATACCCCGTATTTTGACTTGTCTTCTGTCTAAATGACCTTTCCAGCTGTGTTTTCAATGGTTGATGTGCTGTAGGACATCCTTGATATATGACATTCTCCGTATGCCGCTATTGCGTAGTTCGCATTGCCGCTGTTGTCTGAGAAATATGCCCACCAGGCGTTTTTCAAGAGATGCATGTGCTCTTCCCCTTCTGCGTTCATTCTCAATCTCCCGCTACCAAGCCCTGGACAGGGTTTTGCATGTAGCAGGATGTAGTCCGGAGAACAGAATGCATTATGTCGCTAGTTTACAGCTTGACTATGATATTAGCACCTTTCAGTCTGGCACATCCGTTTTCGGCAGTATACGTGTCCTATTTTCAGTTGGTTCTCTGCTGCTTCTGTTAGAGACCAGGTTTCACTACCATATCGGAGCGCTGGTAGGACTACAGAGTCGAAGATGTCCGCACATAGTATGGTGTATTTTGTGGTGTCTGTTACTGTCATGATGGAATTGAAGACTGTCCAGCTCGCCTATTTCCGGCTGATTATTGATATTGACTTTGAAAACCTGTGTTTTGACCATATGTATTTGCAGACCCAAAGTCTGGGACCTCTAATCAAGCATATTTATTTTATTTTGTATCTAAGAAGAAATACTGACTGAATAGAAAGAAAGCCATTTAATTATATTTGCCAAATAAGGGAGATCTACAGCTACGTACAAATTATAGAGGAGTAATGTTATTACCCGTACCTGTGAAAATATTGACCAAGATCACTCTAGAGAGATTGTGGAAAAAAGCTGCAGACAAACAGTCGCAAGATGAGAAGGTAGGCTTTCGACAGATACTGTGCAGATCAGATAATTACACAGCACATAATTACTGAACAGAGTGTGGGATGGAACTCACCATTTTATATCAGATTCGTGAGCTAAGAAAAGGAATTTGACAGCTTAGGCAGAGAACCACTCTGGAATTTGTGCAGGAGCTATGTAATGCCTGGTTATGTTGAAGGTCAGCTTTCTGAGTCCCTTGTGATGTGAACAGGGGTATCTCTTGTCACCATTTTTCTTTCAGCTGGCCATTGACTGGATTATGAAGTCAACAACATCAACCAACAGTGACAGTATTATATGGATTTTGACAAAGCAATTTGATGATCTAGGCTATGCAGCTGAATCCCATACCCACGGCCAAATGCAAAATTAAATAAGTATGCTTGATGAGTAAATAAGTAATGTAAATATGCAATAAAACACTTGCCAGTAACTGTAAAGATTGGTAGAGGAAGTAAATGTACTGATAGCTGCAGGAGAAGACAACTTACTTTATCTTGAAAATCAGTCAGATTAGCCAACATAGCTCTTTGGTATGTTGAGGTACGAATATAATCTTGCATCATGTTTTGTTGTTGTGACAAGTAGCCATAGAACTGAAACAGTTGTCATAATTAACTATAGTCAAAATTACATTTAACAACACTGGCAGCATATTAATCGGTATCACATCTTAACTACAAGCATGCAATTTCATCTTAATATCTCTACAAATCAGTACAGTTTTCTTTATTATTTTTGGTGGCTACTGCACCCTAATACAACCAAGAGTGGCTCAGATCTGTGCATCTTACTGTGGATAAGTTACTTGTTATATTTACAGCACTTTTGTTAAGAACCAACATCCCTGCACTCCAGGCAAACCTAGAGGTGCTCTGCCTCTCTTAGTAAATAGTGAAAGGTGGGGATGCTGAATGCTTCTGTTATTCGCAGGTTGTACATACTCCTGCTCAGCCCTCAGAGGTAGTATTGTGTAGTGGGTGACTCCTGTCTGTAGTTAGTCACATATAGGCTTTGGCATGTGCCAATTTATGTCACAGACATGAACCACATCTTCAAAATCAGGGTATCTCTAGTGCATCCCAGAATGAGTCGCATTCTTTAGCCTTTGCCATATTATTGGCAAGATTTTTCAACAGAAAAAAAATGTCCACTATTCCTAAAGGCAAGAAAATTCGCCAGAACGAGTCAACAACTTATAGTGAATACACTTCCGGGTTAATAACTATAGAAATGGCTGGTGGATGTGTTCCGACCTTTCACATTATTACGAGATGTGTTCAAATGAAACCAGACCTGTACAATGCACATGATGATGTCACTTCACATACCAACCGTCAAGTTAACAAAATGTCATTATACTCCGACTCATAGTTTCCTCAGCAGACCGTTGAAAACATGGCAGGATACGGAATTAGAGTTGAGTTGATCAGTGAGCGGTGATTCGGTTTCAAACAGCTGAAGGATATCGACCAGTTGACATTCATCGCAGAATGCAGGCAGTGTAAATGCCTATTTCTTAAATCAATGTGCGTTGTACTGTGTTCTAGCACCATGCGGCCCAGTGCATCCAACTTCAGCACTAATTTTGTTAATGGGTTCACTTCCCATAATGGCACTCCCTTGCTCAATTTGAACATATGCAATATTTGGGTTGTGAGCCTTATCACTAACCACTTTACTACACAGCCCAGCAGATGGAGAACTTATTTGTATGGACAGACGGCAAATGCAATTGCATATAATAAACTATCTCCAAACTTACCCGATACATGAATTCATAACATGACAGAATGGTTTAAAATCAAGAGAAAGACCCCCAAAAATATGGATCAGCTGTATCAAAAAAATACTGGGGACAGCGTGGGCTAGTGGTTAAGTGACACGGCTCACAACCAAAGGTGCTGGGTTTGATCCTAATCACAGCACCGGCCGTTACCCCGGGGAAGCAAACCCTTAGAAAATGCAGGAGGAAGCAGACCCTTACATAAAATGCATGCTGAAGTTGGATGCACTGGGCCGACAGGCGCAAAATAAAAACCACAGTGCAACGCACACTGCCTTGGGGAATAGATAAATAAGGCGAAAGCAAAAAAAAGCAGAAACACTACAGTAGCATGGATTGAAAACAATGATCATGCAGATGACACATACAAATTGTGTGCCTCCCCATGCTGTGTAGTGATATAAATGGACAGATGAAATGTGGCAATACTCAACAGATTAATCATACCTAGACAAAGAATGTAATTTAGGAACTGCTCTACAGACATCATAGCACAAACAATAATAAATTATGTAACATTAAAAGTATATATTATCATTCAAGCAGATAATCCAAAGTCAAAAAGTATAGTTCATTGACATCAATGCAGCACTGTTGTATACAACAGTACAAAGTGTTATTTGTACAAGCATACACTTAACACAAATACCTACTTCAGCTATGTGTACACATTATATGAATGCAGATGATCCAGATCCAGCTAGGGTTAGATAACCAGAAAACTCTTTTATCTGGAAATATGTGTGAGACTCTGCCAAAGACAGATGTGTCGGACCAAAAGGTGACAACCCATTCTGTTCTCCAGACTACATTCTGCTACTGCAAAGCCCTATTCAGGGGTTTATAGTGGAAGATTGAGAACGAATGCAGAAGAAAATGAAATGTGTGGGACAGACAACTAGTAAACTCATTTACCTAGAAATATGTGTGAGACAGATGACTATCAAACTCATTTACCTGGAAATATGTGTGAGACAGATGACTATCAAACTCATTTACCTGGAAATATGTGTGAGACAGATGACTATCAAACTCATTTACCTGGAAATATGTGTGAGACAGATGACTATCAAACTCATTTACCTGGAAATATGTGTGAGACAGATGACTATCAAACTCATTTACCTGGAAATATGTGTGAGACAGATGACTATCAAACTCATTTACCTGGAAATATGTGTGAGACAGATGACCATCAAACTCATTTACCTGGAAATATTGTACTGCAGATGCCTCCTCTGTTCTCTCTGTGAAGACAGACTTGATTTCCTCTTTCAATCTTGCTACTTGTTGTCTGAAAGCCCTCATTACTGGAAATTGAGAGAGAAATAAAATATGAACAAATTAAGAACATTTACTAATTTGTTTATTTGTAATCTACAAACTCAACTTTAACAGCAATAACCTATTTTTAGGAAAATGCTTCTTCTTCCGTGACCAGATACATGTTACACTTTGTATGGCACTAGATAACAGCTGATAAACACCTGCAGATACCATTACATGGCATTGGGCCAAAGGGCGAGAGCCCGGATGCTGCAAGATCTGTAACAGGAATAACCAAAAAGTTAAAGGAGTAGTAATCCACAATATTAAATTACACACCCATATATATTTTCTATATAGCCCTAATCAATCAAAATCTATCCAGTTCCTTGTGGAGCACAGGTTTTCAACAAATACATGTTAAGATAGATTCAAATGTTGACCTGTTTTCAGTTTTTGTGGCTTAAAGTTTATATAGGATGGGATAGTGAGCCTCATGCCCAAACCCTCCTTAGTCGCACCTGATGACGTGACCGACAGGTTACAGTGTTACTATTCTTTGCTTCCCTTTTCGAATGCCTGTAGCACATGAGCGAGTCTCTGCAGCGAAAACTTACAATAGGGTGCAAAGGTTAATTTCAGTGTCAAGTGCAACATACTGACCAATACCTCACTTCAAATTTACACTGCATCTGGAAACAGACTGTGTTCTTCTTTCGTTCGCTTTAAAATATTGTCTATATCTGCAATGTTGTCTCTTGTATAAACTTCACTGTCTTTTGTAGTTCACACACAGGTCCATAATGTTTCTCTTCCAGTGTTGTTTCTATGGGCCAGTGAGATTTTCTCTGTATATCATATTCGGGGCAGTTTTGCAGTATGTGCTCTGCTGTCTGTGGCGCCTGTCCGCATGTACACATGGCTGAGTTGCCAATCTTCATTTTTGTGTACATGTGGCTGCGGAGTCGGTTGTGTCCTGTTCTAAGGCGCAACACAACAGTTTGCTCTTGTCTGTTCATGTTATGGTAATCGTCTGGTGTTACTGTTGGTGGCTTTCTGATTGATTTGATCATCCTTATCTTCTGTTGGTATGTAACTGGCACATCTGGTTGCTCGTCTGCAGAACTCTCCTCTGCCAGTCGATCGGCTCTCTCGTTTCCTGGTATTCCACAATGAGAAGGTATCCACTGCATGACAATCTTGCGCAGGTTGCTCAGTTCAGACAGTAGAGCCTGTAGATCTGGCAGTTTCTCAAATTTAAGTGCTTGGAATGCTGATTGTGCATCTGTAAGAAATACTACAGGTTGTGGACCGACATTAGTGTTCATGTTTCTCAGTTGCCACCTTGATTGCCTGTATTTCTGCATCATATATATGACAGAATTTCCCAGTTGGTACTTTGACTGTATCCCTAATGTTGTTTGGGTATTCTATGTACACTCCGGCTCCACCATTCTTTACTGCATTCTGTGCTGACCCATCTGTGTATACTCTATCCAGGAAATTGAGGATCACTATCCTACGTTGCACACTGTTCTGTTCATCCTTGTCTAATATTCCTTTCACTTTTGTTTGAATGCATACTGATAGTCCATGCTCCTCTCTCCAAGGGGTTTGTTCTGGCACAGACTTTAGGGGGATGTCAACTTCAGGTAGATCCATAATTTGCCTGCGAAGTCGTTTCGCCTGATGCATAAAACTACTTCTTTTCAGTCTTCCCATTGCTCAATTTTGAAATCTGTCTTTCATTGGATGGCTCGGCATGCAGAGGAACCTTTCTGCCTGTGTTAATACCTTTGTGTCTCTGCGCTCTCTTAGTGCTTGTATCCTTCCCATTTTCTCCATCTCCACAATAGGTGTTGATTTCATTGCTCCTGTAATGATCCTAAGTGCCTGATTTTGCACCTTATCCACCTCTTTTAGGGTAGTGTTTGCTGCAGGGCACCACGCTGCTGACCCATATTCCAGATGTGGCCGTATACCTTGTTGGTAAACTTTGTTAAGTATTTTTCCACTAGCACCCCATGTGGTTCCACTTAATTTTCTCAGGATGGCTAACTTCCTCCTGGCTTTTTTGGCTGCCTTGTTGACGTGTTCCCTCCATGTCAACCTATCATCAAATGTAACTCCAAGATAGGTGGGTTGTTTATCTTCTTTGAGGTGTTCTCCATTTATCTTGATAACTCCAGCTTTTTGTTTTGGGAAGAGGGTGAAAAGCGTAGTGCTACATTTTTCGGTGTTAATGTTTACACACCATCTGTTTGTCCATGAGGTCAAGGCATCAATAGCTCTTTGCAGCATTCTGGTGGCCACTGTTGCTTGCTCATTTACACACCATATTACCAAGTCATCTGCATACATTGCAACTTTTGTTCCTTGTGGTAGCTCAGCAATCAAGTCATTGATGAAGACTTTGAAAAGTGTAGGGGAAAGAACTCCTCCCTGAGGCACACCATGACGCAGTAGAATTTTCTTACTCTTGAGACCTTCTAGTTGGACTCTGGCTCTTCTGTTATGTAAGTATGCTTTTATCCATTTGTACATCCTACCCATCACTCCTTTATTTCTCAGTTTCTTTAAAAGTCCTCTTTCCAAACCTTATCAAAAGCTTTCCTTAAGTCTATCCATGCTGCTAATACTAATTTCTTGTCCTGGAATGCGTCCTCGATCTCTTGTGAGAGGTATGTTGCCTGGTCTTCAGTGGAGTTGCATTTCCTAAATCCTGCCTGTTGTGGCACAAGAAGGTTTTGGCTCTCAAGATACCACTGGAGCCTTAGGTTGATGATACGTTCCATTGTTTACTTATGCAGCTTGTGAGGCTGATTGGTCTATAGCTGGATGCCATGGAACTGTCTTTCCCTGGTTTTGAGAGTGGTATCATGATTGCTTCTCTCCAGGTCTGTGGGACTGTACCTGATGTCCAACAAATGTTGAAGATCTGAAGCAGCTTTGTTTTTGCTACTGTTCCCAAGTTCTTGATCATCTCATTGGACACTCCGTCTGATCCTGGCGACTTTCTCATTTTCAGTTTGGATATTGCAAACTCCAGTTCTTTGTATGTGATTGGTGTCTCCATAACTTCGGGCATGGCACCATCTTGCTCTGTATTTTGTCGTTCCTCACGAACACTTTGTTGTTTCTCTCTGTCTACTTCAATGTTGCTATCTTTTGCAAAAGAGTCCGCAAAGTAATCAGCGGCTTGTTTGCCTGTGAGGATGTGTCCATCTTTGTTTAATGTAATTTTTGTGGTTCTCTGTGCACCCTCATCATTAAGTTGCTTTACCAACTTCCACAGTTTCCTGGTATCCTTTTCAAAGTTCAGAGACTCTGTTTTCTCCCTCCAACTTCTTCTTCTAGCCTGCAACTTTTCCCTTTGAAATTTGGCCTTAGCATGTTGATATTTTTTGTGGTGTTCTTGACATGGACTAATCTCTGCTTGCTTTCTAGATGTTTCTACCTCGTTTTGCAGTTGTTCTAATTCCCTATTCCAGTATGGCCTATTTTGTTTGCGGGCCCCTCTAGGTATTGTTTCATGGGCAGCCTGTAGTATGCATCTGCTGAAATTATTGACTACCTTATTTATGTCTTCATCTGTTGTTAGATTGCTAGTCAGCACACTAGACCGATGCTGGTACATTGACCAGTCTGCCTTCCTGTAATTCCACCGAGGCAGGGTACTACTTTCCTTGACATATTCATTTTCAATAGTTAGAAATACTGGTCTGTGGTCACTACCTCCGAGTTGTTTCCCTACAATGCGTGTAATGTTGCATTCCATGTATGGTGAGTGGAATGCCAAATCTGGTGTAGAAGTGGTGTGCCATGATCTCGAGTAGAAGGCTGGTTAATCAGGATAAGTCCATTGTCATCCTGCCAGTTTTCTAGCTCCTCACCCATCCTATCCATTTGATCATAGCCCCAGCTCTGTGAGTGGCTATTGAAGTCTCCACACACAATCAGTCTTTCCTTTGTTGCAATCGTATTCAGTGCCAGTGGACGATCACTCGGACAGTAATAATTTAGAAGGTGGAATTCTGTACTTTCTGTCTTGAGATGCATCATCTGGTATTCTGCCCCCTCCATATATACTTCCTGCTGATAAGCATTGATGCTATTTCTCACAAGTGTCAGTATTCCACCCTTCTGCCTGTCTTGTCGGTCAGACCTATAGCACTGGTATCCTCTAATTTTGAAGGCTATATCTTTATTGAGATGCGTTTCTTGCAAGCAGCATACATTTACTTGCTCTTCATATAGAATATTCTCAAGCTCTAATTTTTTACTATAACCATCTCTTTTGCTGTTGACGCCTTCAGCATTCCAGTGCATTATTTTAAGTGTTCTTTCCTTTGTTTTGGGTTTTGTTTGTCCAGTAGCTCTATTCTCGTGCCTCCTGACTCCACTAGGCATCCGAGAAGGACCTCCAGTAATAAAGTTTGGGCCCTTTCGAGACGGGGGACCCGACACGGTACCTGCCTGGTTGTCCACCATAGGCTGAGCGCCATAACGGTTTGCAGATATAGGCATACTCTCATGTTGCGTATTTGCGTGGCATCCTGATTTCTGTGGTGCGCCTTTTGGCTAGTTGCCTTCGTCTTCAGCACCTTAACGTTGCTTGGGCAGACTGTGGTCTTGCTCGAAAGGATGTGTGATGATGATGATATGAACTTATGGACCCATTTTTCAAGTATCCCTGAAGAGAGGCAGTCCAGTGTGTCTGTGTCCCAGGATCGTCACGTCCTGCCAGAAACGTAGCATATATATGTGAGTGGGGTATCTCCTTACTCCCCTTTAGTATTCTTGGCTCCTCTGCAGTGATAGTACGCCTGGCATTCCCTGCCACCTGGGAGGTTGTCACAAAGGGGAAGAGGTGCAATGTCCTCTGGCCTGCATCTCTTCTGCGTTCATTGGGATGACTGATAGAAGACAAAAGTAAAGAACGAGGCAAGAATGCATTTAACCCATGAAGTGGGGGTGGATTGGTTTAGCCCAGAGCGTGTACCACTCGCCGGTGGGTTCTGCAGCTCCACCTAAAGGGCTCCACCTGCTCCTCGGCCTCTTAGTCTGGCCCCTCTACGAGGACCTGTCCGGCTTGGGTGACCCTAACAGGAGTAAAACTCTCGCCGGGATAGCCCCCTGGATCACTGGGACACGCAAGCTCTCCAACCCCGTCAAGGTAGGCCTACATTTGGAGAGACAGACTGTGTTACAGCTGCCTAGTCAACGAGAGAGAGTTGATACTGCGAGCCCCACAGTGATGAGCCTGCTGAGAAGCCTTGCACTATGACAAAATCCACCTTTTTCAGTACATTCTGGACCTCACTGCTTTCTTTCACTAACTCATGATCAGGTACCTATTTATAAGTGACCCCTTTACAACTGGGTCCGTTACGCACTACCAGAGAAAATTTATCAAGCGTGAAGAAGTTAGTACAAGTAGCTTCTACAACAACAACTTACAATGTATAGATGGGAAGGTGAGAAGAACCGATGTACTGTCATTGGTTATGACCAATGACCTGTTTCCAATTCTAGCCACATCCGTTTCCTTAGATACTGAAAGCGTTTGTGTGCGGACATTACCTAAAAAGATTAAGAAAATATACACATTCAACATCCTTATAAAATGAACGTATTTAAATGGATAAAGGTTTTTTAAAAATTATTTGAACAAAATGTGCTGTAAGCAGATAACAATATTGCCATTGGACACTGACATCTAGGTTAAAGTGTTAGACTCCACTGGTTGTCTAGCTTTTACTGAGATGGGGTGACTAACTTCCTTCCTCTTCAATTTTTCTCAATAATGCTTGATTGTATACACAACAGAGGGTATAAAAACAAGAAGACCTGAATTTCATTAATGACATATGTATGCTCTCAAACAAGTAGCAAGACATACAAGGAAAGAGACCAAAATATTAAGCAGCAACGGTTGGATTGCACTTTAGTGTGAACAAACAAAGGACATAATAACTAGTAAAGAGACACAAAAGTAGGCCACAGGAAATTTTAAAATACATACTACGCATAGCCGAAGGCTTCGGCTACCTGACAATGGACATTAACATATCTGTTTGAATACCAGAATTCAAAGTATTCCAAGAGACCTAACAAAGATCATGGCCAGATAGTTAAAGATGTGCAAAATTGTACCTAACTGGGAAGTAACATTGAAAAAGACAAAGGAGCAAACCAAGATGTTCACAAAACAATTAACAAGGCTCAATTTGTTTCATTGCATACAGTTACAGATCTGTGGGGAAAAAATTCAGCAACAACCAATCCTGTTTGAAATTGGGGAAAGTGAAGATGGATTGGATACACATTCAGAAACAAGCCAGTCAGTATAACCAGACATGTACTGGATTGGAATCCAGAAAGAGACGAGAAAGAAAGATTGGAAAGAGACGAGTTAGAAGGTCAAAAACACCTGACAGCAAATAGTCGAGGCAGTGTTTTTCCTTCTATATGGGTTGACACCTATGGCTCATGGTCTTCATCTGTCCAGAGCAGATGCTTTTAGGACACCAGAGACTTACACCTCGCTCAATCTCCTGTTAGAACAGGTTGCTCCCTGTGATGGCCAGAAGTTTGACAAATCCTTTCAGGACAATGTGTTGCGCATGCCACCAAAGCAATTGGACAGAATTCAAAAGTTCAAATCAACTCCCAGCTGTAATAGTATTTTGAGCCCTTACATCTGGGTATACTAAAAAAAATTTTTAAAATCTTAAACAAATGAAGACAAGGCAGTCTACTGTTGAACCTAGCGGGAATGCTAACCCGGTATTCAAAAAATGCCTGAAGTCGGATGTGTTGGACCGAAAGGTGCAAATATCACAGTCAAGCTGTAAACTATGACACAACACATTCCGTTCTCTGGACTACATTCTGCTACTTAAGCCCTTTCAGGATTTGGTAGTGGGAGATTGAGAACGAACGAAGCCAAGCCAAGTCATATTAACATTGAAAAAGAAAATGCATTTGTTTTTCAAATGTTGTCTATTTCTATTGTCAAGTCAAAAGTCCAGGCTGCAGTTTGATATCTTTGCAGGATCCATCACCGTCCATCCATCCTTCAAAGTTCATTCCCCACCCCCACACACTTGAAATGGATCCCACTTACACTGATTCACAGGGCTACAACAGTTACTCACTACTAATGCAAATTTTGAGTTATTTTGTTCATGAACTTACAGTTCGTTAAAGTTTGAACATTCCCACCAATATCTGTAAAATTTTGGTGGCATGGCAGTAAAGTTTTAACCTTCCTGCCAATATCTGTAAAATTTTGTTTCCATCTTACAGGTGACAGTGGAGGAGCTGTCTAACAAAATGCCACTAAAGTGCATTATTGAATTCCTTCATGCAGAAAAAGTTGCACCAATTGACATTCATCAACGCTTGCTGAATGTTTACGGAAACTAAACAGTGGATGTTAGCACAGTGAGATGGTGGGTTGTGCATTTCAGCAGAGGCAAAAGTGACATGAAAGACAAGCCACGTTTCAGATGGCCATGCACAGCTGTCACATCACAGAATGAAGAATGTCTCGATCAGCCCATCCGCGCAAATCAGAGAATTATGGCCAGGGAACTGTTTACATAGCTAGATATCAGTTTCATGCATTGGAAACGATGGTGGCAATGTTGAAATATCACAAAGTTTGCGCCAGATGGGTCCCACAAATGCTCATACAGGAACAGAAAGAACATTACATGCACATTTGTTATGACCTCTTGAACCATTACGAAGATGAAGGTGACAGTTTCCTGGATCGCATTATCACTGGTGATAAGACATGGTGCCACCACTACGATCCTGAATCAAAACTGCAGTCCATGGAGTGGTTATATGTAAATTCCCCATCAAGGAAAAAGTTCACGACGCAGTCCTTAGCAGGCAAAGTGTTGTGTACTGTCTTTTTGGATAGGAAAGGGGTAATCCTCCTTGATTTCCTTAAATCTGGACAAACCATCAACTCTGACCATTACATTGTGATGCTAAGCTGGAGACTTGAATTTCCAAAGTCAAGCCAGAGAAGACAACCTGGCCTTTGCAACACTATAACACCAGGTCCCATACCAGTTTGAAGACCATCAAGTACATTGTCAGTCTTGGTTGGACTACCCTACCACACCCATCGTATGGCCTGGATTTGGATTTTGGGGCCTTCTGACTTCATTGACTGTGCTGGCAACATTTTCCTAGCAATGACACCGTCATAGCAGCTGTTGGGTCACCTCCACTGATGCAGATTTTTATGAGCGCAGCATGAATGCTCTTGTTCATTGTTGAAGTAAATGTACAGCCTAGGCCTAGTAGTAGTAGTAACTAGTATAGCCAAAAGTGTAAACTAAGTATGTTGAAAAAGTTTTTGGAAGGCAAGACAATTAGACATTGCTCTATCAAATGGTGTTATTGTGCTCATTTTTATCTGCTATGGTTTTCCTGGAATAAAATAAGAGGCATATGATTGCTTTTGGAGCATCTGTAGTTACTACGGTAGTACATACATGGCAACATTTGAACATGACATTCAGACATTGTGATTGTCTTTGAGATTTTAATTTCCTAATAGTTAATGAACAAACAGTACACTAACACTACAGTAGAGTAACAGTTACAAGACAGTATTTTGGTTACGTTAAAGTTAAACTGCTGTTAACTATGTTCTCGTCCCATCTATATAATATATACCATAGACTGAACGATATTAAAATTGTGGTTAGAGTTGTCTTTGTTTACGACTAAATCTAGATCTATTTTAAAAAATCAATCGATGATTGGTAGGTCGATTATTCTGCTTGTTTCATTTATAATTTACCTCTTTAACGTACACAATCGCACAGCAGGAGACAATATTTTACTTTACAGTAAATAATTGTAACACTGCTGTCCAATTACGAAAAAAATATTTTAAAAGTAAAAAGACTAGTCAGTGCAACTTACTTTAGTAGTGTGGACTGGTTATTTTTAGTACACTGCTGAGTTGACTGAGTGACTTACTCAGGCCATTCCCCTATTTTTAAAATGTGTCATAATACACAGATGTAAGTCACTTACCGTTAAACAGATTCACAAACAGGGTACCATTGTCCTCCACAATATTTAATCTATAAGGAACGTCAACTATTTCCTTAATTTTGCCATCTCCATCGTATGAACCTAAGCGCACGTTTTCGAACACAGTCGCCATTTTTGTTGCGCGCGTTTCCGATTTCTTTATTGTATATCAGCACTGGACATGAACGTTTCAGTCTCCAATTAAGGCTCAACTAAATGCTATCTCACATAAATATCTTGATTGCTTGACACAGAACTGAGAGAACATACTCAATATTTGAATAATTCATTTAACTGTAATAACATATTCTGACATTATCAAGCAGACATCAACGAGAGTTGTCTTTGTGTAGCTGCCCCTGATCAAGTTGAGCCCAATTAACAAAACTCAGCAAATGCAGCAACAGAATTAAGAAAACACCATACGACAGAACGTTGGTGACTTTCACTTTCGCTTATGTCTGGGAACATGACATATGTAGAAATAAGAAAATCCATCTATTGCAGAAGACGATAGCAAACAAAAGTGAAAACAGAAACCCTTAAAAGGGTCTGGAATATCTGATGGCATGAACAAATATTGAGGGGAAAATAAGCAGAGGAAAACAAAAAGAAAAGGATGATGAGACAGTTAGAACAATTAGTGTACATTTGAAATGCTGGTTTTTAACTGAACTACTCCAAACACATATTATATATACAAATTTAACTATTAACATATGTTATTTATGCTCCATCTTCTTCCCGTGGGTCCATTATCACACTTTCTGCTGTGGAAGTAATGTACCTGCAATTAATTGTATTCTTTGCCTTTTCATGTAGATGAGGCATGGTTATATTCTCACTATCTTCTTGATTCATTCGCTTGCCCTTCTGTCTCGTGTGAAGGTAGGTTGCAAACTTCCCATGTCAGATGTTGCAATGTTCCTATACTGGCCTTTTATACATTGTTTTGGATTGCATGGCTGATGCAATGGTGTTTGTCTCCCTTAGCAAGCCATCATCTGTGTTTTAACAAATTAATATAATTTAGTAGGACTAATGGGGGAAGGGGGAGGGGGGGGTATAGCTGAGAGGTATAACGCTCGTCTCTCATGAAATAAAAACAAAAAACCGTACGGTCTTTTTAAACATGCAAGCTTCAAGCGTCCCCTCGTCTCAATGGAGGTGAAATTTGGTGCCTAGTCTAACGGAGATGGACAATAAACTCGAAGGTCCTGTGTACATGCCACGTACTTCAAAGAACCCTTGACGGTTGAAAATCGATAAAAGCAAGCTGTTGGCCGCTGTTCGGACAAAAACATTCAACAAAATTATAAAATTCTAACACAATGCGCAGGTGAGGAAGATTAACGTCTGGTCAGGTAAAATATACTGGCCAAGACCCCCACCCTGGCTTCCTAGTAGCCCTCCGTGGAAACGGGCTGTTTTCATGACAGACTGGTTAACGGGTGAGGGATCGACGTGACTCTCGTAGTATTGAGTGACACGCAGATGAAGTCAAGCATAGCACAACCGCCTGGAGGACCCTGGTCCACCTTCATCAGTACGCTCGAGATGTGAGGAAAGCTACTGCAACCCGCCACTTAACGTCCTTTTCAGGGCGCACAAAAGAGTAAACCTAGTCATTGTGGGCATTCCAAACAACAACCCAATACGCCCCCTACATTCCCCTAAACATAGTAAGCCGCAGGAAGTAAACGGCAAAATTGAACCTACTACGGATAGCCAAAGACTACATGACGGCGGGTGTACACCTGCATGTTTGAATACCACGATTTTAAGTAGGGCAAAATATTCGGGACCAGACGTTGCGAAGATCTAAATAAGGCATTTTTTTCGGTACGTAATATTTTATCACATTATCCTCTGGACAACATTCTGATACTTGCAAAGACCTTTTCGGGGATTTGTAGCGGGAGATTGAGAGCGAACGAAGAAGTATCACGTATGCGAGGAATACAACATTCGTCACAAGTGGGAGACTGGTGTGAGATATTCAGCGTGAAGAGAATAACCTGAATGATTTCCTTACTTCTTGATTTGTCCCACTGTTCTTGATATACGGCGTTACAGAGAGGTGGGATGCCTAAATTTCTTGTTATCATCAAGTGGGAGGCTTGTGCTGTCGTTAGGTGTAACGTCCTAAGAGTGTCAGAGACAACCTCGATCCATCAACGTCGTGGTCTGCCTTTTGCTCGTGGACCGGAAACCTGCATATGATCTTGGTGCAGGCTGGTCATAATGCATTCTGACTATATGACCAAACCACTTGATTTGTTGATAGAGGCAATGCAGGCATTAACTCGGTTTGTCCCCACTGTTTTCCTCGGCGTGGTGTTGCGGATTCAGTCACGAATTGTCTTTCCGGCTGCACTGCTTACACTTCGCATCTCACAGCTCTGGATCTTATTGGTCGCTAGTAAGGACCAAGATTGACATTGCTAACACAATGTAGGAATAAATAGTGTTATCAGACTCCTCTTAGTTGAAAGATGCACTCTAGGGTGTTTCTAAATCGGTTCAATTTGATAATGGACACTATTTGCCTTCTGAATTCTATGTGAAATCTCTGTCCACTCTGCCGTCATCAGTGAACTTCCTTTCTAGATATTTGAACTCCCGTACTTGCTTGATACCAATGTCACTGATGTGGAAACTTCTCTGCAATTGTTCACATGAAATCAACAGTCTCTGTCTTGCCTGTGTTGATCTTCATGTCATATTCGTTACAAGCGAAATGGAGATAGTTCAGGTGGTGTTGTAGGTCTTCTCCGTTTTTGTATGAGATTTCCTCACTAGGAGAGGCGATGACCAAATACTCATTCAAAGATCAATTGGTCTAATGAAGAAGATGTCGGATATATTTTTGTCTTTTTTTTCGTTCGTTCTCAATCTTCCGCTACCAACCCCCAAAAGGGCTTTTCAAGTAGCAGAATGTTGTCCGAAGAATGGAATACGCTGTTTTGTAGTTTACAGCCTGACTGCAATATAGGCATCTTTCAGTCCGACACATCCGACTAAGCATGCATTTTTTTTAGTAGCGGGTTAACATTCTCTCTTCGATCCATTTTCCTTAGCCAGCCTGCTCTGCTGCAGCCTGTTATCCAGGATTACCAGATTTTTGTCTGAATATGTTAAAAGAATTAGAACTATTATTCAAAAGTGATAGCTGCTTTCATTATAAATTTCGACGGTTCGCCAGTCAAATTCGGACGGGTGAAAGTAAATTCCAGTGTTCGGTTGATTTCTAGTGTTTGTACATCCTCCAGACCTAGCGAGTCGTACGATCTCCACCGCTACGTGTAGCCAACTGCTACTAGTTTAGATGTCATTCTGTAAATACATACTTGTTGATGTTTTTGTTGTTGAAAGTCATGGTGTACAATGAATGTATGGTCAACACGCTTCTATATGGTAGCGAAACTTGGGAAACTCATGTCAAGCAAAAGCATAGTCGTTACACCTTCCATCTACGGCGCCTACAATCCATTCTTTGAATTACGAGGAGGGACAGAGTGACAAATGCAGAGGTGTACTCTTGCATCGTTCTCTCAAGCATGTACTCTCTTTAGACAGCGAAGAATGCGATTACTTGGTCATTTTCGTCCCATGGAAGATCGTCGCATTCCCAAAGATATCCATTACGGACAGTTGACTTATGGCAAGAGAACTGTCGGTCATTCCCAGTTGAGGTTCAAATATGCGTGCAAGCGTGATATGAAGACCCTGGCCATGAGTCTGACATCCCGAGAAGACAAAGCTGCAGACCGATTAAAGTGGAGATGTACCATGTAGGGGCACCTCACACGTGGTGAAAAGAAGCACCTGGAAGACGAAGAAGTAAAACGAGAACGCCTCAATAAGAAAGAAAACAAAATATTACAATTCTCTTTTCCATTACAAGCTCTTATCATCCTATGGTCAGTCATGACTGAAATGGACTACAATTACTACTACTACTACTACTGCTACTACTACTACGACTTTTAACTTAGTAAGGCTTGGTGTTTTCTATTTGAAGTGAAATAAAAACCTTGTCTGCACTCTGTGCAGCGACTGTTGCGGTAGGAAGCCTATATGAATTAGCCATACAATAACATGACAATAATAGCCCATCGCAAGCGAAGATGTCGCCAGCATCAGGCTTGTGCTGTGAAATGTGTTCACATGTGACTGGAGTCGGCTGGAGTACTTTCAGTTTTTCGGGCGGCATGCTTTCTCTGAGCCTCCACGACGAGTTGCAATCTGTGATCTTAACATTGATGGTGATGCTACCACGTCAGGTGGAACGGTTCTGTGCTAACATCTCTCACACGGTAACATACATGTTTAAACTTTTCAGACACTTTCAAGGAGTGCCTAAAACGTTTCTTTTGTCCCTCTGATAAGCGTCTGCTGTTCTGAGCTCACCCTATTACAGCTGCCTAGGGAGCCGTTTATCGGGCATTGGAACAGCATGTCCTGCCCATCTTATCTGGACCTTTTGTAGAAGAGTATTGATGCTTAACTTGTTTGACTTGCTAAGAATTCCAGTTAGGTACTTTATCTTGCCACCTGATCCAGAGCAGCATAAGCAGACAACTTAAGTGAAAACGATTTAACTTTCTGACGTATCTGCTATACACTGTCCATGTTTTGCAGACATGCAGCAGAGTGGTTAATAGTACGATACACTTTTAATTTGGTGGCGACAATTATGCTTTGGTTCCATACTTTTGTTCACAATCTTCCAAATGCAGAGCTCACTTTTTTAATAATGATGTTGACCTTAGAGTCCATATTCGCCTCTCTGGCGAGGGTACTACCTAGACAGGTGAATCTAGCGACTGCCTGGAGATATTGGTTATGTACGGCGATGGTTGGTTCGATGTACGGTTTCCCAGGAGCAGGCTCGAAGAATACCTCCTAGTGTTGATCGTGAGATCAAAGTTACTACACACACACACACAAGCATATAAATACATACAAGGTGTGTTTTTTTTAAGGAGAAAAAAATTTCAAGTAATTAAAATGCCATTTATTTGTCGATATAATCTCTTGCAACGTTTATGCACTTATCTCAGCGTTTAAGTTATGCTTGAAAAGCTCCAGCGTAGAAAGATTTGTCAGTTTGTCTGAACCAATCCAGAACAGTCTGTTTGACTTCGTCATCAGTGCTGACATACTGAACTCTCAGGAATTCTTTTAGGGGTACAAACCTGCAAGGTGGATCTGGCTTTACCTCACAGCCGAGTTGCTGCAGATGACACATATTACGGTGAGCCATATGAGGTCGAGCGTTATCTTGTAGGAGCTAACGCCCTATGCGATAAAAACAGGCTTTAACAATTTATTTTTTTACAGCAGACAGTTATGCACATCATCAAAATGCGTGCACATCATTCATCAAAAAGCGTATGTACTGTTCACTGTTGATGAGTGGCACCACGGGGTAGAAAATCAACATGAATGATGTTTGTACCATTCAAATGTATTACTGCGTCCGAGTGCCTCATCACGGTATAGTGATTGCAGTCTTCTGAAATTTCCGCAGGTTTCACGCCTTCTTTCACAAACAACGTCCCCACAACACGCTGTTCCGTGCAAGCACTAACAGTTTTTTTTTTTTTTTGCTTAGATGTTTGCCTCACTAGTTTCTACTGGCGGAGGCGCGCCATTTTCCACCCCAGACCGTAGTCCATTGGGCGATATCAGGACGCATAAACCAGTGATTGGATGAATGTGTGCGTCTGCATGTACCTATGATAGGTTTGTGCGCCCTCAGAAGCTAGCCCAACCAAATTGCAATGGAAGGGCCTTACCATGAGGGCGCGTGTGAATTTGTGCAAGAGTGTGACTGTAGGACAGAGTCAAATGAAACAGAGTGAGGTGAGAAGAGAGAGAAGGGGAAGAGTGGCCCCCCCCGGGTGAGCCTTTTCAAGCACTAACAGTGTTGTCTGCCATTTTTATTTATCTGACACGTGACTGGCCACCTAGCAGTAATAGAACACAAGTGCTCTTAACTAATGGTAGTAGTCCCAACACACTATAATCATTTCAGGTAGAACTAGAACAAAAAGTCCTGTTTAGATTTGTACGTCACTCGCGTGTGTGTGTGTATATATATATATATATATATATATATATATATATATATATATACATACTTGATTAAAAACAGTTTATTAAGACTTCACTAAGACGATCCCACTTCATCTTCTAAAAAGTAATCATTAACCAATATTCGCAGGATTGTCCAGTACTGAACTATCCAGTACCAGCTCAGGACTGTGCAGGTTGCCTGGCTCAACCGCAAAGCAGATGAAATCCAGTGATACGCAGATACAAACCACTCAAAGCGGTTTTACCATACCCCGAAGTCGATCTATGGTCCCAGGTCCTATCATTCATCTCCTGTCCTTAATGCTGACGGCACGGCACTGATGACCGACAGTCAATATTCTATAGCGCTGGTCAGTGCATCTCAGTGCTATAGTAAATTGTCCATCAGCCATCAGTGAACTAGCCATAACACGCATGCCTCAAGTTGAAGTCAACGACATGCTTGGTATCCAGTCCAGTACAGATGAGGTCGAGAAAGAAATCAGCCAAATGTCCAGTGGCAAAGCACCTGGAGCAGACGCTAGTCCTGTTGAGTTTTACAAAGCAGCTGGGCCTGTATTGCTGCATAAGCTAACATACCTCTTTCGCTCGATTTCCAATATGGGTAATATGCCGCAGGAACTTTTTTATTTTGTTTTTGCGTTCGCCTTATTTCTCTAATCTCCAAGACGGTGTGCGTTGAACTACGGTTTTTATTTTGCGCCTGTCGGCCCAGTGCATCCGACTTCAGCATGCATTTTATGTAAGGGTCTGCTTCCTCCAGCATATTCTAAGGGTTTGCATCCCTGGGGTAACGGCCGGTGCTGTGATTGGGGAGCAAACCCAGCACCTTCGGATTGTGAACCATGTCATTTAACCACTAGCTCACGTCATCCCATCTGCCACAGGAAAGATGCCAACAGTGTCTGCTAACATTGAGCGTTCTGCAGCATTTTCAGTCATAAATGGAGTCAAATAGGGTTGTGTGATGGCCTCATCGCTCTTTACCATGGTATTTGCAGGCTTGCTTTCTGATGTTACACCTGGATGGGACACTGGCGTGCATCTGAGATACAAGACATATGGGCAGCTGTTCACTCTGCAGCACCTCACAAAGGTTAAAGAAGTAGCCATCTTAAATCTCAACACGTGCTCAGAACAGGACATGAAAACAACCATGGATGAGTTTTCCATTGTGTGCACTAACTTTGGTCATACGGTCAGCACTAAGAAAACAGAGGTAATGTTTCTACCTACAACCAGGAAGCACTACCACAAACTAAACATTACTGTACAGGGCCATTGTCTATAGACAGTTGATAGCTTTATTTACCTCGGTAGTACCTTTACCGGAGAAGTTAATATCAACTCTGAGGTTCAAGAATGATGTGTGTTGCATTCGGAAGACTATGAGTTTGGGACTGGCAAGGAATCAGTGTTGCCACCAACCAAGATCGACGTGTATTATGCTGTTGTACTAACCACCCATCTGTATGCAGGCTGCTCAGGACCATTTGGCAGAATAGAGTGTCCAACTCTGTGGTCCTAAGCAGGTGGGGTAGGGGGCGGCGAAAAGAAACAATAAATAGACACTCTAAAAGTTTGTTTGAATAATTTCTCCATTGAAGTCGCTTGCTCTGAACCGCTCAGCCTGGTGCACTGCCACCACTCATGGTGCTTGCATTGCTGAGCAGAGAACCATTACTGCAACGTAGGAAAAGCGAGTTGCACAAAAGAACAGAATGCAAGTAGGTGCAATTATTAGAGCTGTTCATGTGTGCCCTATGTGCTGCAGAGTTTGTCCATGCTCAGATCCGGATGCAAGTCATATGAGATCACTTCTGAATAATCATGTCTGACACTGTTGCCCTCTTTTTTTGCGATGGATAACTAACTGCCAAATTTGCTTTCAAGTCTCTTTACCTCAAATTGGAACTTTGCAGCATTCCCTGTGGAGAATAAAATAAGGCTGTTTAACACAAATATAAGCTGTAAGTTCTGCTATATGAGATCAATATGCTGAGCAGCACATGAGCTGCAGCGGTCAGCGACCTATAACTGACTGCTAGCATCAGGACCAGAACTGCCAAGACCCTTCAACACCTCATCGCGGTGATCCTGGATAACAGGCTGTAACAGACAGAGCAGCAGACTGGCTAAGAAGAAGGGATCCAAGAGGAAAGGCTAACTGGAATACTAAAAAAATGCCTGCTGAAGTCGGATGTGTCGGACCGAAAGGTGCAAATATTGCAGTGAAGCTGTAAACTAGCAACACAACACATTCCGTTCTCCGGACTACATTCTGCTACTTGCAAAGCCCTGTCCAGGACTTGGTAGCGGGAGATTGAGAACAAACGCAGAAAAAGTCATGCTATATGACTGTGGGGGAGAGGAAACTAACTGCAAAACATACTGATTGGACATGTTAGTCAGGGTCATGTAAAATATACTGGTTGGACATGTTAGTCAGGGTCATGTAAAATATACTGGTCAAGACCACCACTTCACTTACACGTAGTTCACCTTGGAAATGGAATATTTTCACTGTAGACTGGCTAACGAGGTGGGGGATAGACGTTGATCCGCAGATAATGCCAAGCATAGCACAACCATATGGAGGACTCCAGACCACCTTCATCAGAACACCCGGGATGTGACGAAAGCTTCTACAACCCGCCATCTAATGCCTTTTTCAAGGCACACAAAACAGTAATCTTACTCATTGTGAGCACTCGACTACAACAACATCCAGACAGCAGACTTTCGTTAACAATTGTCTTCATCACATACTTAGCGTTAGAGAACCAGAGGTAATAGAAAATACAGATCTGTGGGAAAGAACACGTCAACAACCAGTACAGCAGGAAATTGGAGACAGAAGCAAAAAACTATGCCTATTACCAGTTGAACAGAAGAGAGCAGGTCGTGGTCTTCAGACTTCGCACTGGCCACAACAGACTGAGGTACCACCTATTCAACAAATTGAAGAAATGTGGCACCGACGAATGCCCGTGTGGTACCGGGAAAATGACCGCTGAACATTTGCTGCAAAACTGCCCGACATACGAGGATCAGAGAGAGCAGATGTGGCCATCACCAGTGCCAACACTAGACAAGCTCTATGGCAGTGTCGACAGCCTCAGGATGACGGCTGCTTATTTCGAAAAAATAATGGTTGATGTCTGACTGCGTACGATGAAGAAGGAAACAGAAGGTGGGAATAGTAAAGGACACACTTTCAGAATGGTAAGGCCAAGAGCCATCTGGCGCTTAAGGCAGAGATGTAAATTCCTTCGGGATCAAATGGACAGAACTCAAGAAAATGACACAGAAGGAGAGCATCTGGTACAGCTCGGGGGGATCAAGATGCAGAGCAGCGCATGAGCTGCAGTGATACAAAGCTGGCAAGACCCTTCTACACCTCAACGTGGTGATCCTGGATAATAGGCTGCAGACAGAGCAGACTGGTTAAGTTAAGGAAAAGGGATTGAAACGGGAAGGCTAACCCGGTACTCAAAAATGCCTACTGAAGTCGGATGTGTCAGACCAAAAGGTGCAGTCATGCTGTAAACTACAACATAACGCATCCCGTTCTCCTGACAACTTTCTGCTACTTGCAAAGTCCTTTTCAGGGCTTGGTAGCAGGAGATTGAGAATGAACTAAGAAGTTACAGCTCTGTTTCCAAGGTGAACCAGACGAATACATGTTGATGATCCCTGTGTCATTGATTTAATACACCCATGTGGTACTAAACTTGAATATTATAAGATCATTTTAACTTTACAAGCACATAGAAAAAGGCTGCTAAGGAAGGTTGTGTGTGGGTTAATACTTGAAAACAGGCTTTCTGTAAAAAACACAAGCTGTAGTGGTGGCTTTATACTTAACTTGGAGCGAAAAGACAAATAGACCAATAACATAAATGATTACTACTTCAATGTAATGCTGAAGGACGATTCACTAACTCTAGTACACTAACACAACCAAACAAAACACAAACCAAGTAGGTTAGAATGAACTTGATGGGAAAGACCGATGAATGTGTCTGTGACACCGATCAAATTTCTGCTGAACATCTGCAACAAAGATGTCCAACATACGAGGGCAAAGTTGCTGTTGTTTGCGAATGCCCACAATGAGTAGGTTTACTCTTTTGTGAGCCCTGAATTGGACGTTGCAGTAGCTTTCCTCACATCTTGAGTGTGCTGATGAAGATGGACCGGGGTATTCTAGGCGGTTGTGCTATGCTTGACTTTAGCTGCGTGTCGCTTACTACTACGGGGATCACGTCGACCCCTCACGTCACCAGTCAGGCTGCCATGAGAACAGCCCGTTTCCAGGGAGGGCTACTAGAAAGTCGAGGTGAGGGTCTTGGCCAGTATATTTTGCCTGACCCCGACTAACATGTCTGATTGGTATATTGTGCTTGATCAGATGTTAGTCTTTCTTCCCACAAGGGTAAATATAGCCATCATCAATACCATTCCTGGACATGCTCTATGAAGTTACCAATAGCCTAAGGCTAACCACTGAGCTGTGTAGCAGCCTGTGGACCTGTAACTAGCTGCTTGCATCAGGGTCAGCGAACCAGGGCTGATCAAGACCCTAATTTACCTCCAAGTGGCGGCACTGGAAACAGACTGCACTAATGTTGAATGGCTAAGAGACCAGGGATCACAGTGGGAAGACAAATCTAATATCTAAAAAGGGATCAAGATGCTGAGCAGCAGATGAGCTGCAGCGGTCAGCGACTCATAGCTGACTGCTAGCGTCAGGGCCAGCGAACCAGAGCTGCCAAAACCCTTCTACGCCTCCACGCAGTTACCCTGGATAACAGGCTGCGCAGACTGCAGCAGGGCATACTGGCTAAGGAGAAGGGATCAAAGAGGGAATGCTAGCCCGGTACTCAAAAAATGCTTGCTAAAGTCGGATGTATTAGACCGAAAGGTGCAAATATTGCAGTCAAGCTGTAAACTACGACACAACGCATTCCGTTCTCTGGACTACATTCTGCGACTTAAGCCCATTCATTCTGCTGCGCCATGTCAGGGTTTGGTAGCGGGAGATTGAGAACAAACAAATCCAAGCCAAGGCAAGCCATATCCAAATAAGCCAGCATAAATCTGATATATCAGATTAAAAGGCACAGATATCGCAGCCTTGCTGTAAACTACAATACAATATGACGTTCTTTTCACGATGAATGCCAAAGAAGAAGATTAGCTCCTGCTTTCTTTAGGTATATTCAAGTTGATGTCTGACAGGCGCATGACAATGAAGAATGAACTTGATGAATCAATAATGATTGTAATAGAATAGTATATCTACCGAAGACGAATCTGTCGGACCGAAAGGTGCAAATATCGCAGTCAAGCTGTAAACTAGCGACACAACGCATTCCGTTCTCCGGACTACATCGGCTTGGTAGCGGGACATTGAGAACGAACGCAGAAGAAGAGTAGTTTGTGGCCATGTGATCTCAAACTAGTTCCTACCTATTTCTTTTAATTTTAACATACAACTTTTGACTGAAACAACACTTAAAGAAATAAAGCATTTTTGAAGAGAAGCACAAAATGTTCAGGTCCACTATTCTTATCCCCCCCCCCCCCCCCCCCCCATGCTTTCACAACAAATCTGAGGTTCACTTGTAGTAATATTGAGCTTTTATTAATATTTACACACTTTCATACACAGATAACAAATCTCACATCTTAGCTAATAGGTTACAGTATTTTCTTGTCTATCTGACACACTTTCTGTTCTTTTTTTTTTTCGTTGCCTAATTTTCTATTCCCCAAGACGGTGTGCGCTGCAGTGTGGTTTTTATTTTGAATATGCATGCCGGCCCCATGCATCCAACGTCAGCATGCATTTTATGCAAGGGTCTGCTTCCTCCTGCATTTTCTAAGGGTTTGCTTCCCCGGGGTAATGGCGATCGAACCCAGCACCTTCTGGTTGTGAGCCGTGTCACTTAACCACTAGCCCAATCCGTCCCCTACTTTCTGTTCTGAAAAACCCTGCAAGAAAACTGTACATTATATCTTTACTCCAAAATGTCAAATTGACCGTAATTTTAGTGCTTCTAGATGAGATAATGGTAGATATAATGTGGCTTTGAACCTCCAGTAAATTTTAAAGCATGTAGTAAAGGAATGTCCTTTTCTTCTTAATATTAATTAGCATCCCTGAGCATTGATTAGCTCATGAGGATTCTAGAGCTATGGGTCCTGTGTGTGTCCTTCCCAACCAGCTCAGCCAGAAATGTTATCTCGCTTCCCTGTCTGACCACAAAGGGGAGCAAAGTAAAGGAACTAAAAAGGGTTATCCACAGGCTAGCAACCTTAACATACAAAACGGGATCAAGATGCTGAGCAGCGCATGAGCTGCAGTGGTCAGAGACCCATGGTTGACTGCTAGCGTCAGGGCCAGCGAACCAGAGCTGCCAAGACCCTTCTACGCCTCCACGCAGTGATCCTGGATAACACGCTGCAGCAAGGCAGACTGGCTAAGGAGAAGGGATCGAAGAGGGAATGCTAACCCGGTACTCAAAAAATGCTTGCTGAAGTCGGATGTGTTGGACCGAAAGGTGCAAATATAAGTCAAGCTGTAAACTACTACAAAACGCATTCCTGTCTCTGGACTACATTCTGCTACTTAAGCCCTTTCAGGGTTTGGTAGCGGGAGATTGAGAACGAACGAAGCCAGCCAGCAATATTAGACTAAATTAGACTATAACAAGTTTTTTAAAATACAGCCCCCTACAATAACACGAGGGCATAGCTACAAGCTGACTAAAGAGAGGTCCAGGTTAGATATTAGGAAATATTTTTTTAGTCAGAGAGTGGTGTCTGCTTGGAATGCATTGCCAGGGGAGGTAGTGGAGGCAGGGACAGTTAATGCATTTAAGAATAAACTGGATGCGCATAGCTTTTAGAGCAAGGTGATATAAATGTAACTGGTTGTATACAGACTCTGCAGGGTCTTCTAAACCAGTATAAAAACGTTAAGTTAAGTTAAGTAAGTTAGCAGCCAAGCCAACATACAAAACAAACTGCTATAGAAACCAGTACTGGAAGAATGTACAAGTACTTTGGTGTAGGCTTACTGTAAGGGTACAGCTGTAACAGTGTCCTTATACTTCATATCTATCTAATGTTCTTTGAATGGCAAAAACACGGTGGCTGAGGCAAAAATAAGTGCTTTTCTGTCTGAAAGGTGTGATGATGTTTTATTTTTCTTCTTCGTTCTCAAGCTCCATTTACCAAGTACCGAAAAGGTATGTGACAAGCAGCCTCATCATGCTAAACAAACTGCTACAGGAACCACCGCTGGCACAGTGCATTGATACAATTTTCATGTAATGGCCCGGTGCAATGGTGGTTTCATGCTTTAAATAGTGCGAAAAGCAGACAAGGGGACCAGCCTAGCTTAGTGGTTAATGGTACAGCTCAGAAACCAAACTTGCATGTGTTTGGATTCATGAACTAGCAAGGCCGTACTACTGCAGGAAGTTAACCAATAAAAAATGTATACTGAAGTTGGATGCACTGGGCCATGAGGTGCAAAAGTATAGTAAAATGTACTCCATCTAAACAAAGAAAGCAAATGACGAACATTTTTTAAAAGGCAAGAACAAGATATGTTCTAAGTTCTGAGTACCAGACAATGATGATAGTAGCTCTGTTGACAAGAAACACATGAGACAAATTGTTTAGTTTCCCGAGAAAATCCCATGGTTCCTGACAGGGAGGCAAGAATAGGGTCACTGCACTTACATGCATACTGTAAAGACAACTAAAAAGAATTGTGCATGGGTCTAGTATCCTCATTATGTCAAACAAATTGCTGTAGATCCACCACTGCAAGAACACATAAAGTACTTTGTAGTGGTGGCATATTGTTTTCCACCCAAGAATGGAAGAGGAGCGTCTAAGTAAGTAAGATTTTGTTTTATGCTATTGAATTTTTTCTTCAGGAACACTGTACCATGTTTTGCATCTTCTTCTGTGTTCGTTCTCAAACTCCAACTACTAAGTCCTGAACAGGGCTTTGCAAGTAGCAGGATGTAGTCCGGAGAACAGAATACCTTTTGTCGCTAGTTTACAGTTTGACTGCGCTATTTACACCTTTCGGTCAAACGCATCTCTCTTTGGCAGGGTTTTGCACCTATTGACCTAGTGCATCCTACTTCAGCATCCTTTTTTAAAACTACGTTTGCTTCCCATAGAAGTATCATCTTGCTGTTTCAAGAATCTGAACCCGGCAAATTTGTGCCACATGCGCGTCACCAGTGCTTGACCAGACCACTCGCCACTGCAGGTTTGAAATTCAACAAAATCCCTGTGGTAACATAATGCTGAAATATATTTTTGTCTGTCTCAGAAAAAGAATTCAGGGTCTAGGATGTAACAGTGAATGAGCTGACAGCAGTCAGAGCGAACCAGAGCCGACCAAGACCATATTCTGTCTACAAGTGGTAGTCCTGGAAACAAGCTGCACTAGTGTAGTCTGGCTTAAAAGAACAGGGATCACAGTAGGAAGGTAAACCCGGCACCCAAAATAGCCGGCTTAAACTGGATGTGTCGGGCCGAAAGGCGCAAATATCGCATCCTTGGTGTAAACTACGATACAACGCTGAAGAAGAAGAAATATAGTCTTACAAGTGAATGAAGATGGTTTAGTAGGTAATTAGAACTGTAAGTGCCAAAGATGGATGCGCCTGACCGAAAGGTGCAGATATCGCAGCCAAGCTGTAAACTAGCGACACAATGCATTCCGTTCTCCATACTATATAACGCTAGCGGGAGATTGAGAACGAACGTAGAAAAAGAAGAACCGTAAATGTGTGTTGTTATCCTTCTGAAATCTTGGTAGACTTTTTGGTCCAGTGTGTCACACGGTGAGGAAAATACAGTAACTATTTCATGCAAGTGCACTATGTGGGGATTACATGGCAAGAACGTGGAATATCTGTATAAAATCAGACCTTACATTTGTGTTCAAGTTTGCAACTCTTTAAACATTTTACTCCAACCTGCTGATATATCAGATAAAGTTTTGTCAATCATGTAAAGCATGCACCAACGCACACACACAGACAAAATGGAGGATAACCCTGCAGACTCAGCTCAAATGAACAAACTTACTTCTCCCCTCATTAGTGTGTCAAGGTTGAAAGGGATAAAACTCATGCTTGACAATGGGAAATGTGATGATTGTGTCATGCAGTGAAGCTCTCCCATGTTCTTCTATCACTTTACTGTCTGAACTACTGTTTCCGCATTGAGTGTGCAGTGTATTGATTATTCAAGTATGGTTGTCTACAGGCAGACTTTACTGACAAGTCAAAACCATATATGTTTCTGGTAAACTAATCTCAAGCAAAATGTCTGACATGGGTGATAAATTTATGCCAACATAACCCCCCCCCCCCCCCAAAAAGTAACCTCTTAAAGTATAGCAGCATTGCTGAAAACAATGAAAATTTATAACAAAGGAGTAATTCATAAAAGATTCTGGTCTTTTGTTACCCTCCCCTCCATCCACTTTTGATTGACACCTCCTCCTTTGTGGAAGCCATCTCCACATGGCCCTAAACACAAAAGATTACATTTTATAACCACCTACCTATACTCAGAATGAAGTGTGGTTCTATACAATACAACATTTGTATTCATATACCTCAAATGAATCATGTCAAACAGAAGTTACACTAACAATTCTCTTCATATTAGAGAGTCTAATCTATGGGGGAGGCGTTTAGTTCCCATTAGCTACAATAGTACTAAAAGAGTTGGTCCACTGTAACTATCACAGCAAATCGCAAAAAGATGATTAAAGATGGTTGTGCATGGGACTAGCATCCTCATCACATAATATCATTGATATATAAACCACCATTTTAAATGGATACAGGCTTCGTGTAAAGAGACCAACTGTAGTGATGGTCCTATGCTTCAGCTGGGGTAAATCATAATCGTCATACTACAAATACTTTACCAGGCACAAAATTTGTATCATTTTTTTAAATCAATGTTCTGCTTGTACTATTTTATTTCCATGCAATCTTCTATCTATAGCAACGTTTCATCGTAACTACTTGCTTTGACAATGTGAAGACGCTTATTGATGCCAAAGTACTTGTTGGCAAATTTGTGATAAATATACCAGCATTACAGAGGTTAACCTCATAACGTCTGATAAAATACACCAGTCATACATACACCAAACACAGCAATGATCAATATGTATATAAAACATTTCAATACTGGGAATATCAAACACACCATGAATTACAAACTTTCCAACAACTTCCATATCAAACATATAATAATTGGTATGTGAAATTTTTCTCTGTGAGATGACTGACAAACTGGTTTGATAACGTGAAGAAGATGTATCTCAGATACTCTTAACACAATTTATAGACTGATTCTAGCAACTGTGAATCAGTCAAACATCGAACCGTACACATTTATGCTAGTTTTGATATCGCGATTCTTGGATGGAGCTGTGTGTGACTGAGATAAGGATAAGGCCACTGTCCTGGGAGCATGTTGTCAGAAGCGACTAACAGTGCAGCTTAACCTCTCGAGGAAAAAAAAACATTGTGAGTGACAAAGATGAGAATAAGCCCACTTCCACACTGAGAGACTCGTCAGAAGCGACTAACAGTGCAGCTTAACCTCTCGAGGAAAAAAAAACATTGTGAGTGACAAAGATGAGAATAAGCCCACTTCCACACTGAGAGACTCGTCAGAAGCGACTAACAGTGCAGCTTAACCTCTCGAGGAAAAAAAAACATTGTGAGTGACAAAGATGAGAATAAGCCCACTTCCACACTGAGAGACTCGACAGAAGTGACTAGCAGTGTAGTCTAACCATACAAGGTAGAAGGCACTGTGTGTGTGTGACAGAGATGAGAATAAGCCCACTCCCACATTGAGAGACTGTCGTCAGAAGTGACTAACAGTGCAGAACAGTCTAACCTCTCTAGACAGACGACTCCAAAGCTCATAACCAGCCATTTACACATGTCAAAAGCCTGCAGAGTGTTAAGTAGCCTTCAAGGTTGGCAACAAAAATAACACTATAGAAACATTATCCTAAATATGATACAGGAAGACAGGAATAACTTTTCCCTCAAGGATTGGAAAAAGAAGACATCTATCTCTAGACTACGATCTCCAGTTGGTGAAGTCAAGGAACATCTACACAATGTATTTACAATGATCATCATAAATATGCACGCTATAAAAAAAGTGACTGGTAAACCATTCTGTTTTTAACCTTCTAATACACAAATAATGAAAGATAGTCCCATAGCATTCACTGCTGTTAGGGATGAAGTGTTAGAGACTTCAATGTACAAGGTATCGACTTTTCAACAGGCGGGGTGGCCAGTTCCCTTCCTTGCTGCATTCCCTACCGTGACAATAAAGTAATTACCCATTTACAGCTGTGATGAATGGGGCGCTTTGATAACATGGATTGAACCTGGACCTTTGCCGTGAGAAGCGAGTGATCTGATGATCAGACGCTGAACACAAATTTGACAAACCTTTCAAATATCTTTTATATCAAAGATAAAGAATACGTATGCTCCTTCTGTCCTTGCGTTCAAGATCTTTGGGTCATGCTATATCTGCAGGCCAGTCGCCATGATGAAGTCTGTAGTCTTCACCAGGTCTGATTGGCTGCCCCATAGCTATTGTCTCAGCACAGCACCCTCTGGCCAGGTCTGGTATCTCATTTCCCTATAGAGTGGGCATTCTTGTAGAATGTGTTCAGGATTCTGGCCTCCTGTTCCACATCGACATTCATCGGTGTGTGAGATCTTTAGTCGGTATTGATGTTCTAGTAGTCTGCAGTGACCAGTTCTCAGGTAAAATAAGGTAATTTGTTGGTTTCTTTTGAGTTGGTGAATTAGGTCTTATATTCCATTGATGTATATTCTGATTTTTGATGATGTTCTTGATCTCTCCGTGGTACTCAATAATTTGCTCCTTCTGTCTAACATTCTCCCAGACATATTCCTAGCCAACTTTGAGTTTTTCTAGCAAACTAAAGAGTTATTCACCTGAAAAAACTATTGCACTCCATGATTGCACTGTTACACTTGTAGTAATGACTCAAACCATAGGTCCAACTTAAAGGAGCCAAGTCCAGCATGCAGGTCCCAGAATCTAAAGCTAGCTGTAGTCGTCCTCCTTCAATAGTTATGACAGGCTGGCTAAACTACGCTTTGCTCACTTATACATAGTCCTTCTCGGGTAGGAAAGACTGAATAGTCCAGTAAGAGAGCTTTCATAAAGACAACTCATGCAGGTAGGCTGGGCACAGTCAAAGACTTGGGAAGTGGTTCATAACAAATGCGTGCTGAAGACAGCTGTATCCGAGCACAGAGCAACACAACCTGCCTCATGAAGACAGTCGCGGCTTTGTTAGATTCCTTGATGTGTCTGTCAGGATTGAAGATTAATCAAGGTAAAGTGAAATAATACTGATCAAGACCACCTAACTTCACGTTCTGATTCATGTTTCTGGAAACAGACTGCATTATAACAGTGATGCCAACGAGGTGGGGACCGACACTGTAATCTTCATAGTGGTCAGCTTACTGAAGAGCCTTGTGATGCACTACAGCGAGGGGACCAGGTCCATCTTGTCAAGTACGCCTCGGGATGTCTACGCCCCGGGATGTCAGAAGAGCTGCGGCATCCTTGAATCTTTGCTTCCAATGATTGCCATGGCAGCTGATCTTCTATCATTCTGCAGACATGGCCAAACCACTGAAGTTGAGATTGCTCCACTTGAGCCTGCAATGGCTGGGGTTCAGTCATGCCATATTGTCGGATTGCAGACCTTGTCTCTTCTTATTATTTGGACTACCAGCTATGAAAGACACATTGTCGAGCTAACTCAACTCAGCTCCGAACAACAACTAATAGCTGTCTGATGGTGAAGAGGAAGACGAAAACTGTGCTCAACTATGCGTGTCAAAAAAGCAACAATACAGGGCTGTGCATGAAGCTGGCAAACTCATCATGTACAATAAAATGACACAAGAATCACCATGCGACAAGAGCACACACACGCTTCGAATAGATTTTCTGCAACCAAGCCATGTGTGTCTATTCTCCGAATGCAGCATCAAAGGAAGAATGACAGAATACTATTCATTATAATCTCAAAGGTAACGACGTGAGCTAGTGGTTAAGTGATACGGCTCACAATCCTAAGGCGCTGGGTTTGCTCCCCATCACAGCACCGGCTGTTAACCCGGGCAATCAAACACTTCAAAAATGCAGGAGGAAGCAGACCCTTACATAAAATTCACGCTGAAGTCGGATTCACTGGGCCGATAGTCACACCGCCTTGGGCAATAAAGATATAAGGCGAATGCACACAAAAAAAACTTATAATCTCAAGGCAGAGGATAATGGGTATAGGCTGGCAAGACATGGTGAGGAACAAAGAACTATGGAAAAGAATCCGACAACAACCAGTGGGGCAACAAATCAAACACCGGAAATGAGGTTCACATGTTACCACCAAATCTGGACAGATATTCCCTGACATGGAATCCACAGGGGAAGAGAGATAAACCAAGAAATTCCCGGAGAAGAGTGTGAAAATGAACTTAGGTCCTTGGACCTCAACTGGGGAGAGGCAGAAAGACAGCTGAAGATCGAACTTACTAGAGGAAGGTTGTCAATGACTTATGCCCTGAAAGGGAAAAAAGGCATTGATTGATAATTTCGAGGGGACAACAGTCATCGACTCATAACTGGCTACTTGCGTCAGGCCCAGCAAACCATAGCTGACCAAGACCCTATTCCGCCTCCAAGTGGCGGCCCTAGAAACAGGCTGCAACCCTGCAACCTGGCTAATTGAATAAGGATAGAAGAGGGAAGGCAAACCTGGTTTGAAGAAAGACATGCTGAAACCAGATGTACTGCGCCAGAAAGTGTAGATGCCGCTGTAACCACAACATAACAAAACATCAGGGGTCTCGCGATAAGACGTCGACCTTCGGTACTGGAGGCCATGGGTTCAAATCATGGTGGAGTCCAGAATTTTTTCACATGGACTTTCTGGTATTTCTCTGGATCTCTGGGTAGTAGAGATCGGATGCACATGTGCAGTGTGGTGCACATTAAAAATCCCTTGACAGTTGGAAATCAAAAAGAGTATGTTCAACGGCTGCTGCCCGAGCAAAATTCAAAATGATGTTAAAAATATACCCAATCTCTTACGCGATCCTCGCCGGTGCTACGGAGTTCGTGCACTATGCTGATTCTCCAAAAATATGGAGAAGATCAGAGCACTTTTGGGTTAAACCCTGTGCAATGACGTTGCGTCTGTGACTAAACTAAACATCCTTTTCAGTACAAACACTGAAGAAAAAGAATTATAATCTCAAACAACCAGCAGCTAAATAAAAGGGTAGCGGAGTTGTTGTTGTTATTAATCAGCTTAACCAAGCAATTAGTTCTAGTGGAGGTCTAGATAATAATGCAGAAGTCTGTGGCTTTTTCTTCCACTCTGGACAGAAACCATTAATATTCTGGCTCTTTCCCGACCTCAGGGGGAGCATATAGGTACCCAGATGAAAAATATTAAGATCAATGTGATCTCCTAAGCATGAAGTAATAGGTGGCTAAAGAGGGTTGTGTTGTACATGAGGATAGCAACCTCATCATGTAAAAAAAAAGCTATTAAAACCTCAGCCACAAATGCTTGGATGCACATTTCCAGCTGTAGAGGTGGCCCTATGCTTGAAGCAAAAAGGATCAATCAATCAACTACGTGTAAGTGAGTGATTGTCACCTGTCTGTATTACTTGTATACACATATACCTGTTATACTATTTTATGTACATGTGTATTACGGACACATACAGAACTAGGTTGTTCACTGGACAGGTTTTCTGGACTACTTAAAACAATAAAATACACAATACTACGCTATTCCATACAAAGGTCCCTGTTATACATTGAAACTTTCACCACATCCGCAAGTTCCTTTAATGTTTGGGTTGTTGAAGATAAACTCAGCTGTCAGCTTGTCTTCATGGTAATCCATCTCTGTTCCCAGCAAGGTCAGCTGTGCTTTAGCATCAATAAACACCTTCACACCTGCATAAAACAGAAGATCACACCTTTGTTACAGTTAACAAAGAAAGGTAGTCCCATAGTGTAAAGACTGCCATCAAGGATGTCTAGTTTCTTTCCTCACTGTTTACCTCCTCATAGCCTCTGTGAGACTTTTTGAGAATACTGCTACGGGCATCAGTCACGGGATCAAGACGCTGAGCAGCAGCAGCCCATAGCTGGCTACTAGCGTCGTGGCCAGCGAACCAGAGCTGTCAAGACCCTTTTACACCTCCACGCAGTAATCCTAGATAACAGACTGCAACAGAACAGACTGGCTAAGGAGAAGGGATCAAAGAGGGAAGGCTTACCCCGTACTCAAAAATGCCTGCTGAAGTCGGATTGGTTGGACCGAAAGGTGCAAATATCGCAGTCAAGCTGTAAACTACGACACAACGCATTTCGTTCTCTGGACAACATCCTGCTACTTACAATGCCCGTTTCAAGGCTTGGTAGCGGGAGATTGAGAACAAATGAAGAAGAAGAAGAAATACTGACACACAACACCAAACACTGCCAAGTCCAGGTAGCAGTGAAAAAGGCAAATGCAATGTTAGGATGTGATAAAGAGTAATATTACACATAGAAGCATGAAAGTGATAGTCAAACTGTAAACAGCATTAGTTAGACATAGAAGATTGGAGTACTGTTACAAGTGTGGAGTCCTTATCATAGACTGGATATAAACATGCTGCAAAGGATACAAAAAAGAGCGAAAAAATTGGGGTTCCAGAATGATAGTTATAAGCAAAGCTGGAAAAGAGAAGAATTATGAGGTGATTTGATACAGGTTTATAAGATAATCAACGGAAAGGATAAATTAGATTATAACAAGTTTTTCAAAATACAACTGCCTACAAGAACAATAGGGTACAGGCACAGATTCTTTTGTTGTCTCACTTTTTATTGGGTTGTAGCCCAGTGTCATAGTATATATTTGTCTTTTGTCTACTCGTGGCCCGAGTAACATTTTACCCCATTTTACAGCGGTTCTCTTTTACGTTGTATATCAACCTTTTCCTCGATCTACCTCTATCCATTCTTCCTGAAGTTCTCCTGTAGAAAGTTGCATGAACAATATGGTCTGGTTGCATTCTCACAATGTGGCCAAACCAATTCATTCTCTGTTGCTCTATGTACTCTAGGCAAGGAATTGTTCCAACCTTCTCCCGAATACTCATATTAGTGATTCTGTTCTTTCTGGTGCTTTTAGTGACCTTTCGTATACACCGCATTTTGCAGGTGGTTAACTTTCGTTCCTGGGCCTTATTCAATTCCTATGTCAGGCACTGGTAGCACAGGGTTGGGATGAAGATACTATTTATCATTTGCTATTTTGCTTGGAGGGAAACCTTGGGGTGTCTTAGTAGTGGAGACAGCTGGCATGTGACAACGTTTGCCCTCTGCACTCTCATCTCTATTTCTTTGTCGAGTCTGCCATCCTCAGTGAAAACAGCTCACAAAATTCTTGTACCTGCTTTATTTTTTGTTTCATTCACATGAATATCAAGTGTGGTGTGCTTTCTACCTATATTCATTGCCTCTGTTTTTTATGTATTAATATTCATTTCGTACTTTTGACATTTCAAGTAGAGTCAATTTGACTTTGCAGGTTTCGTTTATTGGAGTGGATCAGACATCGCAAAGAGCAATTTGTTGGTACTTTATTGTTCTGTATTTGTCTCATGGGTGATTTTGTTCATATAAAAGATTAATAAAAGAAAAGGTCCAGATTAGATACCAGAAAATATTTCTTTTATCAGAAAGTGGTGAATGCTTAGAATGCATTGCCACAGAAAACAGGAAATAGTGGAGGCAGAGTCAATTAATGCATTCAAGAATAAATTGGATGGGCAGTTATTTTTAGGTTAAGTGAATGTAAACAAAACTGGTTGCATACAGACTCTGCAGAGTCTTCTAAACCAGTATAAAGAAGTTAAGTTTACAAGACCAAAATACTGACATACAAGACCAAATACTAACCATCTTGAATGACTTCCTCATCAAATTTGCCTTTTTTCTCTGTGTAATCAAGTGTGTATGTCAAGCCATTACATCCTCGGGTTTTCACTCCAATCATTACTCCACTCTAGAAATAAATATGTGAGAAGCAGCTCATTAACTGTAGGGGTGTGCATTATGTAAAACAAACATTTTTTTATAAAAAAGGAAAACAATTGCTTTAACACAGGCTTGCAGAAAAAGAAGCTAACTACAGTGATGGTCTCATGCTCCTATTCTTCTACTTTCGTGTTTATCTTGAATAGGACGTTTGCAACATTGTTTACAGTGAGGCAAAGATGGCGCCATAACTGGCTGCGAGTCTACATTTCTCTACTGTTTTGGATCATTATGGATGCTGCTAGACCACGGATTTGCCTGGAATTCACACTAGTCGACGACTCAAACTTGTGTTCACTGAAACGTGGTGTTGTTTTCCGCCTGGACTTGTTATTTCGTTCTTTTTTTGTGATTTCTTCCATCCATTTATCCTGGTCTGGACGCCGGCTGAATGGCACTACACTTATACCTGTGACGCATTTCACGGGTTAGTTCTGCCGGTTCACCTTCGCGAATTTGGCGTGTGGGAATTTTAGATGCTACTATGATGAGTTCGATACAGCTGGGGAGAGATGCGAGACCCACTCAAACGCTGAGTGTTGTCCATATGACCTCTTGTGGTTATTGAAAAGGCACGACAAACTGCGTTAGATGCCATCCCACCTTTCTACCCTGCGGGTTACATGTTTACGGAAATGCTTCGGTGGTAACCCTGAGGCAAAATCTGCATCCTATGCTATCTCCAGTCGTCTCGATGAATGTCTTGCCACTGGCAAAAATGTAGCTTAGGCTCTGTGAGTGAGGTTGACAATAAGGCGCAGTTTCTTCCTCCCTTTAATCCAAATAACCGCGCAAGTCACCCATTTCAGCGGACACAGCAAGAGATACGACTGTCCACACGGCTGAACAATGAGAGTGGTCTTCATCACTTGTGATGGACGAACATCATGGACACAGCAAGAGATACGACTGTCCACACGGCTGAACAAAGAGAGTGGTCTTCATCACTTGTGATGGACAACTATTACTACAGTGAGGCAGTGATATCCACCCCTTTCGGAATGACTCATCCAATTTCAACACTGCATTTTTTGTACCATTTTGGCATTTCCTCTTCGATTCCTCATCTCTAAACATAGCTGCAGTCTGTTACCAGGGTCACCAATTGGATGCAGAATAGGGTCTTGATCTGTTATGGGTCACTGACCCTGATGCAAGCAGCCAGCTATGAGTCACTGACTGCTGTCAACTTATTCACTTCTGCATCTTCAACCCCATGTTCGTATTGAAGAAAATCACAGAAGGATAGTGATGTATTGAGCTGCCAAAATAGCAATAGAAAGTCACAGCATATATAGCTTATCATGCACGAGTTGTTTCTTTCTAGTTTACTTAGTTCTCTATGGTATTGTTGTGTTCACTGTTTTGCGCCTGAAAAGTCCAGTGTATTCGACTTCAGCACACATTTTTTACGGGTTAATTTCCCATAGGTGTACAACATTGCTGTTTCATAAATTCGAATACAAGTTAAGTTTGGGTTTGTGAGCCATGTCACTAAATGCCCACCTCACCTAAATAACCTCCCCCCCCCCCCCCCCCCTCCCCCGCTTGCAGATTTAAAGATGACATCTAAATGAACAAATTTATTACACAGGAAATCTTCCTCTTCTTCTTCTTACGCTGTCAGACGTCGACCTTTATTTTTTCGAAAAAAGCAGCAGTCATCCTGAGGCTGTCGACACTGCCATAGAGCTTGTCTAGTGTTGCCACTGGTGATGGCCACATCTGCTCTCTCTGATCCTCATATGTCGGGCAGTTTTGCAGCAAATGCTCAGCGGTCATTTTCCCGGTACCACACGGGCATTCGTCAGTGCCACCTATCTTCAATTTGTTGAATAGGTGGTATCTCAGTCTATTGTGGCCAGTGCGAAGTCTGAAGACCACGACCTGCTCTCTTCTGTTCAACTGGTAATCGTTTTTTGTGTAGCCAGTATGTTCTGTTTCCCATTTGGTCATGTATCTAGCTCTAATAAGCCGTTTTGACTCTTCGTATGTCACACTAGTATCTGGTTGTGGTAGTCTTGCACCTTCTTTTGCCAGTCTGTCTGCCTCCTCATTGCCTTGGATGTTGCAGCGGGATGGAACCCACTGTACCACTACTCTTTTTGGTGCGGACTGCTGGCATAGTTGACAGAGTACTGCTCTTAAATCATTAAGTTCAGTATTTTTCTGGCTTATTAGTGCTGTGACTACGTCTGTTGTCCATGCCGCAATGCCATACTCGAGAACTGATCTCACTCTTCCAGTGTACAGTTTCTTTAGTATACTTTCGTGTGCTCCCCAGCTTGTGCCAGCAAGTTTCCTCATGATTGCCATTCTTTCTCTGGCTCTCATTCGGTTTCTCTCGATCTGACTTTTCCATGTCATGTGCCGATCAAATGTGACTCCCAGGTAGTTTGGGTTGTCGTTTGGCTGCAGGTATTTGCCGTTATGACTTATTTTGGTGTTTTGGGGTTTGTTTGATAGCGAGAATATCGTACATGTTGTTTTTTCCTCGTTTATTTTGAACAGCCATGAGTTCGCCCACTCTTCCAGCGATGTTAGGGCCTGCTGCATACGATTACTTGCTATGGTGAGATTCTTTTCAGAGGTCCACATAGCCAGATCGTCTGCAAACATTGAGCTATGGACTCTTCTTCGTATATTCTCTGTTATGTTATTTATAAACACCAGGAAGAGTGTGGGTGACAGTACTTCCCCTTGGGGTACTCCCTGCTCAAGTGTCACCCTTTTGCTCATCTGCCCTTGTACTTGAACTCTGGCTGTTCTGTTTTTGAGGTAGTGGCTGATCCATTTGTACATTTTCCCACAAACTTGACTTCTTCGTAGCTTGACTTTAAGTCCCTCTTTCCAGACTTTGTCAAATGCCTTTTCTAGGTCCACCCAAACCGCTACTGTGTGTTTTTGCTCCTGGTAGGCATCTTCTATTTCCTGGGCTATGAGGGTGACCTGATCCTCAGTATTACACAGGAAATAAAAAGAGTGGATGATAATTGTATATCAAATGACCTACATAAATGTCAATATGAATGACACAGCATCACAAAATTAATCACACTTAAAATCAACAACATCCTAAATCTATTTTAACAAAATCTGCTACATCTATGTGTAGCGCAGGTCTTGAAAAAATTATAGCCAAGACACCCTTTCCTTGGCCATCAGTTCCCATCTTCGTTCACATCGTGCCTGTTTCTTTTTCCAAGAGATCAATCCTGTAATCTAGTTTCTGATACCACCAGTACAGCCTTGCTCATACATTATTAAAACATTTAAGTTATCAAACTCAGAACAAAAAAAAAGGTAAGTCCTAAATGCAGATTGCTTGAAGCTTATTCTGCATCATGTCATTTGCCTTCTTAATAGAGAACTTTTATTCTTAGTTGGCTTGTCTATATTTGTTGAAGTTTTTGTTGCTTAACGTTTCTACAGAATGAGGCAGCTGGCACCATTTCGCACCCTATTCCACCTCCAAGCAGCGCACCTGGAAACAAGGTGCACTAGTGAGGTCTGGCTAAAAGAATAGGGATCGCAGTGGAAAGACAAACCCAGTACCCAAAAAAAAACCAGTTGAAATCATATGTGTCTGGCCAAAAAACGCAGATAATGCAGCCTCGCTGTAATTACAGGACGAACACAGAAGAAGAATATCAGTGTATCAACACTACACTTACTTAGTTGCTCTTCTTCTACCGTGAGGTGTAGAGATTATCAACACTACAACATATGATAAATTTGTTCATTAACAACATAAACAAGTTACCATTTCTGGCCTGTCTGCCATCAGCTGCTTCAACTTACTAACATATCTTCTACCGTGAGGTGTAGAGATTATCAACACTACAACATATGATAAATTTGTTCATTAACAACATAAACAAGTTACCATTTCTGGCCTGTCTGCCATTAGCTGCTTCAACTTACTAACATATCTTCTACCGTGAGGTGTAGAGATTATCAACACTACAACATATGATAAATTTGTTCATTAACAACATAAACAAGTTACCATTTCTGGCCTGTCTGCCATTAGCTGCTTCAACTTACTAACATATCTTCTACCGTGAGGTGTAGAGATTATCAACACTACAACATATGATAAATTTGTTCATTAACAACATAAACAAGTTACCATTTCTGGCCTGTCTGCCATTAGCTGCTTCAACTTACTAACATATCTTCTACCGTGAGTTGTAGAGATTATCAACACTACAACATATGATAAATTTGTTCATTAACAACATAAACAAGTTACCATTTCTGGCCTGTCTGCCATCAGCTGCTTCAACTTACTAACATATCTTCTACCGTGAGGTGTAGAGATTATCAACACTACAACATATGATAAATTTGTTCATTAACAACATAAACAAGTTACCATTTCTGGCCTGTCTGCCATCAGCTGCTTCAACTTACTAACATATCTTCTACCGTGAGGTGTAGAGATTATCAACACTACAACATATGATAAATTTGTTCATTAACAACATAAACAAGTTACCATTTCTGGCCTGTCTGCCATCAGCTGCTTCAACTTACTAACAGCACTTGCAGTCTGAAAATAAAAAGTAGTTCATGTGCCATGAAAAGTAGTTCATGTGCCATGAAAAGTAGTTCATGTGCCATGAATTTAACAATAAAAACACATTGTTTTGGTTAAAATAATTTGCTAATATTACAAATAACCTTTTGATGCTTTAAATGTTTTTTCTGCCAAAAATACTATCACACTATTGCCCGAAAGCTAGTATCCCAAGCAGTCTATGTTGTGAAAACCCTAAAGAAAAAGAGGCGAAGGAAGACAAAAAAAAACATGAAAATGACCATACTTCAGTGGCTACCATCGCCCTGTAGTATACTGGGGAACGAGAAGGTAGATTGTGAACAAGAAGACGTTGAAATCACATACAAAATATGTTCAAATGAAACTGGACCTAACTGCACCAAGTGGACATACGTACGATGCGCATGATGACGTCACTTCAGGTATAAACAGCACACACCAACCGTCAAGTTTGCAAAATTTCATTATCCTTCGACTCATAATTTCCTCGGCAGACCGTTGAAAACATGGCGGGAGTGATATGGAAGCCGTGCAGAAACTGAGGTATTGGAAGGTGTTCACAATGGGTACCGATACTTCAGTTTCTTGCTAACCACCATTTGAACTACCTCTAGTGACACAGCGAATTCCTCTGCTAGCGAACACAACCTCTGGCGACAGTCCACCCGAATTGCTGCATCAGTTTTGGCAATGGCAAATTCTGACACAACAACATACGCCTGACTTGGTCTAGGAAGATCTTTTGTTAACTCACGTTCTTCTTTAAACATTGGTGTCCAGTTCTTCACTGTTGTCTTCTACACACTTTTGTCACGATACACTGCCTGCATTCTGTGATGAATGTCAACTGGTCGACATCCTTCAGCTGTAAGAAACCAAATCACTGCTTGCTGATCAACTCTGGATGGATTCCATATCACAGCCGCCATGTTTTCAACGGTCTGCTGAGGAAACTGTGAGTCTGATGATAATGAAATTTTGCAAACTTGACGGTTGGTATGTACTGTTTACACTTAAAGTGAAGTCATCATGCACATCGTATGTATATCACAGTTAGGTCCGATTTCATTTGAACACGCCTCATATTTTGAAAATAGAGTTAGGCATAGTGTCCTGTCGAAGACGGTTAGGTACAAATATCGCAGTCAAGCTGCAAACTAGCGACACAGTGCATTCCGTTCTCCTGACTACATCCTGCTACATGCAAAGCCCTGTTCAGGGCTTGGTAGCGGAAGATTGAGAACAAATGCAGAAGAAGGAATAGTGTCAAGACAAGAACAGAACCAACCCAATGATAACTATCACACCCTTGACAAGCAGGGAAAGGTCACCTTTTTTGCCTCAGGGCAAATTGAACAAACATGTGTACAAACTTCAACTTTCTACTTCATAACTGTGCACATGTGGACTAAACAACCAAACCGCTGAGCAGGAATCACAGGACTGTACCCTTTACTTCTTCTTCTTTGTACGCTGTCAGACGTCAATTTGTATTTGTTCGAAGAAAGCAGCTGTCATCCTGAGGCTGTCGACACTGCCAAAGAGCTTGTCTAGTGTTGCCACTGGTGATGGTCACATGTGCTTTCTCTGGTCCTCGTATGTCTGGCAATTTTGCAGCAGATGTTCAGCGGTCATTTTCCCTGTACCACAGGTGCATTCATCAGTGCCATCTATCTTCAGTTTATTGAATAGGTGGTACCTCAGTCTGTTGTGGCCTGTGTGGAGTCTGAAGACCACGACCTGCTCTCTTCTGTTCAACTGGTAATAGGCATCATTTTTTTGTGTAGCCAGTATGTTCTGTTTCCTATTTGGCCATATATCTGGCCCTAATAAACCTTTTGGACTCTTCGTAGGTCACACTAGAATCTGGTTGTGGTAGTCTTGCACCTTCTTTTGCCAGTCTGTCTGCCTCCTCGTTGCCTTGGATGTTACAGTGGGATGGAACCCACTGTACCACTACTCTTTTTGGTGCGGACTGCTGGCGTAGTTGACAGAGTACTGCTCTTAAATTATTAAGTTCTGTATTTTTCTGGCTTTTTAGTGCTGTAACTACAGCCAGGGCATCTGTAAACAGGACTATCTGGCTTTCATTGCTTTCGCCTGTCAGCATTGCTTTTACTGCAGCCTTCAGTGCCTCTGCCTCCGCTCTGAAATTGCTTGAGTATTTTCCAGTTGCCACTGACAGTGTTATTTTTCTACCATTTGTTAGGCTCAGGAATACCCTTCCCCTCCATTCTGTGTTGTGTTGATTACAGAATCGTCGGTGTATGCATGGGTCCAGTCCATGCTTGGGTAGTTTTCCGCTATGTGCCTCAGGGTTATGTCTCTTCTTTCTTTTTCAGTCTGGCTGTTCTTGTTTCCAATACCTGGTATATTTTCTACCAACTTCGGAATGATATGCTGCTTCCATGTGGGTTTGCGTACAGTAGGGATGGGCATTGGTGTTGTTACGGTGTTCATAGGGTCTTCGCTCATCTTTGCTTTGGCTATTTCTGCAAAGTTTCTCCGCTTTAGTTTCCCATTTACAAATCTATTTAGTCTCTGATGCATTGGATGGTCTGTCAGTCTTCTGAGTTTCTCTGCTTGCTGCTGGGCTCTGCAGTCTCTTCTGTCGGTCATGGATTGCAGATTTGTAATCTTTTCAAGTTCTACAATTGGCGTTGACTTCATGCCTCCTGTTATAACTCTCATGGCTTGGTTTTGAAGTTTGCTAATTTTATCAAAGTTCGCCTTTGCTGCTGTTGTCCATGCCGCAATGTCATACTCGAGAACTGATCTCACTCTTCCAGTGTACAGTTTCTTTTGTATTCTTTAATCTGCTCCCCAGCTTGTGCCAGCAAGTTTCCTCATGATTGCCATTCTTTGTCTGGCTCTCATTTGGTTTCTCTCGATCTGACTTTTCCATGTCATGTGCCGATCATATGTGACTCCCAAGTACTTTGGGTTGTCGTTTGGCCGCACATATATGCCGTTTAGACTTCCTTTGGTGTTCTGGGGTTTATTTGAAAGCGAGAATATCGTACATATTGTTTTTTCCTCATTTATTTTGACCAACCATGAGTTCGCCCACTTCTACAACGATGTTAGGGCCTGCTGCATCCGATTGCTTGCTACGGTGAGATTTTTTTCAGAGGTCCACATAGCCAGATTGTCTGTAAACATGGAGCTGTGGACTCTTCTTGGTATATTCTCTGTGATGTTGTTTATATACACCAGGGAAAGTGTGGGTGACAGTACTCCCCCTTGGGGTACTCCTTGCTCCAGTGTCACCTTTTTGCTCATGTGCCCTTGTACTTGAACTCTGGCTGTTCTGTTTTCGAGGTAGTGGCTGATCCATCAGTATATTTTTCCAGATACTTCGCTTCTTCGTAGCTTGACTTTAAGTCCCTCTTCCACACCTTGTCAAATGCCTTCACTAGATCCACCCAAACCGCTACTGTATGCTTTTTCTCTTGGTAAGCATCCTCTATTTCCTGTGCTATGAGAGTGATCTGGTCCTCAGTGAATCTGTGTTGTCTAAATCCTGCTTGCTGTGGAATTAATATGTGTCTTCCAGGTGCCACATCAGTCTGGTGTTTATCATACGCTCCATCAGTTTACCTACACAACTCAGTAGACTGATGGGCCTGTATCCATTTGGATCTGTTCTATCTTTTTCTTTCTTTGGTACTGGTATAAGTACAGCATCTTTCCATGCCTGCGGTACAATTCCCCTTTTCCAGCTTTCGTTCAGGACTGATAGTAACTTTCTCTTTGCTGTTTGGCCCAACCCCATCAGCATTTCATTTGTTACCCCATCTTTTCCGGGCGATTTCTTTTTCTTTAAAGTTCTCATGGCCTCATCCATTTCATTCATTGTTAGTTTTGCCATCATGTGCTCCTCTGGTGCCATCTTGATGTTGCCATGGCTCTTTTGTTCTTCGCTAATGTATGCCTGTCTGTAGGGACATCAATGTGGTTTGCTCTGGCATAATGTTCTATAAAGGCGTTTGCTGTTTTTTTTCCGGTAAGCATGTTGTCGCCCTGCTTGATGGTAATTTGTTTATTTGATGGTGTTTCGTCATTCATGGCTCTGACTAAATTCCATAGTTTGTTCCCTTCTTTATCTAGATTGAGGCTTTCTGTTTTGTTTTTCCAGCTGTCTCTTGTTATTTGGTTCAGTGTTCTTTTGTATTTCGCAGTGATGGCCTTGAGGGCGATATTTGCTTTCACAGATTGCTCTCTCTCTGTCATGTTCCTAGTATTTGAGACTTTATCCTCCGCTTTCTGCAGTTCATGATTCCAATATGGCTTGTAGTTTTTCCTTGCCCCTCTTGGGATGGTTTCGGTGGCTGCTTGCAGTATTGCTTTGCTTAGGCTTTCCACCATAGGTTTCATATTGTTATTTCGTGTGTTGATAGTTTCACACAGTCCATCTGTCAGCATTGCAAATCTGTCCCAGTCGGCTCGTCTATAGTTCCAACGTGGCAGCGGTTTTATTTCCTGGGGGCCTACTTCCATATCAATTTCTAGCCCAATTGACCTGTGGTGGCTACCTGCCAATTGGTCGAGCACATGACGATCTATTTTGTGGTGAATATCCCCCGTGGAGAAGGCCAAGTCTGGAGTGGAGGTGGTATGCCATGTTCTAGAATAGACGCTAGGGCTGTCGTCAGGCCTATTGATACGATAGGGATTTGTGTCTATCTCCCATTCTTCCACTTCATCCCCTCTGCTGTCTGTATCTGAATATCCCCATCTCTCTGAGTGACTGTTGAAGTCTCCAACCACTAGGCAGCTGGAGTCCTTGATTTCCATACTCGAGAGCGACAGGTCTTTGTTGGGTGGGCCATACAGGTTGAATATACAGGTTTTGATTTCCTGTGTCATTGTGTCGACTTCTACAATTTCTGCTTGTCCGGTGTGATTTACAGATACTGCGCTACTTGGTATGCAGTTACGTGTCAGTATCAGAACCCCCTCTGTTGTGACCATCTCTATCAAGACGGAAGGTCTGGTATCCTCTGATTGAGAATCTGTGGTTTTTGTTGAGGTGCGTTTCTTGTACCCTTTACAACCAGTTAAGGAAGATACACTGGCTCAATAAAACAATTCAAACTCAAAATAGTACAGAGATAAAGAGGAGCCCCACAAAATGGCTGAGTCATCACAGGAACTTGTATCTGAATGTGTAAATTATTACCCAATCTATAAAAAAAAAAATATGTGACAACAGAGTAATGAACACAGTGGCCTCGAGGTAAGGTGTCCGCCTCGAGTGCTAGAGGTTGCGGGTTCGAATCACAGTGGAGACTGGGATTTTTTCATGTGGATCTTCTGGTCAAAATTCCGTGGATCTCTAGGTAGTTCCCAGATTCCTGTGTTCAGTGTCGAGCACATTAAAAATCCATTGGCAGTTAGAAATAGAAAAGAGTAGGCTTAACAGCGGCTGCCGACAAAATTTTTAAAAATTTAGATAAAAATCTACCCAAATTATTTGTACCTTCCCTCAGACCTATTAAGCCGCAGCAAGTTTAAAATACCTACTACAGATAGCTTTCAGTTACCTGGCAACAGACATTAACAACATGCTTATTTGAATACCATGACTCCAATTATCCAAGTAAGTACCTGAAATCAAACTGCGCCTGTATCCTTCCAATCTTTTTGTATGCTCAAACAAGTTTTCAAGTCGTCCACGTGAGCAACCAGAGAAGCATCTTAAGAAACAGAATGTAGTCCAGAGAACGGAATACATTGTGTCGTAGTATACAGCTTGACTGCGATATTTGCACCTTTCGGTCCGACCAATCCGACTTCAGCAGGCCTTTTTTAGTACGGGGTAAGCCTTCCCTCTTTGATCCCTTCTCCTTAGCCAGTCTGCTCTGTTGCAGCCTGTTAACCAGGATCACCGTGCGGAGATGTAGAAGGGTCTTGGCATCTCTGGTTGCTGGCCCTGATGCTAGCAGTCAGCTATGGGTCGCTGCAGTTCATGCGCTGCTAAGCATACAGTGCTACTTCCAAAACCAACACTGAGGTCATCCAACAAACACATCTCAAAAGTATAATTTCTATGATGGACCACTGCTACCTATATCTTCAGCCAGCCTATCCCAGGATGTCCTGACCTACAAGATCGTTGCTGTTGAAATCAAGTGTGCAAAAACAACATGCCTGTTTGAATACAAGGATTCCAAGTATTCAAGTAAGTACAATAAAATTCAATATACTAGGACTATTTGTCTGATTATTGACAATCATTCTAAATACATTATTCAGCGCCATGAGACAAATTTATTGATTGAAATGGATATAAATTATACATGTTATTTAATCAACATTATTTACTTGTGACAGCATAAGACTTAGGTTTAGATAAGAACCAGAACAGCAGGTAAACATCAACATCCTACTTATCCCAGTGTAGATGAGAGGTCACTAAATAATAAGAATAATGTTTCCATGAAAACGTAGGAAAGTACCAAAATTGTGGAGTGCCTTAACCTCACTAACAAAGTCAGTAGTAACATAATTCTTCTTCTTTCGTTCGTCTGAAAATATTATATCTATATCTGAAATGTTGTCTCTTATATAAACTTCACTGTGTTTTGTAGTTCACATATAGACCCATAAAGTTTCTCTTCCAGTATTCTTTCTATGGGTCAGTGGGATTTTCTCGGGGCAGTTCTGTAGTATGTGCTCTGCCTGTCCGCATGTACATGCAGCTGAGTTGCCAGTCTTCAATTTTGTGTACATGTGGCTGCGGAGTTGGTTATGTCCTGTTCTAAGGCGCAACACAACAGTTTGCTCTTGTCTGCTCAACTTATCAATGATGGTAATTGTCTTGTAGTAACATAATTAGGAAATTTTCCTGGAAAACATGCTGACATAACAAATATGTGTAATGTAACTACAAAGTTTTACATGAAGATCAAGTTCTTGAGCCATTTGAATTTGATATAAGAATTGATGTGCGATAGGGATATCACCATGCCTCTTTATTATAAGTTATCCATGACCAGTCAGGCTGACTCATTGGTCGGAGAGTGACTGGATTTTACATTTAAATTTTTTATCATGACATTGACAATGACAACAACATGTCATCAGCAAACAAAAATGGAATTCAATGGTGGATTGTCAGGTTAGGTAAAGCAAAATTGACTTTAAAGTTTTCATGTACAAGGAAATTACTGAGATTACGTTCGTTCTATAGGTTTATCATTTATGACGCAGCCAGTCATGGCGTAACGGTTAATATATCATAAACTTGATAAACAAAAATGATTGAAAAGAAACGGCCTGAAAAGTGAAACGGAACGTAACAAAACGCAACGGTCCCGACATCGAACAAAATATCAGGAAATCTACTTTTTACAGCAATCATAATACTAAAAACACGTGTGCTATTAAAATTCTACTATTATTATAATTACCAAAATCAGTGGCGCCTTTTGTGGTGTCAATCGTTTAGACGTGACAGCCCGAACAGTAGCTCGTCCTATTGCCCTACTAGCCATTGTTGTTATGATGACTTTCGTAATTCTTACCAGAAGAGTTGTTACCCTTTACAGTATTTGTTAATCCACAAAGAATTATGGTCCAAAAATAGTCACACGAATTTATTGACGCACAAAAATATTTTGCAGAAATATTGCAAATCAAATTTCATTGCGGAAGGCGGAAATACAAAGACCGAAAAAATAGTTACGGTGGCTTGTAAATCTATTTTTCTAAAAAGTGAGTTAAGTTGGTGGCGAAAGGGGGAAGATGTGGTGCTCCTTGAACAACTTGGCTTGGCATGGCTTATTTGTTCGTTCTCAATGTCCCGCTACCAAGCCCTAAAAGGACTGAAGTAGCAGAATGTAGTCCAGAGAAAGAATGCGTTGTGTCGTAGTTTACAGCTTGACTGCGATATTTGCACCTTTCGGTCCAACACATCCGATTTCAGCAAGCAACATTTTAGTACCGGGTTAGCACTCCCTCTTCCCTCCCTTCTCCTTAGCGAAGTCTGCGCTGCTACAGCCTGTTATCCAGGATCACCGCGTGGAGGTGTAGAAGGGTCTTGGCAGCTCTGGTTCGCTGGCCCTGACGCTAGCAGTCAGCTATGGGTCGCTGACCACTGCAGCTCATGCGCTGCTCCCTTGAACAACTTCATAGTAACGACTGATCACCTTATCATTAACCTCGATGACACTTATTACGAGGCACGACAGTTTGAAATACATGGGAGGAATATTTGATTGTAACCTGTCCTTTTAAGTATTAAGTCGATATAGGTATGTAAGTGAACTCTGGAATCCCTCAATATAATGAAAGATGTGAACCTGGAACAAAAATTGTGTGTACTTAACTTCTTTATACTGGTTTAGAAGACTGCAGAATATGTGTACAACCAGTTTCTTCTACTCCACTTGATCTAAAAATAACTATGTGCATACAATATATTCTTGAATGCATTAATTGACCCATCCAACGAACCTCTTCTCTGCATGTTTGTAATCAGTTATTAGCCAATGCAACTGAGACACCTTTGGTATAATTTTTGACGGCAGACACCTAAATCACCTTCAATTTGCCGATGGCATAGTGCTCATCACATAGTCTGCAGCAGAAGCCAACCAAATGATGCAGCTACTCGATGTAGAGGGCAGGAAAGCGGGTCTGGAACAGCAGAAGCCAACCAAATGATGCAGCTACTCGATGTAGAGGGCAGGAAAGCGGGTCTGGAACAGCAGAAGCCAACCAAATGATGCAGCTACTCGATGGAGAGGGCAAGAAAGCAGGTCTGGAGATGAATGTCTCAATGACCAAAGTGTTGTGCAATCGCTTCGATACTTGTGATCCAGTCTTCCTTCGCGAGGTACGATTAGATGATGTGGGATCAAGATGCTGAGCAGCGCATGAGCTGCAGTGGTCAGCGACCCATAGCTGACTGCTAGCGTCAGGACCAGCGAACCAGAACTGCCAAGACCCTTCTACACCTCCACGCGGTGATCCTGGATAACAGGCTGCAGCAGGACAGACTGGCTAAGGAGAAGGGATCGAAGAGGGAATGCTAACCCGGTACTCAAAAAATGCTTGCTGATGTCGGATGTTTTTAACCCAAAGGTGCAAATATCGCAGTCAAGCTGTAAACTACGACACAACGCATTCCGTTCTCTGGACTACATTCTGCTACTTAAGCCCTTTCAGAGTTTGGTAGCGGGAGATTGAGAACGAACGAAGAAGAAGAAGAAGATTAGATAATGTCAACGAGTACATTTATCTTGGACGTCTTCTCAATGTGGAGAATAACCTGAGCTGACAAGACATGGCCGCGCGGGTTGGGCATCCTTCTGGTCTATTAACACGGTTCTGGACAGTTGTCATTACCAAGACCTACGAGCCTCCCTCTTCAATTCCATTGTACTCCCTGCGATGTGCTACGGTGCCGAGACTTGGACGCTAACAAAATCACTAGAGGACAAATTGAGAGTTGCCCAGCTTCCCTTGAGAGACGCTTGGTTGGAATCACTCTCCGGAACCAACGTATGAAAGGTCTCCACAATTCTGACATGTGTCCCTGGTGAAGGATGCAGTAATTCATGCAGACAAGGTAAAACATAAATGGGCAGATCACATGCTGCGACGAAACGATGGTCGATGGAGCACAGCGATAGGAGTCTGGTACCCCGGGGAAGACCTCAAATGCGTTGGTCAGACTCCCTTGCTGTACACTGCCACACCCCAGATGTTTGTCCAGTTTTTCCAAAATACCATAGTGTGAAAATTTTGTTGTATAAAGCTCTTTTGGTAGTTACTGTCACGTGCTTGCAATTAAGTATTGAAGTTAATTGTCCAAAGGTTGTTGTATTTTTTTTTTTTTGCGTTCGCCTTATTTTTCTTATCCCCAAGGCGGTGTGCGTTGCACTGTGGTTTTTATTTTGCGCCTGTCGGCCCAGTGCATCCGCCTTCAGCATGCATTTTATGTAAGGGTCTGCTTCCTCCTGCAATTTCTAAGGGTTTGCTTCCCCGGGGTAACGGCCGGTTCTGTGATGGGAATCGAACCCAGCACCTTCTTGTTGTGAGCCGTGCCACTTAACCACTAGACCACGCCGTCCCCTGTCCAAAGGTTTGATTTGCCTTATTGTAACCTTTGCTGGATTTCCGCTGTAATTCTTCCGTCTGCTGATAACGGACTCTTAAGTATTAAAAATTTTTCACAAGTTTGGATTGCCGTTTTTCAATGGCGATACTGATGTCTCCGGCTAATCTAGATATTTTTGATGACCTCTGTTTTTTTCTACATTGATTTCCCTACATGTTGCATTTAGTTTATCAATATGTTGTTGCAATCAATTGTAGTTCTGAAGTTGCAATGACTGCTTGATCGTCAGCAGAAAGAAGTTCGTTTAAGATTTCACCAATGTTGCTACGCTCATTTGGGTTAGCTGTTTTACAAATGTGGTCTACATACGTCATGAACAAAAAAGGGGATAGCACACATCCTTGTCGTACTAGAGATTTGATATGAAATTTTGCTGAGTCAGTTTATTGTTCGAACAGAGCACTAGCTATTAAAGTAAAGACTTTTGCACTGGTTAATTAGGTGATCGCTTACTCCTTAGTGTGCCAATATTTCCCATATATGATGTATATCTACTCAGTCAATAGCTTTTTCTTGATCTACAAACGCAACACACCCTTACTGGTCGTATTCAATTGTTTTCTCCATCAATTGTCGGTGTAAAAATTATACCCATACAACTTCTGTTTTGTCTAAATCCCATCTGAGTATCGTTGAGCAGAGGTTGGATATGCAGCGTAATTTTTTTTCTAAGATTTTATCAAATATTTTGCCAGTATGGCTCAGGAGCGATATTGATCTGTATTTTGTGCAGTCTCTTTTGCTACCTTTATTTGTCCATATTGAAATTTAAATTGCATTTCTCCAACATTCTGGCATTGTCTGTGTAGTCCATACTAGGTTATACAATCTATACACCCACAATATCATTATCTCATCGAATGCTTTAATTAACTGGACAATTTGTTGGGTGGAGCAGCTTATAAAGCAAATCTGATTTCTGAAAGTGTGATGTTTGGTTCTAGCTCCATGCATACTTTGACGTTGGTATCTTGTTTGTCATTAATCCCAGTTGTTGGTACGTTCTTTAAAGTATTGCTGACATGTGTTCGTGACTAGTTGAGGGTAGTTTCATTGTGATTCAATTGTCGTCGTCAATAATTTATTTTGGAGAGTAACAATCATCTCTGCCTCTCACACTTTTGATTTTCATGTAGAAATTTCTTGTTGCATTTTTGTAATCCGAATTAAGACGTTCCCCATACTCTTTCCAAGATTTAGATTTTAGTTCAGTTCATCCCGTAACCCATCAGGTCGTTGGAGCACACTGGAAGACACTCCCACAATCCCACGCCATCTCTCTCCCTCTCTCTCTGTCAGCTGGCGCCAGTCATGCCTCCCATGGACGATGGTTTGGACACTCAGTGGTGTTGTCTGCTCATCTCTTCCTTGGACGACCTCGTCCCCTCTTTCATGGTATGGGACCATGCAGTATGGAATTTTTGATTCCGCTGGACCTCGTGACATGCTTATACCAAGCCATTTTTCTTCTTTTGATCGCTGTGAAAAGATCATCAAAATTACATTTTCCAATTGCATTTTCCACTCTTCGTCGTATTTCTATGTTCGTGACACGATCCTATCTCCGCCATGGCTAGTCCGGATGAGAAAGACGGAAGGTTGAGGGTGGGGCCAGCTACCCCACCTCCTCAAACAAATTGTTACAAAAACAACAACCCAAACAAACCAAACGCCTTCTTTGAAGAGGAAGAGCACATCAGTAGGCGCTATGACGCGGCTCAGCCAAACTGGAAAGGAAGCTGGACTACTGACTAACTTTCTTTCGACAAAGAAGCCTTCCAGACTGGGCAAATATTTTGGGCTGCGGACCGATCGGAGCGGATAATTTTGAGTTCTGTCTTTGGCGCCGGAAGACCATCCAGAGATAGAGATATGTACACCATCTGCAAAACATAAAATAAAATCGGTGTTAATTATCATCTACTTCTTCTTCGTCTCGTTAAAAAAAAAATTGGAAGAACTCAGCCAGGCTTCGTAATGACCACGACGGCTGAAAGACCAATTCCGCGCGGCGGCCAGTGCAGACAAGGAACGCTTTCTCAACGAAATTGCTGACGAAGTCGAGGCTTCTTCTTCGCCCTGGAGGCAAGCAGAACGAGATAAAAAGCATAGAGGTTCATCAATAAGTCCGATGGCTTCATGTGCTCGTCACACCCCCCCCCCTCCCTCCATCCCATACTATAGCTGGTCCTTGCTGCTATTCGGACAATTAGAGATGGACGAGCGGCAGGAGCGCATCACAATCCACCGGTGCTGTTGAAACACGCCATCGACCCGATCAGCTCTGCCTTCCATCATTTATTCCTGCTATTATGGAGGACGGGACACGTTCCAGCCGACTGGCGCGATGGGATCGTTGTCTCCCTGTACAAAGGCAACGAGAGTTGCAAAGATTGCAGTAATTAGAGGCCTATAACACTACTCTCGGTACCGGGGAAGGTATTTACCCACGAGCTACTGGCTAGACTCCAGTCTCTCTTGAGCACAAAACGTCGCTCAGAACAGTTTGGCTTCACCGCGGGTCGTTCTACAACCGACGCTATTTTTGCTCTGCGGCTCCTGGCTGAACTGCACCGGGCCTTCAAGCGCCCCTTGTACGCTGCATACGTTGAGTTGAAGCCCGGTTTCGGCTCGGTTTCGTTCGTTCCCAATCTCCCACTACCAAACCCTGAAAGGGCTTAAGAAGCAGAATGTAGTCCAGAGAACGGAATGCGTTGTGTCGTAGTTTACAGCTTGACTGCGATATTTGCACCTTTCGGTCCAACACAACCGACTTCAGCAAGCATTTTTTGAGTACCGGGTTAGCATTCCCTCTTCGATCCCTTCTCATTAGCCAGTCTGCCCTGCTGCAGCCTGTTATCCAGGATCACCGCGTGTAGGTGTAGAAGGGTCTTGGCAGCTTTGGTTCGGTGGCCCTGACACTAGCAGTCAGCTATGAGTCGCTGACCGTTTCAGCTCATGCACTGCTCCGCATCTTGATCCCCGGCTTTATGAAAAGCTCTCCAGGGAATAGGTACGCCGGCTCCCCTGTTGAACCTGATCAAGGAGCTACACAAGGAGACCGGCGTCAGAATTCGATTGGGTGGCACTCTCTCTGATAGATTCCCCACAACTTCGGGTGTCAGACATGGATGTGTTTTTGCCCCCGACCTATTCTGCCGGGCAGTCCACTGGCTTCTTGACCACCTCAGCGCACATCAGGAGGGTATAGCAATTAATTAGTCAATCTTCACTCATGTCGTTTACGTGGACGACATTGTCCTGTTCGGCACAGACAGATCTGCGCTGCAGCGCTCTCTGGAAATGTTGGACAGTGAAACGCCCTCCCTAGGCCTATTTATATCCTGAACAAAGACCACAGTTCAGAACCTCATTTCCGACACAGTACCCCAGGATATTGCAACCCAAGGTCACACTGCGGTGGGCACGAACGAATCATCTATCTCGGTAGCATATCATCCGATGGTCGCAGTGGTGCCGATATGTCAAGGCGGATCGGACTAGCTGCGTCCGCTATGCACGACCTCCGAAGTATGTGGAGTAATGGCAAGATCTTTCTTGGGACAAACATCCGCATCTACCAGTCCTGCGTGGCCCCAGTCCTGCTTCATGGCTCCAAAACCTGGACATTGCTGAAACATGACATGTGAGACTGGAAGTCTTTCACATGCGTAACCAGCTGCGTATCCTGGACATCCGATGGCATGACTACATTCGCAACGTGGAGGTCTCTGCTAAAACAGGCATCAACCCAATCTCAGAAACACTTGACACCTAGTTTCTTTGTGCGGTCATGTTGTACGGCTGGACCTTGAAACCCCTGCCCACAAGTCGATCCTCAGCGCAAGTCTTCCCCCGACAGGCTGTAGGCGCAGAAAAGGCCGTCCCCGAAAGGATGGCTCCAGCAAGTAGCAACCTCCTCCTCTGCCCTGTACGAAGCCAAGAACCACGCCACATGGATATGGCCTACCGACTCCACGCCTTAGCGAACATTATCATTATAAACATTTGGCCCATTATCCTCTTTCGGACAACCTTGCGGTCAAACGCGTTTAGTTGTGCACATAAATGAAGTTCACGAACAATACCGTAACCTTTCTTTCTTTTCACAACCTCGCCGCTTACAAATCAGCAGCATGGACAAACTCCAGCCAGTGAAACTTGCCAAAGTATGATCTTTTCTGTAGTATCATGTTGTTAATTGTTTTAATTACATATTTTATCTAAAATAACCACAAATGAAGTTTGAATTAAGCAAAACGGGGTTATTTTTAAAGTTTTGTTTGGCTATGCCAGTTATGAATTATCGATAATAGGAAATTGACGTCTCATGTCAAATTATCAACTCTACTTCCAATGCGTGCATGGACGAAAAGTTTGTTAGTTTTTATAATTGTAGCATATTCAAGAATCAAAAGTAGGAAGACACTCAGAGATCAAAACACACTCCAGCAGGGGAAGAAGTTCAAAGGAATGCCAGATTATCCAATATGCCTAAAAATTGTCAAATTTACATCTTAGGACTTCATATGAAAGTTTTTATTTTTTAAAAACACAAAATATTGCAATAGCTTGAATAGCAGAACCAACCATAAGCCAGGCAGTACATAGAGATCTAAACGTTTTAGTAAACTAAAACAAGCATCCCAAATTCCATCGTGGAAAAAAGCCAAATCCCCTGAGCTGGTAGAAGAAAAATAGAGGGTAGACTATAAGAAAGAAAGGAACTCGGATTTAGAAAGGAAAAAATGTGCCACGAAAGAAGGAATATCATAGAGTATAGATGCACATCAGCAACTCCAAAACAAAAACCATGGTGATTGCCAGAGATGAAAAGAGACATCAGATAACCCTGGGAACACAAGCACTGGAGCAGGTCAGCAACTTTAAATATCTAGGATTGGTAATAGACAGCAGAGGAGGAATCAAAGAGGAGTTAACTGCACGAAGGGCAGCAGCAGGTAGACTGTTCCATGCAATAAACAGAGGTTTCCTCAGTAGAAGAGAAATAAGCAGGAAAACAAAGATGGATGTATACCGCTTGACCTATGTGCCTGTCCTGACATATGGATGTGAGTCATGGGCAATGACTACAGCCCAAGAAAGGCAATTACAAACTTCAGAAATGAGGTACCTAAGAAAGGCGGTTCAGGTGACGAAAAGGGACAAGATCCGTAACCAGACAATACGTAGCAATCTTGAAGTTTAACCCCTGCAAACAAGAGTGGAGCAGTCCCAACTACAGTGGTTTGGCTATGTCTGTAGAATGGAAGAAGATCGGATACCAAAGCGGTCATGGGAGATCAAAAGTCAAGGACGCAGACCCCGAGGACGTCCCAAAGTACGTTGGGAAGACAACATACGACTGTCCCTAAGTGATAGAGGGCTGTATTGGAAAGAGGCCAGGAAAAAGACGGCGAATAGAGCAGGGTGGAGTTCTCTTTGGCAAACCTCTACACCTCACGGTAGAAGAGGAGCGACTAAGTAAGTAAGTATAGATGTACCCACCAGAAACATGTATAGTCTATATACAGATGGCTCATCTAACAAAATCACATCCATTGAAGGGGCGGAATTTTATTACAGACTAAGGAACAGAGAAGAAACTCAAGTATTAACATTGGGAACATACTCTGTTAACTTCATTACAGAAGTAGATGCACTAAATGCCAGAGCTGAGCTTATAATCCAAGATGATGTCCATCAAAACAAAGTATTCCTGACTGATGCCTCTTCAGTATTCTCAGTGCTGAAACAACACAAGGATCATCTCGATAACAGTGTATGTACTATTGTACTCCCTGACACAACTCACAGCAGAACACCCAAGGTTGGTCACACAGTGGATTCCATCTCACTTAAATATTGAAGGTATTGAAGCTACAGACAAACTAGCAAAGTGTGGAGGAGCTTCCCCACAAACAGAACTGAGCATCACATATAATGAGGCTAAGATCATAATTAGAACCAACTTAAGGGGTGAATGGGCTGATCAACACTTCCACTATCAAAAAGAAAAGTACTTTAATTTAACTAGACAGGGAACGTTACCCCGGGAAAGGATTTTGGAAATATAATATCGCTGAAAGAGGTCTTTGACATATTACAGTTGATAGTTAAACATTGAAGAAAATTAAGGTGAAAATTGTAGATTATATTAGAAGAAAAGGCAGAAGTGGAAGAGGTGGACAACAAATAGTCTCTTGAGTTTTGCACCAAGGTTGTCTTGACTAGATAGACTTGGCTGTAAGTTGTAAGATGTCCAACAATAGTGACAGAGTTTATGAGGTGTGAATCCACTATGAGCCTGAAAGCCTCATATTTTCAATATTTTCATAACTAAGTTTATCTATAAAAATAGCTTATCACTGTGAGGCTGGCTTGCACTTATTGTTTTTATGGCATGGTTCTTGTCATATCACAGTATCTTCTATAGACATATAGCAGACACACCAATATAAAATAACTCACTTGTCAAAGTGTTGGATCATTCAATCCATTTCAGACAATCCTTTTATTTTTTTTACTTCATCCTCTCGACTGGATATAGTTAGCTAAGGACCAATAAAAAGCTGATAGTTTCATTCTCATTTTCCAGGTATTGAAGGTGCTTGGGCGTACTGGATCACAGGGTCAATGTACACAGGTAATATGAATTTTATTCTAATCATTTGCTGTAAGCTGCTTTGTAGCTTTTTAAAATAACTAAATATTGCAGACAATTTTGTAAGATAGTGCTTATTTTTTTTTTAAATTACTCAGGCAGACTCTACTTGAGTACTTCATTCATCTGGTCGCTCTCATGTGTGCTCAGTCCCTTTCATTGATGAATGTGGCAACTACAGCAACTACTCCCACAGCGACTTCTCATTTTCAACTAACTTCATTAGGTACCCACTTACAACTGGGTCGACTGGGAGAAAGTCATACCATGATAAAACCCACATGTCTGGTCTGAGCGCAACATGATTTGAACCCGGCATGTTTGGATTACAAGCAAAGCACATAATTCCTAGGCCACACATGCTTTCCCATTAAAAATTTAAAAACAAAAAACAATAAATGTTACGTCACTAGGTACACAACCTAAATGTGCAACAACAGCTGCTAGTCTAATCCCAACTGTGTGTAAAGTTTGCATTACCATACTTACCAAGAAATTATTTTTTTCTTTTTGTATAATTTTTGACATATTTCTACAAAATAAATGTTTGCACTTTGTTTATAAATATTTGGCTTGGCTTCATTCGTTCTCAATCTCCTGCTACCAAACCCTAATAGGGCTTAAGTAGAAGAATGTATTCCAGAGAACGGAATGCATTGTGTCGTAGTTTACAGCGTGACTGCGATATTTGGACCTTTTGGTCCAACACATCCGACTTCAGCAAGCATTTTTTTAGTACCGGGTTAGCATTCCCTCTTTGATCCCTTCTCCTTAGCCAGTCTGCCCTGCTGCAGCCTGTTATCCAGGATCACTGAGTGGAGGTGTAGAAGGGTCTTGGCAGCTCTGTTTCGCTGACCCAGACACTAGCAGTCAGCTATGGGTCGCTAACCACTGCAGCTAATGCGCTCTTAAAATATTTAACAATGACAACATAATTCATGAACGTTTCCACAAATAAAAATACATTATAGTAAAACTTCTTAAAGCTGTGTAATGATTTTCTAGGGTCTTTATTTACGTATTTCTTTATGAGTATGCATTTGTAAAATTGCTTACTGTAACCATTTTAATATTCTCAACTTATGACACACTTATTCATTTATTGTTTCTAACATTGGCAGGTGCGAGTTGAGTTTTTGGACGACTCAAACCGATCCATTATTCGCAATGTCAAAGGACCTGTTCGCGAGGGTGACATCCTTACACTTTTAGAGTCTGAAAGAGAAGCTCGGAGGTTAAGATAAAGGTAAAAAAAAATATGGTACATCCGATATAGCGGTTATTTTCTTTCACGTTTACATAATAATACATTTTAGGATGAAGTATTGTTTTTTTTTCAATTAGGGGGCGTGGGGGGGGGGGGGGGGGGGGCTCTCTCAACTCTATCTCGCCTACCCCGGGTGCTGGAGGTCGCTGGTTCGAATCACTGGAGATCCTGATTTTTTTCATGTGTATTATCCTGTACATATGGGTAGTGAGATCAGGCACCCATGTGCAGTGGTGTCTATGTTAAAAATACTTTGGCAGTTGGAAATCTAAGAGTAGACGTAAAGGCCGCTGCTTGGTATAATTCAAGTTAAAATCTTTTTCGTTCGCCTTATTTATCTATTCCTCAAGGCGGTGTGCGTTGCACTGTGGTTTTTATTTTGCAACTGTTGGCCCAGTGCATCTGACTTCAGCATACATTTTATATAAGGGTCTGCTTCCTCTTGCATTTTCTAAGGATTTGCTTCCTCGTGGGAAACGGCTGATGCTGTTATGGAGATCGAACCCAGCACCTTCGGTTGTGAGCTGTGTCACTTAACCACTAACCCACACCGTCCAAAAAATCTACTCAAATTATTCGAGGGATATTTGCCCCACAGAGAATTTGTTGCAAAAAGGGGACTGTGTGGCTGTCACTTCATGTCTTGGTTATGAGGTTAGTGGAGCGACTTAGATGGTGCCTGACAGGCTGCTGGTCTACTTTGCTCTAATTTAAGCTTCCACCTCCACCAGTCTCAAAAATAGGTGATCGTATATTCCAGGGACTAATAGATGCCTGTATTGACCTGGCAAGTTACCAGTGGATTTTCACCTTCCAAAAAAATATGAAACAAAAGGTCACACCTTCCCAGGACGTCTAACGACATAAGTGGATTGAAGATAGATTCAATAGTTTTTAATATTCTCCAATTTCGTTCCTTGTTAAGCATAGTACCACAACTGTAGATGGCTACTTACAGGAAATGTGTATGCGTTTTAGCAGTGGTGGTCTCAACAGCAAATTTTTTTTTGCATTATGAGGCTGCTGTTTCCATGCACAACCCTTTTAGTGACCTTTTATGACATACGCAGAGGTGCATTGGTCCTGTTTTGTTCCTTCCTAATGAAGGGGGTTTCAAATTATAGTTGTCTTGAGCTGATGAATTGAATAACTATTATATTTTCTCGTTGATTGTCAATACTTGTTCTGTATGTGTTTAACAAAATATTTGTTGTTCACTTGACATATTTGATGTTCTTAATTTATTTTAAAATGTAAAAAACCCACTTGCCAAAAACGTAACATATATATAATATGTATAGATAATGTGTTATCTAGTGGTTACTCTGTTGACTGATAAGTATTATTGCTATCACTATTTTTTCCCTTATATTTCGAGTCTCCAAAAATGCAGTCAATCAATCATTGAAATATTTTTAGCTCCCTGTGGAGCATATATCTTCAGCCAATTCATGCCAAGTCATCAATTGTTGACCTGTTTATACATGTTGAAGTTTTACAAGGGTAGCCAGCTCCATTCCATGTCTCCTCATTCACCTCTTATAACATGCCTGACATGTTACAGTGCTACTATTCTTTGCTCCCCTTTCTAGTAACACTCATCCTTATGTTCTGTGAAAAAGATTGTCGTGGATATTAGCCATTGGTGTCATCAATGGTCAGAACAGATGAAACCAATATGTGTTTTCTTTCAATCCCAGTTATGATCCTGAGCAGCGCATTAGCTGCCACAACTCTTCTACACCTCCAGGTGATGATCCTGGATAACAGGCTGCTTCAGAGCAGACTGGCTAAGGAGAAGTAATCGAAGAGGGAAGGCTAACCCAGTACTAAAAAAATGCTTGCTGAAGTCGGATGTGTTGGATCGAAAGGTGCAAATATCGCAGTCAAGCTGTAAACTACGGCACAACATATTCCGTTCTCTGGACTACATTCTGATACTTAAGCTCTTTTCAAGGTTTGGTAGCGGGAGATTGAAAACGAAGTAAAGCCAATCCCAGTTGTTGTTGAATGCCCACAATGAGTAACTCTTTCCTCATTTCCTGGATGTGCTGATGAAGGTGCACCAGAGTCTTTCAGGCTGTTGTGCTATGCTTGAATTCATCTGCATGTCGCTCACTACTACAGATATCACATCAATCCCCCACCTCGTTAGTCAGTCTGTCTTATTGATGGCTTCTTTAGTCTTGTATACTGTTTCTAGTGCTTCCTTTGTAACCCAAAATGATACTGCACATTTTCAGCCTGTGTAAAATGTCATTAGCTGATGAGTTTTCTACCGTATATTAGTTAAACTAAATTGCCTTTTTTGTTGTGCTCCCAAGTTGACATACTCATCACTATTACATACAGAGCCACATCTTCTTGTTCTGCGTTTGTTCTCAATCTCCCGCTACCAAACCCTGAAAGGACTTAAGTAGCAGAATGTAGTCCAGAGAACGGAATGTGTTGTGTTGTAGTTTACAGATTGACTGCGATATTTGCACCTTTCGGTCCAACACATCCGACTTCAGCAAGCATTTTTTGAGTACTGGGTGGGCATTCAACAACAGCGTCCATAAGTTGGGTTTAGTTTGGTCTCTACCATTTGTTTATCTTGAACTTTTTTTCTTATTATACTAATAATAAAATATTATTTTATTTCAGATTTCACCAGAAAACAGCAGATGGCCAAATGTGACTATATTTTGAGCATATGAATCATGCATTGTTGATTGAATGCATTAAAGTATATGTGCAAGCTTCATTGTGTTACTTTGTTGATTAAAACTGTATCCTTTGTTGAGCATTTATTTTACGGCAGTACTTCTGACAGAAAAAGCCTTGCTATGGATTTGAAAACGTGTTTAAAGTCCATGAATAAATAATCTTCCACAAATTTCGGGTATCTTTTAACCTTTTTTTGACATCCACGTCTGTCCACTTCCCCCTTGTGGATATCTAATCTGCATTACTTTGATCAAACACACATAACGTTGTAATTACCTGTATATTTTATTTATTTTTTGGCGTTCGTCTTATTTCTCAAATCCCCAAGGCAGTGTGCGTTGCACTGCGTTTTTTTATTTTGCGCCTGTTGGCCCAGTGCATCCGACTTCAGCATACATTTTATGTAAGGGTCTGCTTCCTCCTGCATTTTCTAAGGGTTTGCTTCCCCGGGGTAACGGCCGGTGCTGTGATGGGGATCGAACCCAGCACCTTCTGGTTGTGAGCCGTGTCACTTAACCACTAGGCCATGCCGTCCCCTTACCTGTATATGATAAAGCCTTTGTTCTATGACATTTGTTTACGGAAAACTTAATTTATTTATATGAAACACGAGGTACTGAATATTGTACATTACAAGTCTCAACTCAATCCACCATGTTTGTTTGTGCGTTCACCTTAAATCTTCATTCACTAAGGCAGTGTGCAGTGCATTAAGTTGTTATTTTGCGTCTGTCGGCCCAGTGCATTCAACCTCAGCATGCATTAAATGTAAGGGTTTGCTTCCTCAGAGTAACGACTGGTGCTGTGGTGGCTAGCGAATGCAGTACCTTCGTGTTGTAAGTTGTGTCACAACAAGTAGCACACACCGTCCCCCTTAGCACAATTACAAGTTTTAACTTGTCAGCAGAACACCAAAACTATGTTCAATATGCAAAAATAATACAGCGGATTTTCTAACTTTAAGATACCCCATGGGTCTCAAATTTTGTCATGACCCGGTGTGAAGTTGAGGACGAGCTCATAACTCTGTTCAAATGCTTCACCACATATCCTCAGACAGCAGAAGCCTAACTCCTGTCCTTCACGTGGCGGGACCCGTTACTTTTACTAGCAGAACATGCGAGGTGTGTCTCTAGCACCCTAAAACCAGACTGCTCTAGGCTGATGCCCTTAAGGAAAAACTTTGATTTCAAAACTACCAGCTCTCTTGTAGGTAGACTGTTAACAGTCATTGGATGATTTCTGTTGTGGTGTGCCATATTCAGGACCCAGCATTGCAGTTTGGATGAGCAACACAGGCTCTGAAATTAACTCGGACATCTGCCTGACAGAAAGTATGAAGTTAGACGAAGTAATGAATTAGGGCCTGGCTGCTTATAGGATGTGAGAATAACCTTGGATGTTGGGGACTGCACCCGGCATATACCACTCCTTTTCACAACGTAAATCAGATTGCCATAATACTGTTTATCAGGAAGTTCATCCACATTAATCTACGCGTGTGGAGAATGCTCTGAAATTTCACGCACATTCTTTTAATTTACAGACATGCCTAATTTGGTAGATTTGAGTCTTACAGTCCGAGGCAGGTGCCTCAACTCAATGTGTGTCAAATAGTTTAAAAAAAATTACTAATTAGTATTAAATAAATTGAAATGATCTAGACATAATTAAATTATATATGGGATCAAGATGCTGAGCAGCAACTGAGCTGCAGTGGTTAGCGACCCATAGCTGACTGCTAGCATCAGGGCCAGCGAACCATAGCTGCCAAGACCCTTCTATACCTCCATGCGGTGATCCTGGGTAACAGGCTGCAGCAGGGCAGACTGTCTAAGGAGAAGGGATTGAAGAGGGAATGCTAACCCGGTACTCAAAAAATGCTTGCTGAAGTTGGATGTGTTTGGACCGAAAGGTGCAGGTATCGCAGCCAAGCTGTAAACTACGACAACGCATTCCGTTCTCTGGACTACATTCTGCTACCTAAGCCCTTTCAGGGTTTGGTAGTGGGATATTGAGAACAAAGAAGAAGAAATTATATATGTCTCGTAACAAAAAATATATACAATGAAGTGTTAAATGTCATCAATATAGAGGGGAGAACATGACATACATTTTTCTGCTTATACTTACTTTTAATTGTTTTTTTGCGTTATTTAATCAATAGCATAACCACTTCACTTTCTTCTGTGTCCCAGATGGAATCAGACATGTATTGAATGTGTAATCCAGATGCACGGTCAAATAAGTTATTTCTAGACTATTGAGTTCCAAATGGTGCAGAATGCAGCAGTTTACAAAATTCACCACATTACTAAATACAAACCTGTTCTGGTAAGAATCAATCTTTGTACTCCGAGCAGACCCATAGGTGCTCAGTCCCTCTCAGCTTCTTCGTTGACTAACTGATGTTATGCTTCTAGTCCGGTGAAGTTCATGGAGTAGGATTTTCAGGTCTTTTATGGTCCCCCACAGCTTTTCAATCATGGTCGCTCCCCCAGACAAGACTGCCTCTCTTTGGTCTGCATAGGTAGGGCATTCTTGCAGAATATGTTCTGGTGTTTGCTTGGGTACTCCACAATCACACAATGCAGTGTCTCTGAGACCCATTCTGTGGAGGTGGGCCACACAGTGTCCCGTTCTGAGTCTGAAAATCTTTGTCAACTCATCTCTGCCAAGTTTGTCTATGCTGCCATTTTCTGGCTTATATTCTTTGTGCTGTTCTCTCCATTCAGTCCCTCTCAGCAAATGGCATATACTGTTGGTTCCTATAGCTGGCTGGTTGTCACAGACCTGCTCCATCCTTTCAGATGCCACTATCTGCTAGCCCCATGTACGATTTCAAAATCTTGACAATCTGTGCATTGCTGATTCATCAACTGCAGTGTATTCATACGATAGGCAGTCGTTGATCAAATATCCACCTCTATCCATTGCCATGTCCAAACCGTGGTTGCCCCTTAAGCCAGTATGCCAGATCTTTTATTCCCACAATCTTCAGCGTGGCTAAGACAATAGATCCACACGAGATTTGAGGCATATATGGCCACTGTCAGCTCTTCCAAAGCAAGGATTATGGCCCTCATTAAAGAGATTATAGTCACCTCGTAGCCGAAGTTACTGGACATGCTGGCTTTCTTATCATATATCTTCTTTGTCCGTTCTCAAACTCCCGCTACAAAGCCCCGAAAAGAGCTTTGCAAGTAGCAGAATGTAGTCCGGAGAACGGGATGCGCTGTGTCATGGTTTACAGCTTGGCTGCGATATTTGCACCTTTCTGTCCAACAGCAGGCATTTTTGAGTACTGGCTTAGCTTTCCCTCTTTGATCCCATCTACTTAGCCAGTCCGCTATGTTGCAGAGAGTCTATGGGGTTGCAGCTCATGTGCTGCTCAGTATCATGATCATCGGTAGTTGTTTAACTTCAAGGTTCATTTTCCCACTGCACCAGTCTGTCCCTAAATGATAATGACCTGGTGGTAGATTGTCATTTTATCTCCAGGGTGAATTCACTCATCTTTGCTTATTATGGTTACATTGGTTACCTGACCAATCATTCTCACTGTCTGTGCCATCCTTGATATCACTCTATTGATTCTTTCACCCTTGATATCTACAATGCTCATGTACTGTTGTTGCCTCTTGTCTGCGATTATTTGCATGTAGGCTCTCTACTGAAGACGGGTGTATTGGACCAAAAGATGCTAGTATCACAACCAAACTAGCGACAACGCATTCCAGACTACATCCTGTTACTTGCAAAGCCCTGTTCAGGCATTGGTAGTAGAGATTGAGAACAAACACAGAAGAAGAGCATTTAGACTCTGACGTGGGTCAGTGTGTATCTAGACTTTGCAGGAAGAAGTCCAGGGATGAATTTCATCATCATGATGGGGGTATCCCTGGTGCACTCAAGGACCAGTCGCATTCCTTCATTCTGTATGTATTTCAACCTTTAATATTGTGACCGTGACAATATGAGGAGTCCAAGTCAACAATCAGAACCAACCGATCTGTAAATGGTGAAAATCAGCAGATGTCCCAGGTTGGCAGACATCATTGTCTTCAGTGCTCACCAAACCCTGCTGGCATCTCAATGATACATTCATCAAGGGTTATGTTAATTATTTTTAAGCTTTGAGTCCACAGCATGTAGTAATTTTCAATCAACCTCAGCGGCCGATCAAAAATGCTTGGCAGGACATAGGTTGCCCACATGGCTATTGATGAATTGGTATGTGTGTAGGGGTCATGATGCTGAGCTGCGGTGATCAGTGACCAATAAGTGACCAATGAGGCCAGCAAACTAGAGCTGCCAAGACCTTTCTCGACCTACACATGGTGATCCTGAATAACACGCTGCAACTGGGCAGGCAGACTAAGGAGAAGGGATGGAAGATGCTGGGCTAACCCGGTGCACAAAAATGTCATGCTGGTGTGGGCCGAAGGGTGCAATTATCGCAGTCAAGCTGCAAACTACGACACAATCCATTCCATAGTCGGGCAAAAATCATCTCAACCGTCCCTTGATCAGCTCGAAAACCACATTGACTCTTAGAGTAGCTTTTGCTCGAGAAGATTTGATAAACGGTGTCTCAAGCTCAAATTTTTCCAGCAATCGACAGGAGGAAAATTTCCCTGTTATTGCGCGTGTGCATGTGTACAGTGGTGGTACCTTCAGTTCCTGTGGCATATTACCCGTATTCCAAATTGAGCAAAACAAGTATGTTAGATTGTGTAGCAGTACAGGGTCTCCTGCTGTATAAAGCTCAGCAGGAATAGCATCTGACCCTGGGCGCTAACTGATTTACCTTGTAGAGCCGAAACATCGTCTCGCAGACTTTCATACACTACAAAAAAACGCTGACACATCGGCTTGAACAAATGTTATACATAATCTATACACAAAACATCTATACCAAGCTTTTGTAAATGTGCTTGTACTTAGTGGTAGTTCACAATGCAAGAATAAATGTCTCCAGAGGTCCAAAATATTTAAGCTAATTGCTTTCTTGACTGGGTGGGATACCAAGCCTTTCATTGACTGCGACTTGAGGCATACGCGTTATATCTAGTTCACTGATGTTGGCAGGGCAGTTTACTATAACACCGAAGTGCTCTGAACAGCGCTGCAGAACATCGACTTTGTCGGTTATCAGTGCCGTGCCGTCAGCATTAAGGACAGGAAATGAATGATATGACTTGGGGGTCATAAACAGCCATCAGGACATCGCAAAACCGCTTTGAGTCATTTGTATCTGCGTACATCTGCTGGACGTACATACTGGCCAATCCTAAGAATATTGGTGAAGGCTGACTTTTCTGAAGATGACGAGGGATCGTCTTAATACATAATGTTTCTCATCTAGCCTCATCAATATAATGAAATCTTGGTTTATGTGAACTACGTGGTCCAAATACTCAGAAAAGCGGTACAGAAGACAGGATCCTTCAGAAAGACATATTTATCCTCTACTGATTCTATGCAGAACTGTCCATCAGTCGACTGTCCAGAGCCCTCCATATGTAGCCCACTTTGCAGTTTGGAGATGTTAAATATCTTCACAGGTTCCTGACCCTGGTGTCGCCGGGATCTATGTGGAGGTTCAACTTTGACATGAGTCTGTGATCTGTCCAACACTTGGCACCACACATAGTCTATGTCATTTGCATATCTCATCTGGCCCTTTCATGATGAGGACATAAGTCAACAAAATGCCTCTTTGAGCAGCGATGCATCCATGATGTCTTTTTGCCAGTGGACAGCCGAAACATGGTGTTGGTGAGATCATAAGTGGCACAGAAGCTCAGCAGTAGCAGGCCATTGCTATTTCACTTGGCTGTGCACCTTCCCAGGACTGATGATTGACCCCTACTCTGGCATTGAAATCATCAGGATAATACGCTTTTCAGACTTTGGAACCGATAAGATGACAGAGTTTAGCTCCACATAGAATTAATACTTGATATCCCCAGGATTAGTCCTTTGGCATAAGCGATGATCACTGTAACACTCCTATGTTCCAGACAGAGTTGGATAGTCATTAGCCGGTCATTGATACCCCGTGAAGGCCCAACAACCGCGCGGACTTAATACATGTTTATAAGATAATCAAAGGAAAGGATAAATTAGACTATAACAAATTTTTTTTCAAAATACAACCACCTACAAGAACAAGAGGGCATAGCTACAAATTAACTAAAGAAAGGTTCAGATTAGATATTAGAAAATATATTTTTTTTAGCCAGAGTGGTGAATGCTTGGAATACATTGCCACAGAAAGTAGTGGAGGCTAGGACAATTAATGCATTTACGAATAGATTGGATGCGCATATCTTTTAGAGCAAAGAAATGAAACTGGTTATATACAGACTTGGGAGTCTTCTAAATCAGTAAAAAGACATAAAGTTTTTCTGTATCAACCACATGGTACATTTGATAAAATGTCTTGACGCTGTGAATTATGCTTGACTAGATAACCACAATGTCTATGTTAGGAAGGTCTTTATTTCCTTTGGCTTACAGTTTCTACAAGCTGGGCTTATCACCACCATGCTCAACCTTTCTTAGTTGGCAATTACAAAATGTTTGGCAGGTTACAGTGTTACTATTCTTTGATCATATTTTGTCATGCTTATGGGATCAAGATGTTGAGCTGTAGCGGCCAGCAACCCAAAGCCGCAACAGGGCAGACTGGCTCAGAAGAAAGGGATCGAGGCAGGGAGGCTAAACCAATACACAAAAATGCCATGCTGAAGTCGGATGTGTCGGGCCGAAAGGTGCAAATGCTGCAGCCAAGCTGTAAACTACGATAACGCATTCCATTGTTGAGACTACATCCTGCTACTTTCAAAGCCCTTTTCATGGCTTAATAGCAGGATTTTGAGAATGAACGATGAAGAAGATACATGCATATTCTGATAATAGTTTGCAAGCCTGCCGTAAGACATTCTAAAGTGTATGAGAAAAATGTGTTATACTAATTTATTTAAAAGTAACTTTCAATTTAACGCTTATGGCATTGTATTTCATTTGAAACGGTTACATCTAGTTTTGTGCAACTGGCGAGTTTGCCCTTATTTACCGGAAAGCCTCATTTTTGTGTAATTTGTTTTCAATAAAACATAATTGTACCTCGTCTTCACAAGTCTTTAACTATCTCTGCTGCACTTGAAATTGCCTTGTGCCATTTAAATATGATTTTAGAAGGCTTTCCATAAAAAAACTAGAAACATTGTTATCTGAGAAATATACTCCGAGGTCAGATAAATGGAACTGACAAACACATGCAGATACTATTACATGATATTGGACTGAAGGACAAGAGCTCAATCTTGAACCATAGGCGGGATCCAGATGGTGAGCAGCGCATGAGCTGCAGTGGTCAGCGACCCATAGCTGACTGCTAGCGTCAGGGCCAGCGAACCATAGCTGCCAAGACCCTTCTACACCTCCAGGCGGTGATCCTGGATAACAGGCTGCAGCAGGGCAGATTGGCTAAGGAGAAGGGATCGAAGAGGGAATGCTAACCCGGAACTAAAAAAATGCTTGCAGAAGTCAGATGTGTTGGACCGAAAGGTGCAAATATCGCAGCCAAGCTGTAAACTACAACACAACGCATTCCGTTCTCTGGACTACATTCTGCTACTTACCCTTTCAGGGTTTGGTAGTGGGAGATTGAGAACGAATGAAGAAGAAGAAGAAGAAGAAGAACCATAGACAAAATTAGATATTGACTTTAAAAAAATTATGAATGGTTTTGAAATTATTTGACCAGCTCTTTGTTTTAAACCCAGTTGGCTACTCCATACTCTGTAAGGTGAACAATTCTATGAGTTCTCATTCGCCACATTTTTTATATGATGTCTACATGTGAGGTACAGTTCTCTGGATAAAGGTTGTTTTAGTGTATAGTTCCTCAAGGCTTTCAAATAACTTTGTGTGGAGGTTCGTCACTATGCACCGGTCAGTGCTCAGAATGCAATTTGCTAAGCATTTAACAGTTTTGTAGGATATGTTTGGTTGTCTTTGCTGCTTGTCTGCATGTATACATTGGTGATAAGCTAATTTTATCTTTGTAAATGGCAATTCAATCTGTTATGTCCCATTCACATGTGGAAGAGGATCACTTGTTCCGCTCGATCAAGGCAGTGATAGTTGTCTCTGGATTAGCAATCCATGAGTTGAAGAGTTTTCTTTGTACACGTGCATTGATGACGTAAAAACAGAAAGGAAGTAGATATTTGAACTCAGGTTATAACGTAAATAAGTTTATTCAAATAACATTGTACATGTATAATCAGTTACACATTTACAAAATGAGGTTTTCCAATTGTTCTAATTGAATGTTTCTGCCTGCTTCAAGTCTGAAAAGGAACGAAACATGTAGAAATTCACATCTGTTCAACATACCAGTTCACACACCTCTCAATGATTCACACCAACATTCACTGTTACAATTTATATTTCACAAATGCGTGGAACGGCCATGTCAAGCCATATATATATTTTTAATGCAATTTTCAAAGATTAATGGGTAGGAAGACTAACGTCTAGTTAGACAAAATATACTGATCAGACATGTTAGTCAGGGTCAGACAAAACATACAGGCCTAGACCCTCATCTCGGCTTCCTAGTAGCACTTCCTGGAAACAGGCTGTTTTCATGGCAACCTGGCTGAACGAGGTGAGGTATTGATGTGATCCCGTAGTAGTGAGCGACACACAGATGGAGCCAGGCATAGCACAACCGCATGGAGGACCTTGATCCGCCTTCATCAGCACGCTCAGGATGTGAGGAAACCTATTGCAACCACCACTTAATGTCCTTTTCGAGCGCACAAAAGAGTAACATACTCATTGTGGGCATTCGCAAACAACAACATCAAAAGATTAATACATTTTGTGTTTATTAAGTAGGATATGTACCCGGGAATACTTGGTGAACTGGGAAGTCTATATTTGCTGATTATTATAGGAGGTTCTAATGTGTTCGTTTGTTTTATTAATAGTGAATATTCTATTTCTATAAACAGTGATTGTCTCTTTGTTCAAAGTGGAGTTTAAGCAGCAATAGTGTTTGCTAACCCATTCAATACCCTCTTTAGTTACCTTTTATTGGAAGGTTACAGTGGATCCATTCTTTTCTGCCCAGGGCACCACTGTGGTGTTTGTGAAATGAGTTATAATTCTGCACATACTTGGAGCTATGGGGGGATGCCAGCTAATCTTTCTCCAACACCATTTTAGTTTTGTTAAATTGAAAGCTGATTCAACAAGGAGGTGTCATTTTACAGATTTTGTAATTTTGAAGTCCCATGGAATGCAATGTAAAGACCAGAACTAGAAAGGCATTCCTGACACTAAATAACACAGATGTCTAGAGAAATTAAGATTCACATCAAAGTTATAATTTGAATATTCAATGCCAGTATCAAGTCAGTGCTGTTGTATGGAGCTGAAACATGGAGAACGAGCAAGGCAATATAATTGACTTCAGTCTGTTAACAGAAGGATAGTGCATATAAAGTGGCAGAGCACAAAATTAAGAGAATAAAATGGAAATGGATAGGTCACGTTGTGGAAGGCAGGCTCTCATGTGGAATCCTCAAGGGAAGAGAAAACGAGGTAGACCTAAAAATACATAGAGAATGTGAGAGGGAACTATGATTAAATGGTTAGACCTGGAGAGAGAAATTACCCAGGACCATGTACGTTGTTGAGATGCCAATGGCCTTTGCACCAAGGAGCGATGGGTTTAATTTATTTGAATCTACTTTTATAATTGACCTAGTTCTCAATAGTTAACACTATTGCTCAATACCCCATCTGTTAGGTCCATCTTTTTTGCAGAACAGGTTATAACCATGCAGAAAGGTAGTCTCACAGCGATAAAGTTAATATGATAAAAGAGGATAGCAGTTATCCGAATCATAGCAGGCTTGCCTTGAAGACCAGGCTTTTTTTGTGTACCGAATTTGCCTTCTCATTACGATTCCTATTCTCTTAGTCAGACTTCACTAATGCAGCCTGTTTCTAGGGCCGTCGCTGATTTTCATCAAACAGGTAGAAAATGCACCATCACAACATCATTATTGGCAGGTATTTCATGATGATTTTTTTTGATTAACACAACTTGTCAAATTTGGTAAACTGAGACAACTAGGCACTTCATACATTACAAAAATTGTTTGTGAAATATATTTTATGATCCGACAGAAGATCAAGGGTAATCAATTTCTAATAATAAATGAACACATGAAATGAGATAAAATCCAGAGTGAAGGAACCACATATTTGTATGATGAACAATTAAGTTAAAGGTTTGTGTTGGATGATCAAAGTCTGTGTGATCAATATATTTACAATGATTTTTTATGAATCAGTGCATGATAAGACTTATGGTTCTCTTTCTTTACTCTACATCAATTGACAGGTTGACCACTGCAATTGGTTTACCGTAACGAGCTTTTAGGGAAGCATGAGTTCAGCTATTTGCAGTGTGGTTTTAGTAGAAATAGTTTTTCTATGATGGGGTTGCCAACCCCCAAGCACAACCTTCCATAGTGACCTTTCAGACACACTTGGAAGGGAGCAGTGGTTCTATTTTGTTTGTCCTGAACCACTTTGTCATTATGGTTCTTGATTAAAATAAGTCCATGTCCACCGCTACTTTGTCAAAAATAGTGTTCTGAAGTGCTTGGTCAAAAATTTATTAGATGTTTGTCAAAAATATGGTGCCTGTTGGTGTTTTGTCATAAAATGTTCAGTTGATCGGTGTTTGTCAAAAATGCATATACAATTACATAAAAATTACCAGATTTTTTACACAGCTATACAACAATGAAAAAGCTAGACTTTCATAAATGGGTGTGTATGTAGAAGAGGGATTGAAATGGTTTGATAAGATCACAAATATGGAACTGTTGGAAAGTGGAAAGAGTCGGACAGATATGACATGAGGTGCGAGATAGGAGACAAATCAAGGAAATCAGTTGATAGTATTATAAAACAATCTCTGTTCTAGGTATCCCTAACGAGATAAACACATGGAGACGAGAGGTCGAGACAAACAGAGGAAAGAGGGTAGATGTGCACAGAGCTGGAATGGATGACGGAAGCAGTAACCTCAGCACTGAAATGGATATTCTATAACAAGGGCAGCATCGTGACAGATGCACAAGCCGTACTTCAGAAAGTACAGAAGAGATGGCTCAGGTACGAGTGGATAGCAGCTGTTGAGGCCTCAAACCTCCAAGGGTTGACATGGATCTACTATCCTGCTCATGAAAGAGCTGACATCATGGCTTCACAAGCTCCTATCATGGGCACATTAGTGATGGATAGAAGTGACATTTTAAAATCAATCAATGACCGCCTGCTGGATGAGGACACCGCAATAGATGAAGCAGCAATCCGCAGACTGCAAAGTTTTGACATCAAACGAGGTTCGAGCTGAGTGGGGCGCAGGAGAGTGTACAACCAGCAAGCTACAGGGACATTACACCATTTGATGAGAGAGACTGAGCACCTATGGGTATGCCCCGAGTGCAGTGACGTCGATTCTTAAAAACAGAAACAGAGCTGGAATGGATGACACAGGACAGGAGGACTCGGTGTGCATTTGTTGAAGACGTGCGCTTCACAGGGAACTTGAAAGGTTTTAATGACCGATGCTAGTAAACACATCAAAGTCTAGCAACCAGAGGAAAGCAAAACTAAATATGTAACTATAGCTAAGCACTATCTGCCATCATAACATAACTGATAGCTAACAGAACAGTGGATATAAAACAGAAAGTCAAATGTAACAAAGAACTAGGCAGAACAAAAAATGAAGCACATTGCCATGGATTGGGCATATATGACTGAAGGCAGAAACACAACATGTAGAAAAAAATATTTTTGTCTCTGCAGCAGCTGGGCGTATCACATTATTCCATATTGACGATGTGTGCTTTTATTCAGAGGTCAGGAATGGAATGGTCCATCAACTTCTTGATTATGCTTGAGCCCATACTGAAATGGAAGACATTTAACATTCAGATAATAGGTCTGAAATGGTAGACACTTAAACATTCAGATAATAGGTCTTCTTCTTCTTCGTACACAGTCAGACAGTAACCATTATTTTTTCGAAAAAAGCGGCGGTCATCCTGAGACTCTCGCCACTACCATAGAGCTTGTCTTGCAGTTCCACTGGCAATGGCCACATCTGCTCTCTCTGATCCTCGTATGTCGGGCAGTTCTGCAGCAGATGTTCAGTGGTCATTTTACCAGTACCGCACGGGCATTCGTCGGTACACCCTATCTTCAATTTGTTGAATAGGTGGTACCTCAGTCTGTTGTGGCCAGTGCGAAGTCTGAAGACAACAACCTGCTCTCTTCGGTTGAACTGGTAATAGGCATCGTTTTTGGTGTAACCAGTATGTTCGGTTTCCCATTTGGTCATGTATCTGGCTTTGATAAGCCGTTTCGACTCTTCGTACGTCATACTAGTATCTGTTTGTGGTAGTCTTGCACCTTCTTTTGCCAGTCTGTCTGCCTCCTCGTTGCCTTGGATGTTGCAGTGTGACGGAACCCACTGTACCACTACCCTTTTAGGTGCGGACTGCTGGCACAGTTTGCAGAGTGCTGCTCTTAAGTCATTAAGCTCAGTGTTTTTCTGGCTTTTTAGCGCTGTGACTACGGCGAGAGCATCTGTCAGCAGGACTATATGGCTCTCATTTTCACTGTGTGTTACCATTTCTTCCACTGCCGCCCTCAGTGCCTCTGCCTCCGCTCTGAAATTGCTTGTGTACTTACCAGTAGCGAATGACAGTGTTATTTTTCTGCCATTTGGTAGGTTCAGGAATGCTCCTGCCCCTCCGTTCTGTGTAGTGTTTGTTACAGAACCGTCGGTGTATGCATGGGTCCAGTCCATGCTTGGGTAGCTTTTCGTTATGAAGCTTAGGGTAGTGTCTCTCCTTTCTTTTTCAGTCTGGCAGTTTTTGTTTGCAATACCTGGTATATTTTCTACCACCTCTGGAAATATATCCTGCCTCCAAGTAGGTTTTCGTACAGTAGTGATGGGTTTTGGTGTTGTTAGTGCGTTTATGGGATCTTCGTGCATCTTTGCTTTGGCTATTTCTGCAAAGTTTCTCCGCTTTAGTTTCCCATTTCCCAGATTGTTTAGTCTCTGGTACATTGGATGGTCCGTCAGTCTTCGGAGTTTCTCTGACTGCAGCTGGGCTCTGCAGTCTCTTCTATCGGTCATGGATTGCAGTTTTGTAATCTTTTCAAGTTCTACAATTGGCGTTGACTTCATGCCACCTGTTATAATTCTCATGGCTTGGTTTTGAAGTTTGTTAACTTTATCGAAGTTCGCCTTCGCTGCTGTTGTCCATGCCGCAATGCCATACTCGAGAACTGGTCTCACTCTTCCAGTGTACAGTTTCTTTAGTATGCCTTCGTCTGCTCCCCAGCTTGTGCCAGCAAGTTTCCTCATGATCGCCATTCTTTCTCTGGCTTTCATTCGGTTTCTCTCAATCTGACTTTTCCATGTCATGCGCCGATCAAATGTGACTCCCAGATAGGTTGGGTTGTCGTTTGGCTGCAGGATTTTGCCATTTAGACTTAATTTGGTACTTTGGGGTTTTAATGAGAGCGAGAATATTGTGCACGTGGTTTTCTCCTCGTTTATTTTGACCAGCCATGAGTTCGCCCACTCTTCCAGCGATGTTAGGGCCGTCTGCATCCGATTTCTTGCTATGGTGAGATTCTTTTCAGAGGTCCACATAGCCAGATCGTCTGCAAACATTGAGCTATGGACTCTTCTTGGTATATTCTCTGTAATGTCGTTTATATATACCAGGAAGAGTGTGGGTGACAATACTCCCCCTTGGGGTACTCCCTGCTCGAGTGTCACCTTTTTGCTCATCTGCCCTTGTACTTGGACTCTGGCCGTTCTTTGTTTGAGGTAGTGGTTGATCCACTTGTACATCTTCCCACAGACATCACTTCTTCTTAGCTTGACTCTAAGTCCATCCTTCCAGACTTTGTCAAATGCCTTTTCCAGATCCACCCAAACAGCTACTGTGTGTTTCTGTGCCTGGTAGGCATCTTCTATCTCCTGGGCTATGAGGATGACCTGGTCCTCAGTGGATCTGTGCTGTCTAAAGCCGGCTTGCTGTGGAATTAGTATTCGTTTTTCTTCCAGATGCCACATCAGTCTGGTGTTTATCATCCGTTCCATCAGCTTGCCGACACAGCTCAGTAGGCTTATGGGCATGTATCCATTTGGATCTGTTTTGTCCTTTCCTGTTTTTGGTACTGGTAGATAATAGGTCTGAAATGGTAGACATTTAAACATTCCGATAATAGGTCAGAAATGGTAGACATTTAAACATTCAGATAATAGGTCTGAAATGGTAGACATTTAAACATTCAGATAATAGGTGTATTTATCTTCATGACTGCATTAATTGCTATCGGCTGCTGTCGACATATATACGATTCATGTCTTGGCAGTTTTGGAGTCAGTAAAACAAATAATAAGTGTGCCAGTATATTGTCTTCTTTCTCTTCCACTGTCGGCCCAGTGCATCCGATTTCAGCATGACTTCACTCTTTAAATTTGATAGTCTTCATTTTTTACTGAATTCTGTGATTGATGATTTCACTCGAAGCAAAGTACACTACAGCCCCTTTACAGGAAAGTATATATCCAATTATTTGCAATGGTATCAAAGATCAGGTTGCCAGCATCATGTATAACCCACTTTAGTTGCCTTTTATGATTTCATGACATGCTTGCAATGTAACAGTGGCCCTATTCTTCGAAACCCAGATACTATTTGGGTGTTAGATCAAATCTATCTATGTCTATGTGTCTTTTTACTTCCTAAATAGATAAAGCTTTCAACCTTATGTTATAGTTCTCCATTCAGCTTTATATTGGTAAAATTCATGATTTTTGTCTTTGAGGCATTTACATAATCCTATCTGTTCTGATAGATGGAGTAATTGATCTATCTTTTCCTGTGCATCCTCAAATGCTTCAGTAAAGTTGTTTACAAGATCAAGATCCTCTAGTTGTATCAAATAGTTTATATATAATGAATTTTGTATTTTTACTCATTATTTAGCAAATGCAGTTGCTTTTCTTGCCTTGGAAACAATGGTAAATAAAGTTGCACAAACCAGCTCTTACCATTTGATAATGTGATCATAGATAACACAGGGCATGACTGTGACTGTCAGTGTCTTCCCACAAGAGTCAATGATTTGACCAGTTTCTTTGTCCTGTGAGAGGATGTAAATTATGATATTGCAATAAATGAAATTGTATAAGCATATATAATAACATAAATACCAACATCAGGTTAACTGATTCACTCTGGCTTTTGCGCTTGTGTTCACAAAATCACATAGTTTCCCATTCCTAGTTCTCCTAAATTTATTATTTTGGTTCCTGAGAGAAATTCAGATATTGTACTTTCATTTCTGGAAGAGTTACTACACTATGCACATTGAAAAATATTTTTGCAGCCATGAATTATCTAGCCTTCCGCTAGACCAAATAGAGTTTATACAGTAGACTCTTGTACATTTCTTCAAATGAAACAAGATTATATTTTGTCTACAAATCTTCCTGGTGCTTGAGCTTATAATGCCAGACATAAAGGCTTAAGAACTGGGTGAAAATTAAGATGAATTTGTTTTTGAAAGAAACACTACGAAAGTATGGATTTAAAATAAGCTGCAATGCACACAAATAAAACTAAAGCTGTCCACACTGTGAATTCACATAAGTGGACAAATGAGAGGAGGCATACTAATTTACTACAAAGTTGATGACCAACAAAACTTAAGGCATCAACGTTGTTATTAAAACAAATGGACAGGATCTTGAAAGAGTGAACCACTTCAAGTGTCTGGGTCCAATGATCAGTGATAGGGGATCAAAACTAGAGGTCCTGGCACAGACAACAGAAGGGCTTACATGATTGAAATCTATATGGAAAGATAAATGACTCTCCCTCGCCATAAAGGTCAGACTATTGTGCTCACTGGTTCTTTAAATATTCCCTCCACGTCTGCAAAACACAAACCATTGCAGCAGACCTCCAGAGAAGAATCCAGGCCATGGAGTCTCCTAAATGTGACACACCTACAAAGACTGATCACAAATGATGAAGTACGACGAAGAAACGAGAATGCAAGTGGACTTTGTGACGACCTAAAAATGAAAGCTGATTTGGTATGGCCATATCTCAAGGTCCAAGGACCTTGCAAATGCAATACTGCAGAGCACAGAACAAGGCAAGTGAAGGTGGGGACGTCCGAGACAACGATTGGAAGAAACATCCATGATTGGACCAAACACTTACAGCCCGGAGAGGCACAAAAAGCAACCGCAGATAGAGAGGGGTGGTACAGGATTGTGGAAGTGTCAGCCGGGGTGCACCAATAATCTCAAGAGGTCACAGGAGGAACTGAACTGAAAATAAGCATTAAAGATGAACTGGTCTAATACTAGATACAGAAATAAAGTCAAATTAGGTGGAGGAGTCTGGACTATACCAGAATGTTCCATATTCAGGTAATGTGAAATAACACAAAGAAATGCATTATATATATTTACATAGACAGAAACCAGCCAACTTACAACACCAGAAATGGAATTCAACTCATTTCATAATTACTCTTTGTAGACAACCAAAGCTTAATACAAGAGGATGAAGACAAGACTGCAAAATCATGAATATACTGGAAACAAGTCTGTGAAGATGAACACATCAAAGAGGGTATCTATGAAGATCTATCCACCACAGAAGCACACAGTTATTTGATGCAGGTGTCGCCTAAAAGAGTAGTGGTACAGTGGGTTCCATCCCACTGTAACATCCAAGGCAAAGAGGAAGCAGACAGACTGGCAAAAGAAGGTGCAAGACTACCAAAACCAGATTCTAGTGTGACCTACGAAGAGTCCAAAAAGGTTTATTAGAGCCAGATACATGGCCAAATGGGAAACAGAACATACTGGCTACACAAAAAATGATGCCTATTACCAGTTGAACAGAAGAGAGCAGGTCATGGTCTTCAGACTCCACACAGACAACAACAGACTGAGGTACCACCTATTCAATAAACTGAAGATTGGTGGCACTGATGAATGCACCTGTGGTACAGGGAAAATGACCGCTGAACATCTGCTGCAAAATTGCCCGACATACGAGGACCAGAGAAAGCACATGTGGCCATCACCAGTGGCAACACTAGACAAGCTCTATGACAGCTGCTTTCTTCGAACAAATACAAGTTGACGTCTGACAGCGTACGAAGAAGAAGATGATGCAGGTGTTGGTAAGAGGCCAACTGCAGTGGTGTTCTGTGCTTCGCAAAGAGTGAAATGGAGAAAATGAAATTTATGAATGGGAAGAAGAAATGTGTAAAACAATATTCTCAGAGTAAGTCAACTTACCTTCAGACCTACAACATTTTGTCCACCAATCTCAATCAGCTGATGATCAGTGAGCAGACCATTGCGTGCTGCGGAGGATTCCTTGACTAGGGATTTGATGCGGCCATTGTCGAAAACAAAGCCCACAAACCCATTACTATCTTTCTGCATTGTGATGGTTCGTTCAAATGGTCTGAAAAGAGATCCACAGTAACAATATGAGACCCATGTAATGGTATAAGTGGTTCTATAACAGAAACTGCAGATGAAGTGTTAAGAGACTCCATTGTATGAGACCTCCATTTTTGTTTATGGGTGACAACTAGTTCAATTTCTCACTGCCTTGCGTTTCGTAACTGTAAATTAGGTGTCCATTTACATCTGTATAGACTGGAAAGACGTATATGTCTTCTTCTTCTTCGTTCGTTCTCAATCTCCCACTACCAAACCCTGAAAGGGTAAGTAGCAGAATGTAGTCCAGAGAACGGAATGCGTTGTGTTGTAGTTTACAGCTTGGCTGCGGTATTTGCACCTTTCGGTCCAACATATCCGACTTCAGCAAGCATTTTTTGAGTACCGCGATTGCCATTCCCTCTTCGATCCCTTCTTAGCCAGTCTGCCCTGCTGCAGCCTGTTATCCAGGATCACCGCGTGGAGGTGTAGAAGGGTCTTGGCAGCTGTGGTTCGCTGGCCCTGACACTAGCAGTCAGCTATGGGTCTCTGACCACTGCAGCTCCTGCGCTGCTCAGCATCTTCCCAGGTAGCAAAGATATGACTACTGTGACCTTTCAACCTTGCTGCAAAAAGCAACTAAGAGAGTTGCACATGATGTTAGCAACCTCATTGTGCAAAACAAATTTTCTACAGAAATAATCTCTGCAGGAGCACACAAAATGAAACGGTGCAGGCTTCCTGAAGGAGGCCAAATGTAGTAGAGACTATGCCCTGACTGGAGTGAAAAATACTAAACTAGAAAATGCATATCTGTGTACATTACTTACAAGAGTAGAAAAACCTATTGCAAATATGCAACAAGTTTCAGCTATGAAATACAATATAGACACTGAAATATTTTACAGCTTCCAAGTTACAGAATATGGTACATAAAAACAGAGCAGACTGGCCAAGCAGAAGGGAGTGATGAGGGAAGGCTAACCCAGTATTAAAAAATGTCTGCTGAAGTTGGACCAAATGTGCAAATGTTGCAGTCTAGATGATATTACGGATTCAGCAGCATCCGGGCTCTTGCCCTTCGGTCCGGAGTCAAGATGTAAACTACGATACAATGCATTCCGTTCTCCCGACAATATCCTGCAAAGCTATTTTCAGGGATTATTAGCGGGAGATTGAGAACGGACGAAGGTGAACTCATAAAAAATCATTCATGAACCACAAAATGTTTTTTACTTCATCTATGAAATTTTACTACCTATCCAATCCATAAATAAGTAGAAAGTTTTTTAAATTTTTTTTGCGTTTGCCTTATTTCTCTATTCCCAGAGGCGGTGTGCGTTGCACTATATTTGTATTTTGCGCCTGTCGGCCCAGTGCATCCGACATCAGCATGCATTTTATGCAAGGGACTGCTTCCTCCTGTGGTGGGGATCAAACCCAGCACCTTCAGATTGTGAGCTATGTCACTTAACCACTAGACCACACCGTTCCCTAAGTAGGAAGTTGTTTTAATGGGTTTACTTTCATACGGGCACGACCTTGCTGTTTTATGAATAGATGCAAGTTTGTGTTGTTGAAGCAGGTCTATGATATCCTTTGTACATATACATGTGATAGAGCTACGATTTATTTCTCACTGAGTTAAGAGTTACAACATCTAATACATGACGTTAAGGCCTATACTTATAAACTCTAAAAGCTCATGAGAACAATAAAACAAGATATTTATTTATTACAAAAGTATTTGTTTACACCATGATTAATACCTAAACTAACTAAACAACAACAAATCTTTCTATCTCAGGGAATGTTAGCATGGGCTTGAATGGAATCCCTGGAACTATAAACCTAGTTCAGTAGTCTACCCTAATTTCTATGACATTCTATACAAAACTCGTTCTACACTAGTTAACAGTTATCTATTATGTGGTCACATGTGCCATCCAGCAGTTGGTGAACTTGATATCTGGCGGTCGTCGGTTCTGCGTTGCGCGCTGATAGTGTCTTGCTATTATTGTGGGATTGCTCCCTGAGGATTCAGGTTACAATCAGAGGGCGATGACCGACCAGCCTGACCTAACTTGTGCCTACAAACAGTTTGCTCTCAACCTCAACAGAACATCAAGGGCTGATGCCTGTTTGAACTGCCAATGCATTTATCACCTGTTTGTGATACTGCTTCTTCTTCTTCTGCGTTCGTTGTGATACTGCTTCTTCTTCTTCTGCGCTCGCTCTCAATCTCCTGCTACCAAGTTTTGAACAGGGCTTTGCAAGTAGCAGGATGTAGTCCGAAGAACAGAATGCGTTGTGTTGCTAGTTTAGTGTTTTACTGCGATATATGAACCGTTTGGTTCGACACATCCATCCTCACTAGCGTGATACTGCCATTGGGAGTGAACAGGTTCCCCATTCCAGTTGCTGAGATTGGGGTTCACCGTCCCTTCCATTAGGCAAAAGTGCAATGTCCATGAAACTCACAGTGGCTAACTTCTCTCCAGCTCTCAAATCCTCTCTGTTTGACTGCCTTAATTTTTATAGACCCATTTTAGCCCCACCTAAACCAAGATTACGGTTGTCACCAGTACTCTGACCCTTCCCTGCTGACTTGTCAACTGTCAATCTTACTTGGCATCTAGCGTGTGATTCATTGTCACTAGCCTCCCTACTGATACTAGTTCACTATTAAAAATTGGAGTCTAGTGGCACCAGCCCCAACTCAGGATAAACACTGCTGCCTCTCTTACGTTTCTAATTCAATCCACGACTTGATAATGGCATTGTTTGTTGACCCTAGTTTGACATTACCTTGCCAATTACTTTCTCAGCCAATTTTTGGCTCTATGAGAATAAGTCTCCAGACCCCAATCTTCTCTGCTTCACAGCGATCTATTACATTGTGAGCAATGCTACAAACAGCGTTCACCATGCCACTTCCCCAATTATGAGTGATGATTTCAGCAGCTGGGGAAAAGAAGTAAACATATGCTGAATTACCTGTCCCTGACTGCTACTTCTATTCTCTGGCCATCTGCCTTCTTCAGGAAATTGTGTGCCTTGTCATTGTCCCAGCCTGCAACAGTGTTGCCATTAATTTGCAAAATCTGGTCTCCAAATCTTAGCCCAGCCAAAGCTGCTGCTGACCCCGACTGGACAAAAGCCACAAAAAGACCCTGCAAAGAAACAAGGAGGTTATTATATATTATTGGCAGTGCTAAAAATATTGTACAAAACTGAGGTACAAAATTGTCAGTACAAGGACAAAATTGTATATTTTACACATTTTCACAGGCCAAAGCAAACAAAATTAGTTGTATACATGAAAGAACTAATTTTATTTTGATTTTTTATGGTTTCGAACAGAAGAGAAATGTGCCAATTACTTGGAAAGGATGCAGTATTAACAATTGGAAATGATATTCGAGTAAAAAGGTTAAACCTTAACAAATGCTCTGATGACAGAATCTGAAGACTTAACTGTAGGCGAGAACAGCAGGCTATTATTAATTTGCTAATGAAATTTATGAACATCAATTTTAATGAATATCAGAAATGTTTATCAAAAAGTGCAGAGGGATTGAGAGCAGCTAATTGCAGCCATAAGCAGTGAAGATAAAAAAAAACCTTTATAAACAAAACAAAGATAATGATCACCGCCAAAACAAGAAGTCAACATAAATTCAGTTCGGGTGTGTGGAAATAGAACAGGTCACGAACTTTGATTATCTAGGCTCCAGAATTGACAACAATGGCGATTGCTCAAAGGAAATAAGAAGATTGATAATGCAGAGGCTACACAACCAGAGGAAACTATGAAAGAATTCCAGCAAGTCAACAAAAGTGAAAATATTTTAGAACAAGTGTTTTTCCTGTGACAGCATACAGCTGCGAAGCATAGGCGGTTACCAGAACAGAAAGAGATTTGAGTTCTTCTAGTCTAAATGCTATAGAAAAGTCCTCAAAATACAATGGACCATCAAAAAAAAAAGAAGAATGCAGACATTCAATAAGAGTTGGGCATAGAGGAAAACTGGTTCACAAATTCCATGATGAGCAGAAAATTAATTGAAATACTTTGGCCACATTAAAAGACGCAAATGTTTTGAGAGAATGGTAGTGGAAGGTATGATGCCGGACAAGAGAGGCAGACCAAAAAGGCGATGACATCAAAATGTCAAAGAATTGCTGGAACATAACCCTGGAGATTTGGCAAGATACTGAGTTTCTTTAAGATGGACTGTGATGGGAGTGATGTTCTGCAAAGGACATGCTACATGATGAACAAGAAATGAGAATCTATTATTTCAAGTTGTAGTTTGAAAACCCCTATTGTAGAGGAATGGGTGGCCGAGTGGTAAGGATACCCACTGCCCAAACCAGGAGCATGTCGTAGTTCCTAATGTGACTTAGTGAATTTTCTTCTACCATATAGCAAGGTCTTCTTTTCTTTTTTCATGCGACTTAAAAGTCTCCATAGAATGGAGTAGTTTGCCCTAGTTAGTCAACACTCACTGCTTGCGACATGCGTGACAGGTTACAATTTTACCGTATCTTTTGTTTTGAGAAGCAGAGAGTTGCACTGGTGACAAGAAACATATTATCAATAATAGAGACTCACGCTATTGACATGTCGAATGCGAAGACCAAGCTTGCCATCCTGATCTTTGCACAAAACCACTTCTCTGATTCCTGACTTGATTTCTGCCCTGGCAAGACCCAAGTTGTTGCCAGTGATTGGTGCTATTTGTGTCTGGCCTGACTGTGTTTGCCGAATTCCAACTTGCAAGCCCTAAATGTTGATCACAGTAAAAAGTGTTACGCTCTTGAGCAAAACATTAACAGGAAAGAGCTAGATCAAAGCAAAATTGATAATGCACAAAATGTTATAGGAAGAAGGAAGCAAGTCAGCAGCTAGAAAGCAATAAAATGAGCACATTAAGATATGGAAACTCCAAATGTGCTTTGTCCATTTCTGCACTCAACAAATGGCACTTGACATTCTAATTATAGAAAGAGCAATCAATTTTGATAAAAGATGAGAAAACAAATTAACAAAACTAAGAAAATCTTCATAAAAAGTAATGTCATGTTATTTTTAAATACATTTTTTAAGATGCCATTTTATTGTAAACAAATTTAAAGCTTTATTTTTCGGAAGCTTTCAAGATATTGTCAGCCAACGCATTAAGTTATTAAATGAGATGAATAATTGTTAAATGTATAATTGTGGGTGAAAAATAGTTATTTACAGTTTAACACTGTTATAGAGCAGACGAATTAAAACCTTGCCTTTTAATCACTCAAAAAACTAGTTGTTCCCATTTGAACAATTCCTGTAATTTCTGATTCTTGTATTTACGTCTTGCTTTTAATACTTTGATGAACTTGACCATTGTAAGGAGCTACTATTTAGCTCCGTAAAACTTTGAGTTTAGTGTTGAGTTATTTAGCCAGTGAATCTTTTTCAACTGGCTATAAAGATGGCAGTCCTGTAAAACACTTGCTCTGCAGTTTGTTCACATGCACAGTGGTGAAGCAGACAGATGAAGCCTGTGTAACAGACCCACTGTTTGCCCTGGCCGTTATTCTAATTCAGAACATTGTCACACTCCTCCACATCATTCATGACTATACTCAGTAAATGACATATCACACAGCAGGTGGCATATTTATTATATCATATTCATATCACAGAAATGAGTAGAGAAATTACAAACACAATATAATACATTCATCTTAACTAAGCATTCTATTATTACATATATGTTAATATACATATTAACTAAAACGGGAATTGTAAGCATTAGCTCTTGATGGAATTCCCAACTAACTTAAACCCAGTTCTATTGCCTTGCAATTACATCACACACCCATCGCCTTAACTGCGTCCTCAACACACCTTATCAAATAATCTCTCACTCAAATCCCCTCAGGTAGGTGATCTCGACATAACTCGTTCACAATGTGTCCTCGCTTACAAACACACGTTCAGATTATCTATTAATGCAAAACTCACACACCTATTTGAGCTATCCTGTTCTATCACTAAACATTCGTCCAACCGTCTATCAATCGCTCCTCTACCTTAGTCGGTGAGTTAAACATACTATCTACATTCAGTCTCTCTCTCACTCATCTCTCTATCCAGCCTCCCCTCCATCCAGCCTCCTGAGCTAAACTTTGTCTCGAGTTATATACACTCAAGCAAAGTCCGAGCTCGTCCAATGGATTTCAGGGAATGACTATATTCAGTCTTATTGGAACGAAACACTTTGCACACCTGTCACATATTCTCTCGCAGCAAGCCCCCTGCTGCCATTCCGTCTGTCAATCAATCTCCCCCTACCAAAATCGGCAGGCCAGCGGTCAGTTTCCACCTGTCCACATTCTTTACCCCAACTCTGTTCTCCTTTGTTGAGACGGTGAGTGACATTGACACGCATTCAGGTAGCTTCAAGCTTTAACATGTTCAGGTATCAGAAACCACCTCACCCCTGTCCTAAACTCCCCTTGCTCCGGCGGGAACTGTTACACCTGTACATGTGTTTATTTAGTCTGTTCTGCTTTTGTCATCAGACGAAGAATGGTGATCTGTCCTTGAAAATTAAGAGTGGGGTAGTCGCCATGGGGTTGGTTCTGATCTCTTCTAACAGCTTTTCTCAAAGTATGTGATCTCACTGTCTTCCTGTTTATATTCTCTTCCCATTTTTGCAAGCCTGTCAATCTTTCCATCATGGGTACACCACAATGGGATGGTAACTACTGAAGTATGGTTCATTTACTGACAGCTATCAAACCTTGTTTATTCCTCAGAAGTGGGAGTTTGAAGGCTTGCAGTACAGATAATGCATCTGTGAAAACGACCACCTTACGACAGTCAAAATTATGGTGGTACAGGCACACTGTCATGAGTTGCCTAAATTATATTTTGCTACTGCAGGGTTTAGTAAGGTTGAATGTCATCCTGCAACAGAGATAACCTATATGAACAGTTGGCCGACCACAGTTGAAGTTCAAAGATGTGTGCAAGCGTGATTTGAAGGCCTTGGACATAAATCTGACATCCTGGAAAGATGAAGCTGCAGACCGATGAAGATGGAGATGTACCATGAATGGCCATCTCACGCTTGGTGAAGTGAAGCTCTTGCAACACAGAGAAGTGAAAAGACAATGCCGCACAGAGAAAGACAACAAAAGCTAAGTATAGATTTTTGTTGTTGTTGGGGGTGTTTTTTTTCATTCCAAGTCATATCATCTTATAGTCAGTCATGACTGAAAGGGGCTACTACTACTACATCCTGCATTCATGAGGAGCACACATATTGAAAGAAAATATTACTGACCTGTGATGGGACAACCTGCATGTCATGCACCATCTGTGGTGTAATCTGCAGCCCCATGTAGTCAGACAAGGAAGGATACAGGGCAGACCCAGCCTGCACGTTCTGGGAAGAGGGTTCTCCTTGTGATGGATGTGGATACTGTAATGGTAATGGTGAGCCACCAGTAATGGCACGTTCATGGTTGACCTGGGCCTGGAAGTGGGCATCAACAGAAAACATTAAATAAACAGAATATTAGTCAGACAATTTTTTTGTTTATTATTGTAATATTTCTTTCTTTTTTCAAAATTAAATTACTAGTCCCTAAAATAGTGTTATAACTATCTTATTGTGGATTTTGTTAATGATGGTGTTTTTCTCTTTTCAAAAACATTAAAATTACACCTCCACAGATCCCACAGAAACACCCATTGTTATTACGGCATATATCTTCAAAATTAAATATTTCGTATTTTAGAAACAACAATCAAATTATTAATCACATTTAATTTATTAATAATTAGATTTATTAGTGATATATCTCAATGTTGATAGCCTGATCTAGATTTGCCTTATAACTTAACAAAATCCTGCTAATTTAGCTATCACAAACACAAATACAAAATAATTTCTCACCGTTTGAAGGTGATCAACCCTCATATCTTCAAGTGTTGGATATAGTCTTGACATTTTGAATAACTGGGCTTTTCCACTGTAAGATTTTTCAATCTAAAAATAAAAACACTATAAATTAGGCTGATACAGTTTAACATGATAACTCACAATAACTGATATCATTATAAATTAATAATTTTCTCATCTTAAATTCTTAATATCATTAAACGAAATCAAAATGTTCAAATCTGAATTCATAATCTAATTAAATAAAACCACTACTTGATGAAAACTTGTCAGTTGCCTAGCATGATAGCATATCATTGATATATTCAAATACTTGTTTGCTAACCGGCATATCTATAATAAAAAAAGGAAGTAAATTGTAATTATAATTTACACGTGTTATTATGGTGGCTGGAAAACTGTAAATAAGTAAAATGAACACACAGATCTAAAATATAAAGGCTCAAATGACGTGAGTCACTAGCTCGTGACCAGATACAATGGTAGAGATATAGATTAAGGATGTAATGTCAAAAGCTTTTTATAGAAAATTAGGTAATGCGCCTTGGTTGTGCGTCATTCCTGTGATTACTTCGCAGAACTGCCCGTCCTTTGTTATACTCTAACTACCCTAAGCTACTCACAAGGTTATGTTTCAAACTATTGAATTCTAGGAATTAAACTTGCTCAGTCAACAAAATCAAACAGCTACAAAATACATGAGATAATTTATGTACAGCTAGACATTTAAAATGAGGAAATCAACATGAAAATAGCAGAGGCCAGCAGACCGTACCTGAATAACTTGGTTCCGTCTTGTTTGCTGAGACAGCTGAAAATCAGGTCATGTGATCTCCTATTCCGGTCACACTAATCTCCAAACTAAACCCATTATTACTGCGGTGCTCTGAATGCCAAGTAAAGAAATTCAACCAAATCCGGGGAAACGGCAACAGTACGCAAGGCTCTATTAATGTAGCCTAATGGATCTCGTTGTTGGAAATATTAGTGTCGAAAGCGTCAATACCCAGGTACGAATCTTTGTGGCCGTGGCAAATCTCTTATCAACTAACGATCTCTTTGAACTGTTGAGACAAGCCTGAACTGTGAGATATGCTTTGTTCGCATTGCAGACGATAAACATCTCAGTCGTCCGCTTGCGGTGATGATCGTCCCTCTACAGACTCGCTTCGGCGCAAAAGTAGTTCCAGTTAAACGTAATAGAGCCATGTTTTTTAAAATTTGTTTTCCTGATCGCCTTATTTCTCTATTTCCCAAGGCGGTGTGCGTTGCACTGTTTTTATTTTGCGCCTGTCTGTCCAGTCTACTTCCTCTTGTATTTTCTAAGGGTTTGCTTCCCCGGGATAACGGCCGGTGTTGTAATGGTAAGCGAACCCAGCACCATCGGATTTTGAGCTGTGTCACTTAACCACTAGCCCACGCCGTAACATGGGCATTGTTTTATTTCGAGAATGTCGCAAGAAGCAACTATGAAATATTATGCATGGGGCTACTAACGTCACCATGAAAAACCATTGCTACTGCAGCCGCACTGCAACTAAATGGATTAGGATTCCATACAAGCTGGCTGAGGCAAACCATTCTCGAACTCCACTGTCTGAGTGACAGGTAAAGTGTAAATGATTCTATGTAGTACTTACTGGTGGGGCGGACAGAAAAAGTATTTAGAGAAAACTCCAGTCGTTTATCAATAAATAAATATGGTATCAAGATGCTGAGCAGCGTATGAGCTGCAGTGGTCAGCGGTCCATAGATGACTGCTAGCGTCAGGGCCAGCGAAACAGAGCTGTCAAGACCCTATTACACCTCCACTCGGTGATCCTGGATAACAGGCTGCAACAGGGCAGACTGGCTAAGGAGAAGAGATCGAAGAGGGAATGTTAACCCGGTACTCAAAAAATACCTGCTGAAGTCGGATGTGTTGGACCAAAAGGTACAAATATTGCAGTCAAGCTGTAAACTACGACACAACGCATTCCGTTCTCTGGACTACATTCTGCTACTTAAGCCCTTTTAGGGTTTGGTAGCGGGAGATTGAGAACGAACCAAGTCAAGCTAATAAATAAATATGGAGTATAGGCTGGCAAGACATGGCGAGGAATGAAGACATATGGGAAAGGAGTCAATAACAACCAGTTGAGCAACAGATCAGAGGTAGGAAATGGAGTTGGATAGAAAATCACCATCGAACCTGACCAGACAGGTAGAGGAAGAGAGGTAGACCAAGAAACATGGAGAATACTGACAAATAACTTCAATTTTTGGACCTCAACTGGAGAGAGATAGAAAGGGCAGTTCAAGACTGAACTTACTGGTGGAGGGCTGTGAACGACATATGTTCCGAAAGTGCAGCAGACGTTGGTGATTAGTGGATCACGAGACCCTTTACTTGGAAAAAAGAAAACACCTGGTGCTCTTTCATACCTTTGTCGAAAATGGCTAGAAACTTCATCGAGTCAAACAAATTGCAACATAAATCACTACATTAAAAGCACGCAAGATGCTTTGGTGCAGACTTCCTGGCGGAGGCCAACTGTAGTGGTGACCCTATGCTCTGACTGGAGTGAAAAGGGGGAAAAAAGATATTGGAAGTGCGAATACAAAATATTACATAATGTTATACGTTGTAGTGGGGAACTGAGATGCTAGTCCAGTCAGGACAACATACTGACCAGGATGTCGCGTCAGGGTCAGTACACTGACCAAGAGACCACAATATCTCTTCCATGTAGCGTTTCCCGGAAATAGACTGCTTTCAAAGTAGCATGGCTGACGAGATGTGGGTCGATGTGATCCACGTAGCAGCGAGCCCCACGTAGATGAAGCTAGGCATAACACAACCGCATGTAGGATCGCGGACCACCTTCATCAGCATGCTCGGGATGTGAGGAAAGCTACTACAACCCGCCACTTAATGTCCTTTTCATTGTTGTTTTCAACGTTGCTGTTGTTGCTAATGCTACTCGTACTTGAGTTAGGTATTATTGACGACTTTCTTTGGTGATGGGTTACAGTAGTTCTCCTAACATACCAAGGCGTACCATACTTGAGAAGGTGTACCTAGGTCCTCCTTTCCGCAGTGCAATGCGAAATTTCTCAGTAAAATTTCAGAATAATCTGAAAGCTGACAGATGTACAGTCATCCACATGGGTAGTTATAATTTGGAATATAACTACAGGATGAAAGAGAACAATATTAAGAAGATAGACAAGAAAAGGGACCTATGGGTTATAACAGATCATACATGTAAGGTGAGTGAGCAAGTCCAGGCAGCAGTGAAAAAGGTAAATACAGTGTTAAGTATGATAACAAGAAATATTAAACAAAGGAGCATGGAAGCGAACTGTATAAAGCATTAGTTAGACTTAGATTGATAGATAGACCCTCGACCAAAGACGAATATTATTTATCTGCTTTATTGACTACTTGAAAGCCTTTGATCGAGTCCCCTGAAACAAGCTTTTTTAACATTCTGTAGCAAATATGTATGGAAAGACCACTTATTATGTTAATCCAGAACCTGTATTAAAATCAAGAGGTGATTATTTCAATGACAGAAGGTCTCACATATCCAGTTTCCATAAGATAGGGATAGGACATGGCTGCTTGCTTTCATCGAGTCTCTATAACGCATATTCTGAGATGTTGATGGAACGGGTTATGAGGAGTTGAAATAGGGGTGTCAAAGTTAATGGTATGAAAGTTAATGCCATCAAATTTGCCGATGACCAATCTATAGTGGGAAGGTCAGTAGCAACGTTGCAAATGCTGCTTTATGTGCGCGCACATGTGTGTTTGTATGTTTCAAAGACGGTCTGAAAGAGTCCATTAAGCGCTCTAAAAAAGACATGGACTTTTTAACAATTGGGAAAACCTGGCTCAGAATCTTACAGCCTGGAAGGGTGCGGTCACAAACAACGCTTCCACCGGCGAGGGTCTCCGCGTTTAGGCAGTCCAGAATAGAAGCGCAATCAGGAAGTCTAAAGCAGAGTGAACACCAGTGGCAGCTGCGGATTAAGTTTGCCAGTCGTGTCACAGAACTTTCCCCGCTCGCATTAGCTTCATCAGTCACAAGCGCACTCACATACTCAATCAAGGATACGGTATGACATGGGATAATGTTGGTGGTCCTCATAGACGGCGATGAACGAATTTATTATATTTATATATAAAGTAGGGGATTCCTTGGCGAAGTGGTTAAGCCGTCGGTCTCGTGATTAGGTGGTGTGGGTTCGACTCCGGACTCCGCTGTCTTTTTCACGGGTGCTTGATTTGGAGTCCCCTGCATCTTGTAGTTGCCCCCTAGTCGTCTTGTCCTTGACTTGCCACTGAGTGAGGATAGAAAGTAGCACAGTTAATCCTTGCTAAAAATAGCGCTAGCAAAATTAATTATGCTATCATCGTCTACGATGGACGGCGACCTTTGCCTTTTTTATATGTAATAGTTGTCCATAGTAAGCGAATATGCGAGATGTATTCTCATAAGGCTTAGAGACAAATCCTGGCACAGCAGACTTTGCCGCACCCGGGGCACTCATGTGTGGAGTCGACTGGGAAGTTCGTGCTGCTCTTTCGGGTGGCACGCCTACTCTGAGCTTGCCGCAATGGAGTTTCGCTCTGCGTTCTGAACCCCTCTGGTGATGCTAACGCGCCAGGTGGAATGGCTCTGTACAAGCAACTCACATGAGATGACATGAATTCTTAAGCTTTTAAGAGACACCCGGAAGGCGTCTCTAGCATTTCTTCTCTTAGTCTAATGAGTTTCTGCCCATTCTGAGCTCACCGTATAATAGCTTCTTGAGGATACGCTTTTCGGGAATACCAGCAGCATGTTCCGTCCATCAGATCTGGGATATTTGCGGTATGGAAGCTCAACTTTTTAAGTCTTATTTAGAATTTAAGAGTTAGGCCCCTTGTCCTGACACCAGATTCTAAGAAGCTTACACAGATTGTTCAAGTGAAAACGATTTGGCTTTCTGCTATACAATGTCCTTGTTTCGCAGGCATGCAGCAGAGTGCTTAGCACTACAGCACGGTACAGGTTAACCTTAGTGGCGACATTGATGCCCTGTCGGCTCTAAACATTTGCTTGCAGTCTCATGAACGCAGAGCTCACCTTTGCAATCCTGCTGTTAACCTCGAAGTCGGTATTTGTCTCGCTAGTGAGGGTACCGCCTTGGTAGCTGAAACTGTCCACTACCTGGGGACGTAGGTTCTGTACGGTAACGTTAGGTTCAATGTACGCCTTTCCAGGAGCAATGGGGAAGAGTACCTCAGTTTTTCTAGTGTTAATTGTGAGACCAAAGTTACTGCAGCCCGTCGAAAACTGCGTCATGGTGGATTGAATATCTTCTTCCAATGATGTGTTAAAGGCGCAGTCATAATCGAACAGGAGATTCAAGATCGTGGCCTCACTAGCTTGATATAAGATTTCAGACGTCTTGGATTGAAAGTGATTGGAGAGAAAGGAGGTGGTAACAAAGGAGTGGCGGAAAGCCAGGAAGAGACCACATGTCAACGCGGTGAATGAGAATAATGACGTTAAACGTAAAGCCATTATATCTTTTAGAGCGTAAACAAAGGGGTCCAAAGACGAGAGATTTAGGAGTTTATGACAGGTGTTAGTAATGATAATATCCTCCAGAAGTTCTGGTATATGAATCGAAAGATCAATGGAAAACCCACAAATCAGCTTATCCCCCCCATTCAAGATTACACACGGATTTCCCTGAAGACAGACAAAGAGAAATATCGGAGTTTTTTCAGTCAATATGCTGAACAGACGGGTAAAGACGACAGAGATGCGGAAATGAGGGAAGATGTCTGCGTAGAAATGATCACTGAGGCAGATTTAGAGATTAGCCTATGTACCAGCAAGAACACCGCCATAGGTTCAGATGGAGTACATTATTGTCACAGTAAGCAGTTGGATAAAACAGATGTTAGAGATGTGGTGAAGGTGTCCAATGCCATTATAGAGAAGGCATCAGTGCCTGAGGACTGGCTGCATAATTTTCTCGCTCGCACTACCTTGAAGCTGGCAAGGACTCCGCGCTTCTCAGCAGCTGTCGAATAATCCCAATACATAATGTATATGGCAAATTCCTAGCGAAGGTGATGACAAGGAAAATAATGTCCCACCTAGAACGGGAGCACATCTTATCAGATACCATGGGCAGTTACAGAACAACGAAGGGGACTGGTGGTATAGCTTGAGTTTTACATATAATGTATATGAGGGTTTCCAATTAAAACAAGAAACAAAAGTCGCTGTGGGACTCGACTTGGAATTCGCAAATAACCGTGTCGATTTTATCACCTAGATGATATGTTTAAAACTGTGTGATATAAATCCGTGGCTAATGAGGTGGATATAAACTGCGCTGATGAAAAGAAGTTTCACTCGGCGTGGGATCTTGGACATCAGAACTGGGGTGAATATGTCCAGGACAACCTCAATGACCTCTGTTCTTGCCGTTGTTCAACATCTACAAGGTAAAAGTGGCCAATATTCAACCTACAGGGACAGGGTGAACTTTAATATTTGCAAATTACATCTTGACGTACAAGACTGGCTCAGACAGGCAAAAGACAGAGACATCAATGAAACCTTAAAGGTAACTCCAACCCCCAGATCAATCCGAACAAGACCCGCATGATGTGGTGCACTTTTAAAAACTCGACAGTAAAGGCTGACCTCTCAATCATTATATTTAAGGGATGCTCCATTGACATGTTCGGTAGGTTGAAATACCTAGGAGTGACATTACGGAGGACCTGAAGAAGATGACAGCGACAGAGGCGATAGTTCTGGCTAGATATCGAGTCTTACATATCCGCGGTTGTTAGAGCGAAGTTCTGGAAAGGACATGCTTCGAAATGATAATGCCATTTGATCGCAGTCTCTCATATACGTGCCATGTTGACTAGACCGTACACAAATGTAAGCGCGGGTTGGGAGCACTCAAGGCTATGGCTGCTGTTAACTTGAAACATCACCACCTGTTCCTCCTATTTCTGTACTTAACTTAACGTATTTATACTGGTTTAGAAGACTATTTACAACCAGTTTCTTTTACAGTCATTTGACTTAGAAATAACTATGCGTATTCAATCTATTATTGAATGCATTAATTGACCCTGCCCCCACTATTTCCCGTGGCAATGCATTCTAAGCATTCAACCCTCTCTGACTAAAAAAATATGTCCTGGTGTCTAATCTGAACCATTCTGTGGCTGTGCCCTCATGTTCTTGTAGGCGGCTGTATTTTTAAAACTTGTTATAGTCTAATGTATCTTTTCCGCTGATTATCTTATAAACCTGTTTTAAATCACTCCGAATTCTTCTCTTTTCTAGACACACAGTTTTTCTGAGTCTTTCCTCGCAACTATAATTCCAGAAACCCACTGAATTACTGAAATCTTTGTTTAATAATTATTGTCATGATACCTAACATTAATTACCCTTTTCACTGCTACCTGGACTTGCTTTCTCACCTTACCCGTATGATCTATTATAGTCTCAAGGTCCTTTTCCTTTTCTATCTTTCGAATATTGTTCTTTCCCATTATGCAATTATGTTCCATATTTGATTGAAATTTAGACTTAACATGTATCTCATTAAACTTCATTTGCCAGCTCTCAGAGCATTCTCAAATTTGATATACATTCGACCTCAATATATCCACCTCTGCTTTAGATGAGACACCTGTGCGTAGTTTTGTGTCATTCACGAATTTTGTAATCATGGATCCCATATTATTGTCCCGATCTTTTATATATTTCAGGAACAAAATTAACTTCCTTAACTTCCTAAATAATCTTTGATAAGAAACTCGAAAGGTCTGCAAAATCTAGATAAATAACATCAACTGGCACACCCCCCCCCCCTTTCCCCCCCCCCCCCTACCTTTATCATTCTGGTAACCTTCTCCGTGAATTATAATATATTTGTTAAGCACGATCTCCCTCTAGTAAACCCATGCAAATTATTTCTGATTAGATTAAATTTGTCTAAATGCATTACAATGTTTTCTTGAATTATTGACTCAACAAAATTTTGCAGATTATGCTCGTTAAACTCCCCGGTTTATAATTTGCTGGATCTGATTTTTTGAACAATAGGATCACTGCTGCATCTTTCCAATCCCTTGGAACAATCTCCTTTGCAAGTGATTGAGAACATAATATAGCCAATTTCGCCAGGCTGTGCTGTCGGTTATTGATTATATACTGGGCATCCTCACACTATCGAGAACACAGTGTGAACGGGTTGAACGTATCACGAATGATTCTGGTGTGCACTAGAGATATTTCGATTGTAAAGATGCAGTACATGCTGGGATTGTTATCCGTCAAAGCCTACATGCGTGTCCCCACATACACCCGCTGTACAGTAGTATCTCAGACATCAAGGAATCGAGAATGAAGAGAGGGTCGTCATGGATGGAACATGCAGAGAGAACAATCTGACATGACACTGCAGCTGAGGCAATAGTCAAGGGGGAAGAATGGGTGAACACTGGGGATATAATGACAAATTACCAGAGAGTTATCATAACCTTAGGCAAGGAATGCAGAGAATGGGGCAACGGGAGAGCAGAGCACGAGGTGAATCAGTTGATAAATGAGAACACGCAGGAATGGGATGTTGTCCTATTCACCGATGGCTCTGTGCTTCACATCGAGACATCAAGCTGGGACTTCTCAGCTAGAGTGAGAGGACAGGTCCTTGCTGAGTGGAGTGGGACACATACGTCAATAACCTCTAGTTTGAGAACAGACATGGAAGTAGTTATCTCAGCACTGAGATGGCTATCTGAGACTTCTTTAACAAGGGCAGCCATTGCCAAGGACGCGCAAGCCGTACCTCAGAAGATATAGATGGAATGTCTGAGATACAAGGGAATAGCAGCTATTAAGGCCTCAAACTTATAGTTAGCATGGATCTACTGTCCTGACAAACATTCCGTTGTTTCTATTGGTCAACTTCAATGCTGCTGTCGTTTGCAAAAGTCTGCAAAGTGATCAGCGGCTTGTTTGCCTGTGAGGATGTTTCCATCTTTGTTTAATGTAATCTTTGTGTTTTTATCTGTCGCCTTATCATGAAGTTGTTTTACCAACTTCTAGAGTTTCCTGGTATCTTTTTTAAAGTTTAGAGACTTTCTCCCTCCAACTTCTTCTTCTAGCCTGAAACTTTTCCCTTTGAAATTTGGCCTTAGCATATTGGTAGTTTTGGTGGTGTTCTTAGCAAAGCCTAATCTCTGCTTGCTTTCAAGATGTTTCCACCTCGTTATGCAGTTGCTTTAATTCATTATTCCAATATGGACTAAATTGTTTACGAGCCCCTCTAGGTATGGTTTTACGTGCACCCTGTAGCATTCATCTGCTAAACTCATGGACTACCTCATTTATGTATTCATCTGTAGTCAGATCTCTAGTCAGTACACTGGTTCGGTGCTTGTACATTGACCAGTTTGCCTTCTTATAATTCCACAGAGGCAGGGAACTACTCTCATTGACGTATTAATTTTCAACAGTTAGAAATACTGGTCTGTGGTCACTACCTCCGAGTTGTTTCCCAACAATGCATGTACTGTTCCATTCCATGCATGGTGAGTGGAATGCCAAATCTGAAGTAGAAGTGGTGTGCCATGATCTTGAGTAGAAGGTCGATGGATCAGGTGGCTGATTAATCAAGATAAGTCCATTTTCACCATCCTGCCAGTTCTCTATCTCCTTGCCCCTTCTATCCATTTGATCAAAACGCCTGTTCTGTGAGTGGCTATTGAAGTCTCCAGACACAATCAATCTCTCCTTTGTTGGGATCGTATCTAGTGCCAGTGAAACGATCATTCGAACAGTATTATTTAACATGTGGAATTCTATACTTTCTGTTTTGATATGCAGCATCTGTAAATCCGCCCCCTCCATATATACTTCATACTGATACGCATTGATGTTATTTCTCACAAGTGTCAGTATTCCACCCTTCTGTCTGTCTTGTCGGTTAGACCTATAGCACTAGTATCCTCTAACTGTGAAGGCTATATCTCTGTTGAGATGCGTTTCTTGCAAACAACTTACATTTACTTGTTCTTCATTCGGAATATTTTCAAGTTTTATATTTTTTACTGTAGCCATCACTTTTAATAATATTTTGGGGACTGAGTGGTCTCGAGGTCAGACGTCTGCCTCGTGTACAGGAGGTTTGCCGGTTCAAATCACGGCGGAGACCGACTTTTTGTCACGTGGACTTTCTAGTATATCTCTGGATCTCTGGGTAGTAAAGATCGGATGCCCGTGTACAGTGTCGCGCACGTTAAAAATCCCTCGGCAGTTGGAAATCAAAAAGAGTAGGCTTAATGGCCGCTGCCCGGGCAAAATTCAAAATTGTGTTAAAAATCTATCCATTCTATTAGGGGGTCTTTGCCGGTGCTACGAAGTTCGTACATTGTGCTGAGATTCTCCAAAAATAAGGAGAAGAGCAGAGCACTTACGGGTTAAACCATGGAGTGGTTAAACCGTGTGCAATGACGTTGATTCTTTGATTAAAACGAAACTAAACTAATTTATTATTTTAAGTGGTTTTGTTTGACCAGTAGGTCTATTCTCGTGCCTCCTTACTCCACGAGGCAAACCGAGAAGGACCTTCAGTATTAAAGGTTGGGCCTTTTCGAGACGGGGGATCCGGCAATGTACCTGCCTGCTGTCCATCACATGCCGAGTACCATAACGTTTTGCAGATATAGACATTCTTTCATAATGCGTATGTGCTTAACATCGCGGTGGCACTCCTTTTGACTGGTTGCTTCCATCTTCAGTACATTGTCTTGATGGGGAAGTCTTGCGGCTGCTTCCTGGGCAATGTCTCAATCTGGATCGGAACATGTTCACGCATCGGTGGGCCCAGCATTTACCGCATCTATTGCATGACCCTGCTCTGCTAGGTTTTTTTTTGTACGGTTTGCCTCAGCCATAGTCTAAAATGCCCCCCCCCCACGTATATGGGGGGGGGGGGGAGACTGCTTTTGTTGGCACCAGTTGCTGGTCATTTGCCAGCACAGACGTGTTAGTTGAAACAGGAGGTACCACGTGAAGGTGCGGTTGGCTTGGTAGCAGGCATTTCTAATTATTTAGATGAGACATATAGCAATCCTTGTGCCCATTATATATATATATATATATATATACCCAAACCCTCACACCGTTCAGTTCAAGTGCCATCTCTACATTATAGATCAGCTGCAATGAATCTTCAGCGTCCTCTGCCTTATATGTGCAATCTGACAGGGTTTTTTTCTGTCCATCTTCTGCTATTTTCCTCCCACTTTTAACGCTGTTTTATACCTCTGGCAGGTTTGCTCTTTATCTTCCCTTCGATTAAAAAAACAATCAGCAATGTATTGTCTTTTGTGATGACAAAAATAGCTTGACTGCATAACTCTGATTTGCCTGCTGAAAGCAGTCCATTCTCTTTGTCATACATTTTCCCAAGACTTCATTATTTGTTCATTTTCTTGTCCACGAGATGCGCCCCATTTTTCTACATGTCCACATTTCAATGGTACACATTCTCTTCTGCAGCCGTTTGTTCATTGTTCTCGTTTCTACACTACACAATAATGACGATCGTATACATAATAACTGATCACTCTTATTTTTGGTTAGCGAATTATTCATTTGGATTTCAATATGTGACTCATGGTGAGAAAAACAGACACACACACACACCCACACGTTTATATGTAGACAGCCTGTCTATATTATGTGTCAATAGGCGTGTGTGTGTAATAGTAAAATCCCGTTTGGAGAGAAGAGGTTTGAAAATTTATTTAAAATTCTGGAATGACATTTTGTGAGCGACTTTAAACCGGAAGTCAGTGACAGAAAAGTGGCTGAAATGGCCACCAAAACAGACGAGGATTCATATCTAGCTCCTTTCCAGAGAAACAGAAGCTTAAGCGACCCCAAGCCGTCTTTGGATACACTGTCACTACCTGGGGATAGTTTAGGTACGAATTATTTTTCATTGTGTCATTGTCTTCGAAAAGCAAAAAAATAGATTTAAGTTCTGATTTGTGACAAAGTAGAGTAACCTCTTCTGCTGACTTCACCACATTGAATCATTCAATGAATGTTTGTGACTTCCTCTTTCCGACTTTTATTTTATTATACTGCTCTCTTACGTATTTAACATTGTCGTCTAGCCGTTCACTTTGCCGTTCAAGTTTAGTTATGTCAAATAAACGCAACCGCAAAGAAGAGAAGCTTCTGAAAGTAAAGTTAGTATGTATCTAAACTAGACTACATGATATTAATTCGATCTAAATTCTAAGTTTACTAATAATACATAACATAAGTCTCCATACTATTACAACTATTACAAGCTCTCAAAAAATGAATGCAATGATATATGAGCCATATTTCTAGGTCGATCCAAAGAATTTTTATAGAGAATTAATTGTGCTTCATAATCCGCAAAAGGGTTAGGAGGGAAAATATGAACTTGAAAGTTGTAAGCGAAAAGTGCAAACGTATGATAGTGGATTGTGGACAATATATATTGAATATATCAACTGTTCAGGATTAAGCACCTGTAAAACCATACATTTTTACTTTCAGGAGAACAAAATACATCTGATGGTTGTATTTGTGTCACTTTTTGGTACAATTGATTCTAATTAATATTACAATAAATTATAATATATTGCAACAAAATTAGTGTACTGTAGCAATATTTTTTTTCTACATGTGATAAATCGTTTTGAACATCTTTTTGAGAGGAGCATTAATACATTCATTGTATGCTATATTAATTACACTTTAAATGCTAGCAGAATTTAGCATAAAAAAAAAAATTATTATTAAACACATAACAAAAAAATTTAAAAGGTACACTGCGGAATAATAATATATTTGCTGCCGAAGATGGATGTGTCGAATGAAAGGTGCAAAGATCACAGTCAAGTTGTAAACTAGCGATACAACACATTCCGTTCTTTGAACTGCATTTTGCTACTTGCAAAGCCGTTTTAAGTGCTTGGTAGCGGAAGATTCAGAATGAACGCAGAAAAAGAAGAATCACATATTTATTTCATATTGCTGTTTCAAATACACAACTATTACTAAACCTGGATTACTGATAGGGACTCCCTCGAGTCCGTTACCTTGAAATGGTGAGGGAAATTGCGTGTCTCAATTATCCCAGGAGCTAAGCCACAGAAAGGTCACCCAAGCTGGATAGATCATGGGGGAGATAGTAGACTAAACACGGACACCTCACCTAGAGTATAATAGGTTAGGTTAGGGCCAGCCACCCAAATCTACAAAACATTTGGTTACGAAAACATTGACAACAGAGAAAAACAAACATCCCTAGGAAAGGAAGGACCTTCAGAAACGAGAAGGATGACGCAGAGTGAAAGTCGCAAGGAAGCTCCATGGCTGGCTGCTCTTCTGATACCAATAATAAAACCACCTGAAATGTTCGAACAATTTACCAAGCTGGCAAAACAGCACAGATAGTTGCAAAGATGAGAAATTACAACCTGACAGTGCTAGGACTGTGAAACAAGACAGACGCAATCGAGAACGATAAGATTGACCACTGGGGAAATTATATGTTCTGGAAATAATGAAACTGTTGCCCAACACACAGTGGAAGTGGTACTAATGCTCTCCATAGAAGCACAGAGGGCGCTCATAAAGTGGGGGGCTATTACTAATAGAATTGTGACCAAAAGCTTTAGAAATAGAAATAAAACGATCAATATCAACCAAATTGAGTGCTACGCCTCAACTAATGAGGCTGAAGATGATGAGATGCAAAAGTTTTACAACAAACTGTAAGATGTTCTTGACATGCAGAAAAAGAAAGATTTCTTAATATTAAAATGAGACTTCAATACTAAACTGGGTTACGAAAAGATAATGGGATGACATGGAATGGGATAGATGAATTAAAATGTAGAAATGTTTGCAGAGCTGTGTACGCTACACACAATGATAATTTGAGGAAGCATGTTTCCACAGACGAATGTACATATGGCCACATGGAGATTACCAGACCATGTGACGGAAAATCAGATTGACCACATCTGTGTCAGTCAAGCGTTCAGATGTACACTTCAAGATGTAAGAGTACAGCGAGGTGCAAACAAAGCTTCAGACCACCAGATGTTGCTGGGGATCTTGTAGCTTAAATTAAAAAAGCACCCAGTACATGGTGCAAGAAGAATGAGATATAACGTACACATTTTACAAGACCAGGAAAAGAAGACAGAATATAGCTTAAAACTAAAGAACAGATACCACCTAGTGCTACAAGAACTATATGAGGACGAAGAGATGAGCATTAATAGTATGTGGGAATAGGCTAAAGAACATATGAAGACACTAGGATTCAAGTGAACCCAACACAAGGAATGGATCACAACAGAGATATTACATGGGTATATTCAACTATTGCCGAATCCGAATCATGAAAGCAGAAGCACAGAGAAATTAAAATGATACTGTTACAGACAAAGAGGACAAGACGTGTATAAAGAAAATTAAAAGGGATTATATTGACAAAAGGCAGCAAAGAGAGAAAATATGAAGGATCTCTGCTCGTTAACAAAGAAAATGTCAAATAGATTTATACAGACATACAAACCAATCAAATAGAGAGACAGCAAGATATTGACATCAATCATCATAGGAACACCAGAAATGATGGATTGAGTATTTCAAAGAAAGTCTAAACAGCTCTCCACTACAAGAAACTCCAAACATCCTACCAGCAGAGGAGACCCTGAACTTGGGTTGCAACCCACCAAGTAAGATAGAAATCCAAAGGGCCATATCTAAACTCAATTAAGGTAAAATGGCAGTACTGGATGGAATAGCAGAAGAGCCATAATGACAGACATAGATAATGTCACTGACACTGATACATTGCAAGGATTATTGAAGAAGATGAGAGAGTACCAACAATATGGAAAGAATGACATCTGATTAAACTAATGAAGAGTGACCTGACAAATTGCATAAATTATAGTGGGATTACATTTCTGTTAGTGCCAGACAAGATATTCAACAGAATCATCTTGGACAGATTAAAAACTGAAGTAGCCAAAAAGCTCAGAGAGAAACAGGCAGGATTTCACAGGGAAGACCGTGCATAGATCATCTAGCTACTGTATGCAATATAGTAGAACAAAGTATTGAATGGAAATCATCCCTATACATACATTTTTATAGACTGTGAAAAGGCATTTTACAGTATGGATTAAAGTACGCTATGGCAACTGTTCAAACAATATGGGATACCAGAGAAGTTTATAACTCTCATACAAAATATGTATGAAAAAAAAGTTAGAAGAGTGGTTAAACCTTCTTCTTCTTCGTACGCTGTCAGACGTCAACTTGAATTTGTTCAAAGAAAGCAGCGGTCATCCTGAGGCTGTCGACGACACTGCAAAAGAGCTTGTCTAGTGTTGTCACTAGTGTTGCCTCAAGAGTGGTAAATGAAGGAGCACTGACTGACAGCTTTGGGGGGCAAACAGGGGTGAGACAAGAATGCCTGCTCTCACCTTTCCTGTTCATGGTGACCATAGAGTAGGCTTGGCTTGGCTTCGTTCGTTCTCAATCTCCCGCTACCAACCCCTGAAAGGGCTCAAGTATCAGAATGTAGTCCAGAGAACGGAATTCGTTGTGTCATAGTTTACAGCTTGACTGCGATATTTGCACCTTTTGGTCCAACACATCCGACTTCAGCAAGCATTTTTTGAGTACCGGGTTAGCATTCCCTCTTCGATCCCTTCTCCTTAGCCAGTCTGCCCTACTGTAACCTGTTATCCAGGATCACCGTGTGGAGGTGTAGAAGGGTCTTAGCAGCTCTGGTTCGCCGGCCCTAACGCTAGCAGTCAACTATGGGTCGCTGACCACTGCAACTCATGCGCTGCTCTGCATGAGCATTAATAGTATGTGGGAACAGGCTAAAGAACATATGAATACACTAGGGTTCAAGTGAACCCAACACAAGGAATGGATCACAACAGAGATATTACATGAAATAGACGAAAGAAAAAAGCTATATTTAACTATTGCCGAACCCGAATCATCAATGCAGAAGCACAGAGAAATTAAAATTACACTGTTACAGACAAAGACAACGGTAAAGGTAGCAGGAAAGAGAGACAGAGGATGGCTGAGAGAGAAGATACTGGATAGCCAGAGAGAAGGGCATGGACAACAATCAGCAACAGAGTTGGTAAATGGCACACGTGATAGAAATTGATGTAGGCTCATGATTGCCAATGCCAACCGGCAGACACCTGATGATGATGAATCAAATTGAGTTAACTTTATAAAATCGTCTTAAAAGTGTTGTAATTTTAACAAATAATGTATGGAATATTCTGCAAGGATCATTTCAAATGTGTTACATAATATTTCTAGCAGTAAATATTGGCAGAACATGGTTCATGATTTCATTGTCCTTTGTTTTTGCCTGCTTTCAGCTGGAGCAGCTGGAGACACTTCATCATGGACAGCAGGTTCCTCAACCACACCCAGACCAGTCAAGCTGGTGAAAGATGGTGAGTACAGAATATACATAGAAGGTTCTTTATTGGTTCTGGTCACATCATGTTTGATTGAACCTCATATTTTTCTTATTGCTAGTTCCTGATTTGAATGGTTTCTGTATGTCATGAATTGTCAGTCACACCATCTTGTAATGTACAAACAATATCATGATAAAAATATGCTATGTGAGACTAGTATTGGTTAGTTTTGACACAGGTTTGGGTTACATCAAGTATTTGCTTGAACCTTATGTTTTCTTATTGCCAGCTCCTAATTTGTGTTGTTTCTATATGTCATGAATTGTGAGTCTTAACATACAAACAATGTCATGATAAAAATATGCTATGTGAGACTAGCTGTGGTTAAGTTTTACACATGTTCCGGGGTCACATCAAGTATTTGCTTGAACTGTACAGGATCCGATCGATTTGATGGAGCTCTGTTTGCAGACGGTAAAGGGTCTGCTCTATTCTATTTCACTCTACACTCACTCTAAACAAATTCAAGAAACACTAAATATAAACACAATACAACATATTATTTATTCAAGAAACACCGCCAACTATAAACTCTCTAACAACTTAAATTCTTTCTCTCACCATTTATATGTCATGATACCCTATTCTCCCAATCTGGTCTGCTGCGATCAAACTTTATTGTGAATTGCCGCTAATGGTAAAGTTTGTAGGTTCTGAATCCAGAGCATGATGTCCATGGTCTTGTTCCTCTTTGTCAGCAGTAGGCCAAAGTGGTCTCATCGTGGTCAGGATAGACTGCATCAACTATGATCCATGGGATCACTGTAAAACAACCTCTAGCTGCGACTGACGACTTACATTCATGTGAATCAAGGTGATTGGGAAGACTGCCTCTATAGGCTACTGACTACTAGTAATCACGACCAGTACATAATATTAGGGTAGTTACCTTGCTTGCTGTGTGTCTATCTCAACTGCCTCTCTCCGAGGCCTAAATATCAACACAAATCTGCCTCAACTGCATATCTTCGTTGCCTGCCCTCCACTTTCCAAAGTCTCTTTCCAAAGTACCTCTGTCTCTGAAGTGAAATGTTCTCTCTCTGTGGTACTCTCAAATCTAAAGTCAAGTCTTTTCTCTCCGCTGCCTACACTCTGCTGAGTGTCTCTTTCGAATCTCTCTTCTCCAGTAAAGATCTAAGTCGACCGCTCTCAGCGGCCTATCTCATGTAATCTCTTCTCAAGTGATCATACAAACGTCTCTCTATGCCGGGATTTATATTCGATCTGCCTCCAAGATCACATGATTTCCAAAACTCCCCGCGTTTTTGTATGTCTGCTTGCCATTAGCCCCCATCCTATTTTCATGGTTTCCACACGACGCAGGTTTGTCGGCGGCAACAAGTCTACGTGTCTCCAATCACTATTGTTCCAGGTGTTGACACATGGCCTATAACTTACGTCGTGGTTTGATTTGGTTGCTCAAATTCCACAGGACTGAGTTCAGCTGCACTGACTCAAATCCCACAAAGAAGAAATAAATAAATGATTGTCTAAGCTTCTACCTATATATTGTGTCTACAGCTAAGATCTGTTACAAAACCTCATGTTTTCTTATTGTCAGCTCCTTATTTTTATGGTTTCTATATATCATGAATTGTGAGGCTAAACATACACACAATGTCATGATAAAAATAGGCTGTGTGAGATTAGCTGTGGTTAGGTTTGACACAGGTTCTGGGGTCACATCAAGTACTTGCTGAACCTTATGTTTGCTTATTGCTAGCTTCTGATTTTAATGGTTTTTATATTTCATGAATTTGGCATACAACAGGCTGATCACCTGTTTATCTGCACACGTGATTGCAAGTATATAGAAAAGGAGCTCTACACCCACAGGAGTAGAAGAGAAGCGACTTAGAGAGAAGATAGTTCGTGAATTTGGGATGTATATAGAGTGTATAACAGTTGTATAAAGGTGAACGAGATGGAACTGAAACAAGTACACTCATGAGCTGCAGAGGTCAGCGACCCATAGCTGACTGCTAGTATCATGGCCAGCAAACCAGAGCTGCCAAGACCCTTCAACACCTCCACACGGTGATCCTGCAACAGAGCAGGCTGGCTAAGGAGAAGGGATCAAAGAGGGAAGGCTAACCCGGTACTCATAAAATGCCTGCTGCTGAAGGTAAGTGTGTTGGACCAAAAGGTGCAAATATCGCAGTCAAGCTGCAAACTAACAACACACCACATTCTGATCTCCGGACCACATCCTGCAACTTGCAAAGCACTGTTCAGGGTTTGGTAGCGGGAGATTGAGAACGAACAAAGAAGAAGAATTTCAATACTTGGGAACCCATAGTTCTAATGGGAGATGCATTTGTGAAATGAAGAACAGAATAGCCAAAGCAAAATCAGTATTCCAGAGTTTGAGAGGAATCTTATGCAACAAAACCCTATCACTGGAATTAAGACAGAGAGTTCTTGGATTCTACCTGGAACCGGTACAGACATATGGCAGTGAGTCATGGACAATCAGCAGACAAGTACAGGAATCATTGGATGCAGTGGAAATGTATTTTTCACAGAATAATGTTGAAAATGTCATGGAGTGTAAAGAAAGTTAATAACATGATTCTTGGGGAGGCACAGACACAAAGACAGGTTGTAGCAAAATCAGGACAAGGCAGTCATCCTTTTTCTGGCATGTCATAAGAAGAGGTGTGTTGGAACACACAGTGACAGTGGACAGAATCACACGGAAAAGGGACAAAGGGAAGCAAAGAGAGAAAATATTGGACAGCTTGAAGGCATGGCATGGGAGACAATCAACAACGCAGCTGATAAACGACATGTAATAAGAGAAAGTGTAGGTTCATGAATTGTCTACGACTGGGCACGATGCTGTTGATATAGAATGTCAAAGGACAATAATATACTATATGGGACTAACTACAGTTAGGTTTGATAAAGGATCTTGTGAAGTTATTTACTAAGGGTGATCTTCTTATGACAACATGGAGAGAATATGATTGATATTGTGTGATTCAGTTTAGTACAAACCGATTATCTTATGAAGCAAAGGTGATCTTCTTAGGACAACATGGAGAGAATATGATTGATATTGTGTGATTCAGTTTAGTACAAACCGATTATCTTATGAAGCAAAGGTGATCTTCTTAGGACAACATGGAGAGAATATGATTGATATTGTGTGATTCAGTTTAGTTCAAACCGATTATCTTATGAAGCAAAGGTGATCTTCTTATGACAACATGGAGAGAATGCGATTGATATTGTGTGATTCAGTTTAGTACAAATTGATTATCTTATGAAGCAAAGGTGATCTTCTTATGACAACATGGAGAGAATGTGATTGATATTGTGTGATTCAGTTTAGTACAAACCGATTATCTTATGAAGCAAATGTGATCTTCTTAGGACAACATGGAGAGAATATGATTGATATTGTGTGATTCAGTTTAGTACAAACCGATTATCTTATGAAGCAAAGGTGATCTTCTTATGACAACATGGAGAGAATGTGATTGATATTGTGTGATTCAGTTTAGTACAAACCGATTATCTTATGAAGCAAAGGTGATCTTCTTAGGACAACATGGAGAGAATGTGATTGATATTGTGTGATTCAGTTTAGTACAAACCGATTATCTTATGAAGCAAAGGTGATCTTCTTATGACAACATGGAGAGAATGTGATTGATATTGTGTGATTCAGTTTAGTACAAACCGATTATCTTATGAAGCAAAGGTGATCTTCTTATGACAACATGGAGAGAATATGATTGATATTGTGTGATTCAGTTTAGTACAAACCGATTATCTTATGAAGCAAAGGTGATCTTCTTATGACAACATGGAGAGAATGTGATTGATATTGTGTGATTCAGCTTAGTACAAACCGATTATCTTATGAAGCAAAGTTGATCTTCTTATGACAACATGGAGAGAATGTGATTGATATTGTGTGATTCAGTTTAGTACAAACCATCTTGCCTTATAAAGCAAGGGTGATCTAGTTATGACAAAATTGTTTCTGAGAGAGAATGTGATTGATATTGTGTGATTCAGTTTAGTACAAACCATCCTTCAGTTTGGCCACAGAGTATATTAAAGACAATACCTACGTCCTTGTATTGATATTCCTTGTACCAATAAAACTAGTAGTTCTGATGCATTTTATGTTTTTGTAACTGGTACAGCAATATATCTTTGGTATGTCAGTGGACCAAACAAGAAATGGCCAACATGATTATACACTGACAAAAACAAACGAAATATGAAAAATCACAAAAAAAAACAACACATTTGTTCATGATTGTTCTCGTTTGTTTTTGTCTGTGTGCAATCATACTGACCATTTCTTGTTTGGTCCACTTTATTTCATAACTGGCATATATTACCACACACTTTGTTTCCTGTCACATCCTGGTATGGAGTCAAACTTAAACCGTGCCTTTTATAACATGTCTTGAATTTTTATTGTGATTTGTTAGTTGTTTCTATTTGTTCTTTGCCCTAATGAAGGCCTTATATCCGTAATATAGGTATTGTTTTTTTATTTGTCTGAATTCCGTCACAGAGCCATTATGTTTTTTTTTTATCTACTTGAGTTGGAGAGCTTATCCTTCACTCCACTTCAGGCTATGACAGCATTTATAATCGATAATATCGCTATGTCCCAGACCCACTGACAAGTTCAGTGTTAGTTAAAGTAAAATACAATAAAGACATTTGAGAGGACACACCAAAATATTTTGCATAGTTCCCTGATAGTGGCAGGCCTTGTTGTTTATATAATTGATAAATGACAGTTGACATAGTATATCAGTAGATTAACATTGTCATTAGTCCCATCACATGACAGATAGGTGACATCAGCAAGCTATGGGATAGTCTTGTCAGGAATGTTGATGTGGAGAATACTATCATGTCCAGAGTTTTTGTTGGTTTGTGTGTGATGACAAGTGGCGGTCTGTCAGGGCAAGTATGTGTATGTATGGGGACTAGAGGTTCCTAAGGTCGTGAGAAAGCAGAAATGAGCAGTCACTGGCAGTGTATCTAGATTTGTGCAGCCTTTCAAGTCAGTCACTGACGCCTGGGCTGCCAAGGGTTACTCTTGTAATATGCCATAATGTTGGGACATTTCATCCTTCTTTTACAAAAATGTTGTTCTCTTCTACATTTCACTCCAATGAAACATGGGCCACTACTATACATAGCCCTAAGAGGGAGGGAAGAGTAATCAGGATCAGACGAAACATGCTGATGTTCCTTGGCTTTCGTCCTGAAAAGAACATTGTGACATTGTGTTGTAGTTTACATTGAGGAAGCGATATCTGCACCTTCCGGTTTAAGCTGGCTTTTTTGGGTATTGGGTTTGCCTTCTCACTGTGATCCTACTTCTCTAAGCCTGACTACACTAGAGCAGCCTCGTTTCCAGGACCGCCGCTTTGAAACGAAATAGGGGTCTTGGTCAGTTATGGTTTGCTGACCCCGATACAGGCAGCTATGAGTCGCTGAATGCTGTCAGCCCATTCGCTGTACTGCATTTTCTGCCCAACGTACTGATCAAGACTCATCCTCGTTCATGTTCATATAAACAGGTTGTCATGCCAATCTGGCCAACAAAGTGGTGATCCCCATAGTGGTGAGCTTACTTTGGAGCCTTGTGTTGCACTACTATCAGGAGGAGAGCAGATCCTTCTCAAGTATGCTTCAGGGTGAATCATCATCAAGAGTCAACTCAGCTCGAGCAGTTCCGAACAACTACAGCCCTTAGAGTGACTTGAGTTTGAGATCCCTGTTTTAAAGCTTGCTTAATAGATAATTTGTTTGCTTTCCGACATAGGATTATTTACACAGATATGTCCTTATTAATCACATACAACACACACATAATGATACAGGGCTTTCTCAGATTATCTCGTCTTCTTGAATACGTTACACTCCCTACATAGCCATATGTGCAGCAACTGCAGACGGCCCTTTAACGGAAGTATGATTCCAAAGTACTTTGTGTATTCTTGAAGTGGTGGTTTGCTGTTTCAATTTATTTTACATTATGAAGTTGCTTGCCCATCCCTCTTTGGTAATCTTTTATGGCATGCATTGAGGTGGAGTGGACTTTTTCTGCCCAAGATCTACACTGGATTGCACATATCCATCTATTATTGTGTGCCACACCACTAAAGGTTTCCTGTTTAGCTTCCTAGCAAGCACATCTGAATTATGAGTGCTTGTTTCTGTGTCTTATTGTTCACTTTTGTGTCGCCGATTCTCTCAGCGTCTGATGTTAGTGTTTTGTATTAAGACCATGTGCACGAGTGTTGTCTGGGCATGAAAGGAGATAAAAGAATAGTTATACTGTAAGCCTGGCTAGTATGTTATAAGAGGTGACAAGTTATGGTTGAGCATGGGGTAGGCTATCTCACCCTTTATCAAATTTTAGACGTAAAAGGTTCTACATATATGGATAAGTCAACTATTGCAATAAAAATACAACTCAACAATCCAGACCATCTATTAAAAGGGCTCAAGACACGATGCATAGAAGACGGTAACAATTCTATACCGCTGACTTGCCTATTTTCTGTTGGCAAAATCTCCATATTTATTACCTGGAGTATTTGGACAATGTATGATCAGGTGGAAACGAAAATGAGAAATTACAAGAAATTAAGCACTTTCAGGGTTTGGTAGCAGAAGATTGAGAACGAACGAAGAAGAAGAAGAATGTTATTTATAAAAATAATTACAAAAAGACTAATTAATGCATTCAAGAATAGATTTGATGCGAATATATATTTTTAGGTCAAGTGAATGTAAAAGAAACTGGTTGAAAACAAACTATGCAGAGTATTCTAAACCAGTATAAAAATGTTAAGTTATTGCCCTAATGTCATACAAGAGATGCAAAAGGCACTTATAGAATGAGAGACAGTAATAATTAGAATTTCTTTCAAAACTGCCAAAAAAGATGATAGAGAGAAACATTATCCAATGTAGTTTATGAAACAATAACTGAAAGACTAGGTGAAAGAAAAATTGTACACCAGACTTCAAAATATTATGGATCAAAGGAGAAAGAAACACATTGTGATTTTGATGGGAGGTATGAATGCTTAGATTGTGATTTTTTGTTGTTTTGTTTTTTGCTTTTGTCTTGTTTTTTCCCCAAAGACGGTGTGCATTGCACTATGTTTTAATTTTGCACCTGTCGGCCTAGTACTTCCGACTTCGGCATGCATTTCATGTAAGGGTCTGCTTTCTCATGCATTTAATAAGAGTTTGCGTCCCCGTGATAACGGCCGGTGCTTTGATTGGGGAATTAACCCAGCACCTTTGGATTGTGAGCTGCGTCACTTAACCACCAGGCCACGTCTGTTGATAATGATAATATTAGTTTTGAAGAGATCATGGGCAAACATGGACTTAGTTGCTCTAGTTTTGTGATACACCTCTTGTTTTCCTTTTGACTCGCCTCTTGGTCCCTCACAATGAACTTCTTTGTTGATTGTGACACATCGCCTCTTCCCTATCAGCTTGGTCTCTCGTAACACGCCTTTCGGTCCCTCTCGACACACTGTTTGGTTTCTCGTGCAACATCTCTTGGTCCCTCGTGACACATCCCTTGGTCCCTCGTGACACATCTCTCGATCCCTTGTGACACATCCCTTGGTCCCCCGTGACACATCTCTTGGTCCCTTGTAACACATCCCTTGGTCCCCCGTGACACATCTCTTGGTCCCTTGTGACACATCCCTTGGTCCCTCGTGACATGTCTCTTGGTCCCTTGTGACACATCCCTTGGTTCCCCGTGACACATCTCTTGGTCCCTTGTGACACATCTCTTGGTCCCCCGTGACACATCTCTCGGTCCCTTGTGACACATCCCTTGGTCCCTTGTGACACATCCCTTGGTCCCCCGTTACACATCCCTTGTGACACATCACTTGGTCCCCCGTGACACATCTCTCGGTCCCTTGTGACACATCCCTTGGTCCCCCGTGACACATCTCTCGGTCCCTTGCTGTGCTGGCATCCTGTTGCTGGTATGTCTGGATTGTCTACCCACCAAGGTCTGAAGCCAGAAAGAGGCTGTCACATCAGTGTGGGCCATAAGTTCGCCACTATGCTCCAGTCCGAGATACTGTGGTGTAGTCAACATATGGTTCACTCTGCTCATTCCCCAGCACCAATTGCCAGCTGGTTATGTCGAACCCACCTGAGGCTCAAGGTGTGTAACCAAAAGTTCACGGCAAAAGGATTGTCGCGTCCTGAGCCACTGCGCCTTTGTGCTGGATTTCAGACACAAGAATGCGGTGCAGTTTGCCCCCTCGTCTCCAGTGCTGATTAGTACAATTTTGGTTCCTTTCCAGTCACATATGGTGCATGCTTCATGTCCAATAGGATACTTCGAGGCCAGACAACTGGAACACTGTGTACGGAACTAAATAACAGCTTGCAAACACGTGCAGATACCACTATATGGCATTGGGCCAAAGGGCAGGAGCCCATAGGCCGCAGGATCAATAACCAACCAACCTAGGTCCCTCGTGACACATCTCTCGATCCATCTTAACACATCTATCAACCCCTCTCGCCACACCTCTTGGTCCCTCGTAACACACCTCATGACCTATTGCGACACACCCACAACCACTGTACACAGTCTCGGACACCACACTTTGGTGATGGACAACATAGAATAGACTGCACAGAGACAGTGCTCGTATATGAACAACATTTTAGCTCGTTGATACATTACACGATCAGAACGTTTTGGTAGTGGCATGTTATGTTGCCACGCCCACCACTACAGACTGTTAGCCTCTTGCCTGACATGATGTCAGCCTGTGACTTCAACTCGTCATATAGTCCAAGTCTAGACCCTCAACCGTCTAGCGCAGGCTGTGACTGACAGTGGCACTGTTCATTTGTTAACCAGACTGAGAGTCTTGCTTCACATTCCAGACCGTATAATTTAGGATTATTGTGATGTTGGGGTTTACGCGATCTTGAGCCAGTTTGAGTATGTTTCTTGCGTTATCTTCAGCTATATATTTTCACTCCAGTGGTTCTCTGGGTGGAAAGAATATGACAGACGTAACCGTAGCCTGAAAGGGGAGAAAAGAATAGTAACACTATAACCTGTCAAGTATGTCTTAACAGGCGACTATGGAGTGTAGGGCATGGGACTGACTACCCAATTCTTTAGAATATGTGTAAGCCACAACTTCACTGGACACGGGTAGGTCAACATTTGTTGACTTGGCGTGTATTTGTTGAAGACATATGCTCCGCTGGGAGCTGAACAAGTTTTGATTGTTGTAAAGAAGGTTGTGAATCAGTCTAGTAATCTCATCATGTAAAATCATTGCTATTGAAGCTGTTACTACAAGTTCTTGGATACAGGCTTTCTGTAAGGGGCAGCTGTAGTGGTGGTACTATGCTTGGTAAGGAGTAAAAAGGGTAAATTAAATTAATACTATACTTTGATAGGTATGTTCCTTGTAACTTTACGAAATGGATGACTATACATTGATGGATGTGTTCCTTGTAACTTTATGAAATGGATGACTATAATTTATGGGTGTGTTCCTTGTAACTTTATGAAATGGATGACTATACATTGATGGATGTGTTCCTTGTAACTTTATGAAATGGATGACTATCATTGGGCTCTGTCAGTGGTGGTGTTTGTTAGCACTTTGTTTTACATGATGAGGTTGCTATCCCTATGCACAACACTCTTTATTTTGTTTTTTATGACACTTGTGACGCTTCTTCTTTTCCATTATCATTTTTGAATGCATCTTGTCTTTTGTATCTTTTATCATCTGCGCCGCATGTCTTAAGACCACGCACATATCAAAATGAAAATATGGATGAAGAATGAGAATGTACGAAAAAGAAGACGGACCAAGATAGCTCATGACGAGAGTGTGGTTAATGATAACGCAAACCTTCATCACTTCTTCTTCTGCGTTCGTTCTGAATCTCCTGCTATCAAGCCCTGAGCAGGGCTTTGCAAGTAGCAGAATGTAGTCCGGAGAACGGAATGCGTTGTGTCGCTAGTTTACAGCTTGACTGCTATATTTGCAGCTTTCTGTCCGACACATCCGTCTTCGGCAGGCCTTCGTCAATTAAATCTAATTAAATCAAAATTAGTGTCAGAATTTGGAAGATTACAAAAACATTGTTATCCTGAAGTTTTCGCCATTTCGCAAGCAGAGGTCGTATGTCCCACATATAGAAGCAGGAATTTTACTTATTTTCTTTCATTCTGTGAAATTGTGCCCGATTATGGCCATTCCATGCCCAGTTAAACCGTGTTTCTGTTTTACAAATTGTTGTTTATATTGGGGTGTGATTGTCTGTTAAAATCTTGTGGCGATGTTTCTGTGTTGTGTTATTAGGTCATGTGGTCTTGTGGATTTTCCCAAGTATCTTTTAATTTGGGGAAGAATCGAAAACTTTTGTTTGTCTTGGGGTGGGCTGTTTGTCTTTCAGTACAGTGATTGATGATTTTGTGTGACTTCTTTGTGTCTTTTGTTGCTGTCTTCGTGGCCTAGAGTCATCATCATCAGGTGCCTTGTCGGTTGGCCATCATGGACCTCTATCCAATTATATCATGTATGGCGTTTACCAACTCTGTTGATTGTCGCCCATACCATTCTTTCAGGGTGTCCAACATCTTCTCTCTCTCTTTCCTGCTATCTTTCCCATTGTCACATTGTGCCATAAACCGCCTCTTCTCATACAATGCCCGAAAAAGTATGACTGCCTTGTTCTGATCCTTGCAATGAGTTGTCTTTGTGTCTGTGCCTCTTCGAGTACTGTATCATTAGTCTTCCTCGTCTAGAGTGCTTGTCGTGTTTTCCTTCATTTTGTGCTGCCATCTCTCCGGTGGTGTGTGGCGTCGTTTAGCTCCCTGTCTCATGCGTCTTGACTTTCTATTATAGGATGATTTATTTGTCTGCTTTTTCCATGTCATGTTCTTGTCTTTGAGACCTCAAACGGATTGTGGGTTTGGGTATCTGGTATGCAAGCCTCTCTCATGAGATAATCCCTCCCCGTCCGGGGTACAGGAGGACTGGCTAAAGTATGAAGAGATGTAGATGTAGAGGCGTCAGGTTATGAAGTAATCTCTAGAGCGAGCTCGACTGTGTGCTTCATGCACAGTGACATTCACCGCTTCAGATATTTCCGTATGCCACATTTTTCGTGGTCTTCCTTTGGCCTTGACTCCGTTGTATCTAAATAGCATTGAGGGGGTGGGGGGTGGCATGCGTGCTGTCAGGTGGTAAACTTGTTATGTGGCCAAACCAATTAAGTTGCTGACTTTTGGTGTATTCGAATAGTGTTGTTGTTCCAACTGGTCTTCCGATGTCATCGTTTCTGATCATGCAAGTTCTTGTTATGCCCAACATTATTCGCAGGCATTTAATTTCTGCCGTTACAATGTTTCGTTTTTCATTTGATGTTAGTGTCCAGTTTTGACATTGATAGCAAAGTAATAATAATAATGCCCGGTGCGTCGGTCGGTCACATCAATGGTCCACTGCTACGTCCTGGTTCCAGGCCATGCCTCATCCAGGCACGAGGCGGAGGTCTTCCCCCGACCAGATGGAGACGCAGATGAGGCCGTCCCCGTACATTGTGGCTCCACCAGATATCGACCTCCACCTTTTACCATTGTACCGGGGAAAAAAAAATCGTGAAAATAGACTGAGCACTATAAGTGTTCCCTATGTGCAGTGCAGTAGATTCCCTGGAACAGAACAGCACAGTATCTCTTCTGAGGTGATGTTAGCTTTCAACTCTGTCTCAAGTGGTTTGACTTTCTATTACTATGCGATTTGCTTGTTTTTGGTTGACATTATACTACAGGACTGTTCACACATGTCAGATTGACGCCTATCACAATGTCAGATTGACGCCTTTCACAATGTCAGATTGACGCCTATCACAATGTCAGATTGACGCCTATCACAATGTCAGATTGACGCCTTTCACAATGTCAGATTGACGCCTTTCACAATGTCAGATTGACGCCTATCACAATGTCAGATTGACGCCTATCACAATGTCAGATTGACGCCTATCACAATGTCAGATTGACGCCTATCACACTGTCAGATACGTCATTTCCGCGGTAAAGATGTGCCTAACACAGCTTGTAGTTTTTCTGTCTCAATTTCCACACTTAAACTTGAATCAGTTCTTCTGGAGAAGCAAATAACTACAAGGCCAAGTCGCGGTACTGTGGTTTTTAAGTAAAACATCAAATCATGTTAATGTGTTCCTATCTCATTTCGATGTATTCATCTCGTCTTCTGTGATCTGTTAACTCATATGTGAATTAGGGGACGACGTGGCCTAGTGGTTAAGTAACACGGCTCACAAGCCGAAGGTACTGGGTTCGCTCCCCAATAACAGCACCAGTCATTATCCCGGGGAAGCAAACCCTTAGAAAATGCAGGAGGAAGCAGATACTTATATAAAATGAATGCCGAAGTCGAACGCACTGGGCCGTCAGGCGCAAAATAAAAACACAATGCAGCGCACACCGCCTTGGGGAATAGAGAAATAAGGCGAACGCAAAAAGAAAAAAAATGTGAATTATCCTTTGTTCCTGACTATGATCTTTTGGTTGTAACGTAGGTTTCCATCTTGTTTCTGGTCCAGCGCGGTGTTTGCCATGGCTATGGTCTGAACTATAGCCTATCTAAAGTAGGCCATGTCTGAACCGAACATGTTTTTTGTTGCACGTCTGGGGTGGCAGAAATGACGGGGTCTTCATGTTGTGGGTTTCATGCGTAGTACAGTTCTTTTTAGCGATCCGCGATGAGTTTAGGCCCAGATGTCGACTATTTTTAGATGGTTAACACGCCATAATATGAGCTAAAAGAATGTCAGTAACGGGGATCGAAACCGGAACTTTTGTAGTGAGAAGCAAGCGTTCTATAACTGTTACTTAGACGCTATTAGAACAGCACAGCTACATAATAGCATGATTCTTTCACAGCGTATTCAAATCCAATGAGAGTTTCGAGCTTGTTTTCTTTGGTAATCGTATACGAGGGTAAATCAGTAAGTATGTCACATACTGAAATGGGATTGCTAAATATGTAGTTTCTAAAGGTGTCATTGGGTGGCAAAAACATCCAGCTTTCTGATTACCGTAGGCAGCAGACGCTAGATGTCACGTGTACGTATTTTTCATATACTAAATGGTGTCTGTGATCCAGAATGTGCAATCAGAGACCAGCACGCTGTTGAGTGCTTGGAGGGGGAGGGGGGGGGGGGGGGTTGTTGACTTTATGTAATGTATGTTTCGAAAAGAAATGCTACCTGTTTATGGTGAACATGTTTGTCGTGTAATGAGGTGCATCACTGGATCGATACATTTTCCCAAGGACGCAAACAATTTGCCGATAAAGTCCGACCTGATCGTTCTGTTCAGATTGCAACAGAAGGTTCTATATGAGGGGGGAGGGGGCTTGAGCTGATAGGCGAGCAATGACAGACAGCGTAGCAACTGCAATAGTGTGTTCACATAGTTTAGCATACATCATAATGCACGATCCTATCTTGGTTGGAAACATTTCTCGAATGGCGAAGAGGTTGAACATGAAGTGTAAATGTGACTGAGACAGCAGATCAGTAAGGTGTTGGTGCACTGATACAGTGATATTATAAGTGTATCAATGTTAGTGGAAATTATGTTGGGAAATAAGAGACAATGTAAATGCAATAATAAATGGATTTTAGATTCGTATCATTAATAAAAACACAAAAATTGCCATTTGTTATCTATTTACTGCCTTGCCCTCGTTTATTCTCATTGAACATGAGAATGATATGGTGTTATGCACACTCGTCATTACTGTATGGTGTAGAAGCTTTGACAATGACAACACGATTGGAGAAGAGAATGTATGCCTTTGAAATACATAGAAGACTGGGTCTCCTGTAAAGAAAAGGAAACAAGTTATGAAGTCTTGGAGAAATTAGGAGTACAAAGAGAACCGATGAACGAAAGCAAAGAGTCAGACAGTTACGACATTTTGGTTACATAAAAAGACATAACACTTTGTTGAAAACAATACTGGAAGGAAAGTGAAGGGTAAATTTGGCAGAGGTAAACAACTCTATAAATGGAAGGGTCACATCAAGAGATGTGCACGAGAAAGGGGAAGGGTAACTTTGGCAGAGGTAAACAACTCTATAAATAGAAGGGTCACATCAAGAGATGTACACGAGAAAAGCCTGACAGATTGTCATCATCTTCGTCATCAGCGATTCAGTCTATGTAGACCATGCGCGTGGCGCCATGTGAGTTTTGTCCAGCTCCTCCTGTATTTCGACACTGTCTGCTATGCCTATTAAGGCCAATCCGCGAGTAACAATCCCTGCCACAGATCGTACAGCCATGCTGAGGAGGCTGGCTTACCGGGGTGTCCGTAGATCACTTCAGTCTTTCTCTTGTCTATGCAGCTATAAGGCCTCTACGAGCGTCGGCAGCTACTATGCCTCTTGCAACTGACTATCGCCAAACAGCTGGATCGTGAGCAATCGTATCCCAGCTGGTCGGATGGGTTGTCGCATGACTACATGTTCCTCTTTGATCGTAGTTTGGAACGGCCGATTCTTCCAACTCCAATGGCCAAGTGTTCATAGAGGATATCCTTTGGCACCTTCTCATCATCCGTGCAGTAAACATGCCCCAACCACCGACGACGTCGTTGGCTCAACAGCGAGTACATGGTGGCAGTGTTTGCTCGATATAAAATTTCATTATGTGGTACTCTCTCTTGCCACCTAATCCTCAATATCTGACGTAGGCACCTCATGGGAAAGGTGTTGAGCTGCCGCCCCTGCTTAGCGTCAATCTTGATGGCAAATTGTACCGTCAAGGGAAAAGACATGTTGTGGTGTGTGCGTGTGCATATGCGCGCGCGTATACACACACCCACATATAGTTTTATTGGAGACGACGAAACATACATTTCCCATATAATTTGTTTGTGTGCTTTCGCCTTATTTCTCTTATCCCCAAGGCGGTGTGCGTTGCACTGTGGTCTTTATTTTGCGCCTGTCGGCCCAATGCATCCGACTTCGGCATCCTATATTATATTATGTGACAAGGCCAATCAGATAATGGCATCAATACTTAATATTAATCATATGCAGTTTTAGAAAATGTCTCTAAGTGCTTGATTATCGTTGAACCGTCTCACCACAGTGTGGCAGATAGCCAGGACTAGCGTCAGAGTCATACTGAAACACACCGATGGAAGAGCCCTGCCTCTCGTCTCCATCCTGCACTATGTAAACAGGTTGTCGCAGCTGTCCGGTTATACAGGCGGCAATCGACATTGTGATCTCCATAGTCGTGAGCTCACCGGAAAGTCTCGCATTGCGTTACACACAGGAAGACACGTTCATCTTCTTAAGTAGGCCTCGGAATGTAAGAAGAGCCACTGCAACCTGCTGCCAACCTAAAATCATTAAACACAACCCTGCTTCGCCGATGTGAACATGTGAGACGGGGGTCTCTGTGGCGAAGTGGTCAAGCCGTTTGCCTCGTGTTCAGACGGTCGGGGTTCGATTTCGAGCTGCGGCGGTCGGTCCATGATGTCAATTTTTTAGCGGAGATCCCTGGGTTCATCGCTGGAGCTACGGAGTTCGTGCTTTGTGCGATGCTCTCGACAGATTGGGTACCCATCTGCCGAGAGAGACCGAGCTAAAATGCCCCCGCTTAAAGTTAAAGAACATGTGGGACAGGCGAACCAACTGCCGAGCATGTTTTGCAGGACTGTCCTCTGTGTGGTCAGTTAAGGGGGATACACTGGCCAAATGATTCGAGACTACAATCAAAGCTGTATTGGGGCTGCAACTGCAGTCAACGGTCAAGTTTCTGGGGGCGGCGTGGGCTAGTGGTTAAGCACTGGCCGTTACCCCGGGGAAGCAAACTCTTATAAAATGCAGGAGGAAGCAGACCCTTACATAAAATGCATGCTGAAGTCGGATGCACTGGGCCGATAGGCGCAAAATATAAACCATAGTGCAACGTACACCGCCACGGAGATTAGAGAAATAAGGCGAACGCAAAAAAATAAAACAAAAAAAAACCCAAACAAAACGGTTGAGTTCATCGCGGAAACTCGCCTCATGGTGTAAGCATCTATGATGCGATCAGAAGAAGAAGAAAGTATCTTGGTACGAGTAACTTAGCTTACTTAACTTAGCGTCCTTACATTGGTTTACAAGACTTGTAACATCAAATTTGTGCGTTGCTCCGTTTAGGAATCATTGATTTATTGGTTGTCGTTTTGTTTGACTTTCGCCTTATTTTCCCCAAAGGCGATATGCGTTGCACTATGTTTTTTTTGCGCCTGTCGACCCAGTGCATCCGACTTCGGCATTCATTTTATGTAAGGGTCTGTTCCCTCCTGCATTTTCTAAGGGTTTGCTTCCCCGGTGTAACGGCCGGTTCTGTGATTTGGGAGTGAATTCAGCACCTTCTGACTGTGAGACGTGTCACATAACCACTGGCCCACGCCATCCAAATCATAGATTTGAAAAGAAATGCAAATAGTAAATATCTCATACGGCTGACCATTGCACAGACAAAACCCGTCTAAACAATGCATTGCTGAAGTCGGATGTATTGGGCTGAAAAGCGCATAAATCGTAGTCTCGCTGAAAACTACTACAAAACATTACAGCGTCCTTTGCAGAACGAATGAGAGAGAGAGAGAGAGAGAGCTAGCAAAAACAAACAAACAAAAACAGACAGAAGAGAAGTAGATTGGTTTATTGAAAACCCCTAGACATGATTGAGCAACATTATACATCTTGCCATGAAAACCCCTAGACATGATTGAGCAACATTATACATCTTGCCATGAAAACCCCTAGACATGATTGAGCAACATTATACATCTTGCCATGAAAACCCCTAGACATGATTGAGCAACATTATACATCTTGCCATGAAAACCCCTAGACATGATTGAGCAACATTATACATCTTGCCATGAAAACCCCTAGACATGATTGAGCAACATTATACATCTTGCCATGAAAACCCCTAGACATGATTGAGCAACATTATACATCTTGCCATGAAAACCCCTAGACATGATTGAGCAACATTATACATCTTGCCATGAAAACCCCTAGACATGATTGAGCAACATTATACATCTTGCCATGAAAACCCCTAGACATGATTGAGCAACATTATACATCTTGCCATGAAAACCCCTAGACATGATTGAGCAACATTATACATCTTGCCATGAAAACCCCTAGACATGATTGAGCAACATTATACATCTTGCCATGAAAACCCCTAGACATGATTGAGCAACATTATACATCTTGCCATGAAAACCCCTAGACATGATTGAGCAACATTATACATCTTGCCATGAAAACCCCTAGACATGATTGAGCAACATTATACATCTTGCCATGAAAACCCCTAGACATGATTGAGCAACATTATACATCTTGCCATGAAAACCCCTAGACATGATTGAGCAACATTATACATCTTGCCATGAAAACCCCTAGACATGATTGAGCAACATTATACATCTTGCCATGAAAACCCCTAGACATGATTGAGCAACATTATACATCTTGCCATGAAAACCCCTAGACATGATTGAGCAACATTATACATCTTGCCATGAAAACCCCTAGACATGATTGAGCAACATTATACATCTTGCCATGAAAACCCCTAGACATGATTGAGCAACATTATACATCTTGCCATGAAAACCCCTAGACATGATTGAGCAACATTATACATCTTGCCATGAAAACCCCTAGACATGATTGAGCAACATTATACATCTTGCCATGAAAACCCCTAGACATGATTGAGCAACATTATACATCTTGCCATGAAAACCCCTAGACATGATTGAGCAACATTATACATCTTGCCATGAAAACCCCTAGACATGATTGAGCAACATTATACATCTTGCCATGAAAACCCCTAGACATGATTGAGCAACATTATACATCTTGCCATGAAAACCCCTAGACATGATTGAGCAACATTATACATCTTGCCATGAAAACCCCTAGACATGATTGAGCAACATTATACATCTTGCCATGAAAACCCCTAGACATGATTGAGCAACATTATACATCTTGCCATGAAAACCCCTAGACATGATTGAGCAACATTATACATCTTGCCATGAAAACCCCTAGACATGATTGAGCAACATTATACATCTTGCCATGAAAACCCCTAGACATGATTGAGCAACATTATACATCTTGCCATGAAAACCCCTAGACATGATTGAGCAACATTATACATCTTGCCATGAAAACCCCTAGACATGATTGAGCAACATTATACATCTTGCCATGAAAACCCCTAGACATGATTGAGCAACATTATACATCTTGCCATGAAAACCCCTAGACATGATTGAGCAACATTATACATCTTGCCATGAAAACCCCTAGACATGATTGAGCAACATTATACATCTTGCCATGAAAACCCCTAGACATGATTGAGCAACATTATACATCTTGCCATGAAAACCCCTAGACATGATTGAGCAACATTATACATCTTGCCATGAAAACCCCTAGACATGATTGAGCAACATTATACATCTTGCCATGAAAACCCCTAGACATGATTGAGCAACATCATTATACATCTTGCCATGAAAACCCCTAGACATGATTGAGCAACATCATTATACATCTTGCCATGAAAACCCCTAGACATGATTGAGCAACATCATTATACATCTTGCCATGAAAACCCCTAGACATGATTGAGCAACATTATACATCTTGCCATGAAAACCCCTAGACATGATTGAGCAACATTATACATCTTGCCATGAAAACCCCTAGACATGATTGAGCAACATTATACATCTTGCCATGACAACCCCTAGACATGATTGAGCAACATTATACATCTTGCCATGAAAACCCCTAGACATGATTGAGCAACATTATACATCTTGCCATGAAAACCCCTAGACATGATTGAGCAACATTATACATCTTGCCATGAAAACCCCTAGACATGATTGAGCAACATTATACATCTTGCCAATTCTTGCGGCGAATGACATGTTCTCGCCAGTTATTTGAATCAGTGCGCAGACTGGGATTTTTTTCACGCGGATCTTCTGTTAAATATTCCAGTGCTCTCTGGATAGTTCTCAGACTTCCGTGTTCACTGTCGAACACGTTAAAAATCTCTTGGCAGTTAGAAATCGAATCGAGTAGGCTAAACGTCGCTGCTCGGACACAAATTCAAGTTAAAAATCTACCCAAATTATTCGAATCTTCCCCCAGGCCTAGTTAGCTGCAGGAAGTTTAAGCCTTCGGCTACATGGTAACAGACATTAACATGCCTAATGGAATAGCAAGATTCCAAGTATTATGTGCAGACAAGCTCCTGATCTGTACTGAATAGAGCAGCTATCTAAGCGCATGTTGTCAGATCTTGCCATAGCGATTCAGCCTTATTTTGCTCATGATTATCAATGTTGTGTGTGATCGTTGTCTTACGTTGTTCTGCGCGCGCACCCTATTCCCCCCCCCCCCCCCCCTCATAAATAAATAAATAAAATAAAATAAATAAAAATAAAATAAAAAATAATAAAATAATGCCCCTCGGATGTCTTTTGTAGACTATCTTCTACATGGTCTTCTCCATTTTAATTCATGGACAGTTAAAGTTAGCTGCCCATCACAAGTGAGGGTGGCGACATCGTTAGATGGTTTTGTCTTGATGATGTAACTTGCGCTGTATTTGGATTATAGTGAGCAAGAAGCTACGCTGGTCATCAATCTCACTCTCTGTTTCCTAGCTACCTTGGGCCAGTGGCAAGACATAAGTTAAGACGACTGGAGGTAACTTAGGATGCAGGCACTCTGGACTCGCCTCCTTTGACCAAGGGTAGTTTGAAACTCGCCGGGCTCGAACCGACGCCGTTTTCGTTCATCGCCAATTCATTGACAACACCAGTGAAAACGACCATAAATCTGTGACACATTTAATGAAGCAACCATGTTTTGTGACGCAATAGTTTAAGAAACAGCGCCAGAAGGCTGACATAGATGTAGCAATGCATGTCTGACGTGGTTATTGTGTGAAGCAGCTCAAAATTTGCCTCCTCAGATGCATGAGGGGTCCAGTTGGTGGCTCATTTGGAATCGCCATTGACAAGCTTACACGAACCTAGAATCTGCTGATGCGCACCCACAACATGGACAATCAAGCGGTGCTGTGCTTTCTCAACTTGTTTCTGTTCACGTTCCATGCATGCGGCGTCATGTGTTCCGTAACGTGAAACTGTGCGATCCAGTGAGAGATTCGGTGTGAAAGTTCTACAATTCATTATGTAACAGGGTAATATATCTTAGTGCTTAGGGACAAGTGTATATGTACGCTAGTGCTTAGGGGCAAGTGTATATGCACACTAGTGCTTAGTGACAAGTGTATATACACACTAGTGCTTAGGGACACATGTATATGCACGCTAGTGCTTAGGGACAAGTGTATATGTACGCTAGTGCTTAGGGACAAGTGTATATGTACGATAGTGCTTAAGGACACGTGTATATGCGCGATAGTGCTTAAGGACACGTGTATATGCGCGATATTGCTTCGGGACAATTCTATGTGCGCGATATTGCTTTGGGACAAGTCTATGTGCGCGATATTGCTTCGGGACAAGTCTATGTGCGAGATATTGCTTTGGTACAAGTGTATATGCACGATATTGCTTCGGGACAAGTGTGTCTTCGCGCAAGTACTTCGGGACAAGTATATTTGCACACTAGTGCTTCAGGACAAGTGCATCTGCACGCTGTTGTTTTGGTTTATTCAGGCCATTTTGTATCAGAGAGGCAGGATTATTTCGTGGCACAAAATATTCTCGTCCTCCAGTGGAAATGTCACGGCCACACTTCGGTGAGCTTTTCATTAGGACTGTCTCTCGTGGATTTGCATTCATTACAACGATCGTGGCGTAGTGCGAGACGGACACTCAGTCTTACAGTATCTGGCACGTACGTGTTCAAACCTGATAGCTCGACGAGCTAATAGTTACGTACCTGTCAGTTTGGGTAATATTTTTAGAGTAGCATTCTGATACACCTGTACGAGCACACGATCATAGAACCTGCTAGCGGTTTTTTTTGGTAAGTAACGACCTGTTTTCACACATTGACAAATAGCAAAGTTCTATATTGCGTATACACCGTCAGCGCATGACGATATCAGACAGACAATATGTCAGCAGAGGTTCGAGTACCGGACGAACAACAACAACAATATATGACAGATGACGTCGGTGTCACGGGTAATAGCTCTGAACAAATATGTGAAACCAACGGGGTTATTCATAGCCTGGACAGCGTCAACAGAGCCGTAAGCGACGGAGGAGATGGCGCCCAATCAGTAGACGAAACTGTGACCTCACTGACAGAGAAATCCAGTGGCAGCACTTCCGGGAAACGGTGGCTTTGGAACCGCTTCCGACGGAAACAAACAGATCCGGGTAAGTTGTGGGCGTGTACATTTCAGTGTATTGTCCACTAACAGTAAGCAAACTGCTTGATTAGCTGCCTCCTACCAAGTTCCCAGAAATGTTTACCGTAAGCACGCCTGCATTCATTTGACTTTCATATGTAAATATATGAATGTGCTCACAAAACTCTTGAATAGCGGCATGGCCAATAACAACCTGTTTTAGATTAGAGTTCTGTTTTTCCTGACCATCCATGCATGCCGTGGTGTAAGTTAAGTGTTAATATAGCCGTGGTGTGAGTGTTAATATTGCCATGGTATGCGTGTTAATATTAACATTGTGTGAGTGTTAATATTACCGTAGTGTAGTGTGTGTTAATATGGCTGCGGTGTGAGTGTTAATATGGCTGCGGTGTGAGTGTTAATATGGTCGTGGTGTTCGTGTTAATATTGCTGTGGTGGGAGTGTTAATATGGCTGTGTTGTGAGTGTTAATATTGCTGTGGTTTGAGTGTTAATATGGTTGTGTTGTGAGTGTTAATATGGCTGTGTTGTGAGTGTTAATATTGCTGTGGTTTGAGTGTTAATATGGCTGGGTTGTGAGTGTTAATATGGCTGTGTTGTGAGTGTTAATATGGCTGTGTTGTGAGTGTTAATATTGCTGTGGTTTGAGTGTTAATATGGCTGGGTTGTGAGTGTTAATATGGCTGTGTTGTGAGTGTTAATATTGCTGTGGTTTGAGTGTTAATATGGCTGTGTTGTGAGTGTTAATATGGCTGTGTTGTGAGTGTTAATATTGCTGTGGTTTGAGTGTTAATATGGCTGTGTTGTGAGTGTTAATATGGCTGTGTTGTGAGTGTTAATATGGCTGTGTTGTTCGTGTTAATATTGCTGTGGTGGGAGTGTTAATATGGCTGTGTTGTGAGTGTTAATATGGCTGTGTTGTGAGTGTTAATATGGCTGTGTTGTGAGTGTTAATATGGCTGTGTTGTGAATGTTAATATGGCTGTGTTGTGAGTGTTAATATGGCCGTGTTGTGAATGTTAATAGGGCTGTGTTGTGAGTCTTAATATTGCTGTGGTTTGAGTGTTAATATTGCCGTGGTGTGAGTGTTAATATGGCCGTGTTGTATGTTAATATGGCCGTGGTGTGAGTCTTAATATTGCCTTGGTGTGAGTGTTAATATTAACTTTGTATGATTGTTAATATTACTATGGTGTAAGTGTTAATATTACTGTGGTGTGAGTGTTAATATGGCCGTGTTGTATGTTAATATGGCTGTGTTGTGTGTTAATATGGCCGTGGTGTGAGTCTTAATATTAATGTGGTGTGAGTGTTAATATGGCCGTGTTGTATGTTAATATGGCCGTGTTGTGAGTGTTAATATGGCTGTGGTGTGAGTCTTAATATTGTCTTGGTGTGAGTGTTAATATTAACATTTTATGATCATTAATATTACTATGGTGTGAGTGTTAATATTACTGTGGTATGAGTGTTAATATTACTGTGGTATGAGTGTTAATACTACTGTTGTGTGAGTGTTAATATTACTGGGGTGAATGAGTTAATATCACTCTAATGTGACTGTTGATATTGCTGTAATGTGGTTGTTAATATTACACAGGTATATGCGTTAATATTACTATGATGTGAATTTTAATATTAACATAGTATGAGTGTTAATATTAACAAGAACTGGCGGTGATCCAATGATAGACTGTTGTCTGAGATGAAGTGTTAGAGATGTTGTACTGGTTCTCAGCTTTTTTTTAGGTGAAGTGACCAACTCCCTTTTTATCGCCTTATCTGTCATAACAGTAGACAGTAGCTTAGGTGTCAATTTACAACTGGGTGTGCTGAAGTGCTCCTCATGTGGGAACTGGTATAAAATGAATAAGACCACCGCAACATTTCAATCATGTCACATAAGGCAGCCAAAAGAGTGTTTTCCATGTGGCTAGCAACCTCATCGTTGAAAACCATTTGCTGTCAAAACCACCACTACAAATATTCAGACACAGGCTTCCCACAAAGGAACTGTCTGTGGGGGTGGCTTTATGCTTCACTTGTAGCAAAAAGGGGAATGAATTAATAAATTATACTGAAGGTGTTGAGATAGGGGATTGAACTAATTACTCTAGCAGTGAGACGTTAGCTATCGAGCCATTATGTTTCTAGAACAATTAGATTAGGTCATTGAAAATCTCAAAATAAGTTTAAATGCAGTTGCACAAAAGAGCACTAACAGATATTGATTTCAATTGATTAATTAAAGGAGAGCAAGTCATCATCTACAAACTGAGAACTGGGCATAACAGACTCAAGGGTTAACCTTACAACAAAATGAGGATTGGGACAGATGACAGGTGTCCATGTAGGAAGCATACCATGACCCTGGAACACATCCTACAAAGCTGCATGCAAACACAGGAAAAGAGAGAACAATACTGGCCACGCGAGGCAGATATGAGACAAAAGCTGTATGGAGATAAAACAGCCTTACAAGCAACAGTGTCCACTGTAAGAGAAACCGGGACCTTGATCTGAGGATGAATGAAGAATAAGAATCTGCCGAAGATGGATGTGTCGAGCAGAAAGTTGCAAATATCGCAGTCAAGCTGTAAACTAGCGACACAACGCATTCCGTTCTCCCGACTACATCCTGCAACTTGCAAAGCACTGTTCAGGGCTTGGTAGCGGGAGATTGAGAAGAAACGTTCAAGGAGAATAAGAACATGATTAATCATTTGTGCCAGCTTGAGAGTTAAAGTGTTGACACAAACATAATAAATGGTCTCTGTGAGTGACAGATTGTACAATTAATTTTTTCAATCATTTATGACGGCCGTTACGAATAATAAGGGGATCTGTCAGTAAAACTATCTTGTATAGTTTCTACAACAAGCACCAGGCACAAGGGTGTACGAAGTGCATTGCACAGAGCCATTTTACAGTAGTGACCTTGTGTTTTGTAAGAAGCAAAGTGGAGAATAAGAATAAAATCTTAGAATGGAACAGTTGTTGAATTCATCATTAGACTCAGAACGGGACATTGCAGACTCAAGGTCCATCTCCACAGAATGGGTCTTAGAGACAACGCCATATGCGAGTGTGGAGCACCCAAGTAAACACCAGAACATATCCCGCAGAACTGCCCCACTTATGCAGACCAAAGAGAGGTAGTCTGGCTTGGGGGAGCAACCATGCTGAAAAAGCTGTCTGGGACATGCAAAGTCCTGAAACGCACAATTTCCTTTCCAATTTCCTCACCAGGCTAGAAACATAACATCAGTTGATCGCAGAAGAAGAAGAATTTGCCACTCCCCTTCTACCAGGGGCTGTTAAAGTATTTTATTTTACTGGGGCTTGTAGTTTCTACCGGATGAAGTGCCAGGCCACATGCCCAATCCTTCTTAGTATGACTTGACTTAGTCACCTTTTCTCTACCATGGTGTTTGAAGGCATTTTCTTTTACCGTGGCTTAAAGTTTCAGAAAAGTCTGGTAGTCTTCCAATATGAGAAGGCACATCTTTGGAATCCACTGGTATTACCTGGTTACCAACATTGAGGTCATACGACAAACACATTTCAAGAGTATCATTTTATGAGGGACCATCGCCTCCTCTCTATCTTCGGTCATATGGTCCACATCCCCCAGGATCTCCCAGCCCAACAAATTCTGCACCTGGTTGTGGAAAAAGACCATGTCTAGTGTGGAGGCGGCAGCGGGCAGATTGTCCACTCCTCATCAGAACTATACACGTCATGGACCACATACATCAATCGTGGTCACATATGATGGAGATGACGGCTTTAGTCACTTAAGTGGATTTTTATAAGGTTTCTACAGGATGTGGCGGGAAGGAAGACTAACGTCTGGTCAAGCACAATATACTGATCAGACATGTTATTTAGGGTCAGACAGAATATACATTACAAGACCCTCACCTCGGCTTCCTGTAGCCCTTCCTGGAAACAGGCTGTTTTCATGACATCCTGGCTAACGAGGTGACGGATTGATGTGATCCCCATAGTAATGAGTGACACGCAGATGAAGCCAAGCATAGCACAACTGCCTGAAGGACCCTGATCCACTTTCATCAGCATGCTCGAGATGTGAGGAAGGCTATTACAACCAGCCACTTAATGTCCTTTTTAGGGCACACTAAAGAGTAATCCTACTCATTGTGGGCATTCAAGAACAACAACAGGATGTGGCAGCTGGTCCCATGCACAATCTTCCTTAGTCACAACTTCATCACTTCTCTTCTACCATGAGCTAAGTTACTTTGTTATTGTGACTTATAGTTTCTAAAGGATGTGGCAGCTGGTCCCATGCCAAACTTTCGTTAGTCACCACATGCCTGGCAGATTACAGTGTTACTATTCATTGCTTGGCCTCTTCCCTCTTCTTGGGTGGGTCCTAACTCTCCCCCCCCCCCCACAACCCCCCCCCCCCCCCCCCCCCCCCCTCCCGCGCATAATTGCTGTTCCAGAATTTATTCCCAATTGATGCAGTCCATTGGAGGAATTTAGGCCTGAGGAATACAGGCCACTTGGCCCTGCAGTCACCACACTGTGTGCAGGCTACACATTTTTTGTCACCAGTAATTGACACAACCTATGCTGTTCCTGGGTTTTGAACCCATGCCTCCTTGGTTGGGAGTCGGGTGTTAAAACTGTCCGTGCATCTGCTCCTCTTCTTACTTATGACTTACTTTATTCTTTGTCTGTTTCTGTCTGTCACCAATTAATTTACTTCTTTGTCTGTTCTTGTGTGTCACCAACATTAATTTTGTTTCTTTTCCTGTTTCTGTGTCACTAATTAATTTACTTCTTTGTCTGTTTCTGTCACCAATTAATTTTCTTCTTTGTCTGTTTCTATCTGTCACCAATTAATTTATTTTCTTTGCCTGTTTTTGTCTGTCACCAATTAATTTTCTTCTTTGTCTGTTTCTGTCTGTACCTATTTCTCTTCTTTGTCTGTTTCTGTCTGTCACCAACTATTTCTCTTCTGGGTCTGCTTTTGTCTGTCACCAGTTTTTCTTGTTTGTCAGCTTCTGTGTAAAACAAACTGTTGCTTTTCTTTGTAAGTTTCCATAGCTGTTTCTGCCTCACCAACTATCTCCTCCTTGTCTGTTTCTGCCTCACCAACTATATCTACTCTCTGTCTGTTTCTGTCTCACCACCTACACCTCTTCCCTGTCTGTTTCTATCTTACCAACTACACCTGTACCCTGTCTGTTTCTATCGTACCAACTACACCTCTTCCCTGTCTGTTTCTGCCTCACCAACTATTTGTCTTCTCTGTCTGTCATCTACATCTGACATTTATTATGTGAGACATGTCAATCAACACTTCTGTGTCAGCATCCATTGTTAACTACTTGTTGAGTGCTTGGCATGCTAGTTGTTGTGGTATAGAGCATTAGTAATTGTTATAGGTTTTGTAGAAGGTCTGAAAGCTCTATGTAAGTTTAAAAAAATTATTTCTCAAAATATATGGCCATTGGTTTGACGGAGTTTGTGTAGTCTGACATGGTGCTGCTGTCAACATAACAGCAATATAGCCCCTAATATCGTGACATGATGGTATAAGATCAAATTAGAAGGTATCAAGGTACAACATCTGTCAGACATGATGATATATGATCAAATTAGAAGGTATCAAGGTACACCATCTGTCAGACATGATGGTATATGATCAAAATAGAAGGTATCAAGGTACAACATCTGTCAGACATGATGGTATATGATCAAATTAGAAGGTATCAAGATACATCTGACAGACATGATGGTATATGATCAAATTAGAATGTATCAAGATACATCTGACAGACATGATGGTATATGATCAAATTAGAATGTATCAAGATACATCTGACAGACATGATGGTATATGATCAAATTAGAATGTATCAAGATACATCTGACAGAGGCCTATATTTTTTTTAGATTGTAGCTGGGGCAAGCAACCTTTATTCCTCAGCCATGTAATCCTCCTGGAGCACTTCAGCAATGGGAATAAATAATTGATTTTTTTCATCTTATGTCATCAGGACATAATTGATCAAGATAGAACACACTGGTGATATAATATACTGATATCAGGACATAATTGGTCAAGATAGAACACACTGGTAACAAAATATACTGATATCAGGACATAATTGATCAAGATAAAACACACTGGTAACATAGTATACTGATAGCAGGACATAATTGATCAAGATAGAACACACTGGTGACATAATATACTGATATCAGGACATAATTGATCAAGATAGAACACACTGGTGACATAATATACTGATATCAGGACATAATTGATCAAGATAGAACACACTTGTGACATAATATACTGATATCAGGACATAATTGATCAAGATAGAACACCCTGGTAACATAATATACTGATATCAGGACATAATTGATCAAGATAGAACACACTGGTGACATAATATACTGATATCAGGACATAATTGATCAAGATAGAACACACTGGTAACAAAATATACTGATATCAGGACATAATTGATCAAGATAGAACACACTGGGGACATAATATACTGATATCAGGACATAATTGATCAAGATAGAACACCCTGGTAACAAACTAATCTGATATAAGGACATAATATATCTAGATAGGATACCCTACTAACATAATATGCTTATAGTAGGATATGATTTATCGATACAACACTATACTAACATAATATGCTAATATTAGGATATCATTTATTAAGATACAGGACCATACTAACATAATATGCTGATGTGATACCAGTACAGAATGCATTGCCCAACTATGGACCTACTGCTGTAGCGCATGCACTGTCAGTGATGCTACATTTATGTGTTGTTTGTCATGTCAGTAATCAGCTTAACTTACTGTACCGCTGTCATGTAGAGCAGTGGTAGGCAGCAAGTGTTTATGGAGGGCCAGGTGACATACATGGCGAACATTGGTGGGTTAGATGACATAACTAGGGGACATTGGTGGATCAGATGACATACTTAGGGGACATTGGTGGATCAGATGACATAACTAGGGGACGTTGGTGGTTTAGAAGACATAACTAGGGAACATTGGTGGGTTAGAAGACATAACTAGGGGACGTTGGTGGTTTAGAAGACATAACTTGGGAACATTGATGGGTTAGATGATATAACTAGGGGACATTGGTTGGTTAGATGACATAACTATGGGGCATTGGTGGGTCAGATGACATAACTAAGGGACATTGATGGGTCAGATGACATAACTAAGATGTTAGATAATAGATCTGTAACATGAGCCATCAATCACTCAGCCTCCACCTGTTAGATAATGGAACTGTAATAAATGAGCCATCAATCACTCAGCCTCCACCTGTTAGATAATGGAACTGTAATAAATGAGCCATCAATCACTCAGCCTCCACCTGTTAGATAATGGAACTGTAATAATAGAGCCATCAATCACTCAGCCTCCACCTGTTAGATAATGGAACTGTTAGATGAGCCATCAATTACTCAGCCTCCACTTGTTAGATAATGGAACTGTAATAAATGAGCCATCAATCACTCAGCCTCCACCTGTTAGATAATGGAACTGTTAGATGAGCCATCAATTACTCAGCCTCCACTTGTTAGATAATGGAACTGTAATAGATGAGCCATCAATTACTCAGCCTCCACTTGTTAGATAATGGAACTGTAATAGAGGAACACACCTTTTTTTCAGCTGACAGTTGTTGTTGTTATTGTTGTTGAATGCCCACAATGCAAACTCTAAAACCAAGCCATGAGAGTTATAACAGGAGGCATGAAGTCAACACCAATTGTAGAACTTGAAAAGATTACAAAACTGCAATCCATGACCGACAAAAGAGACTGCAGAGCCCAGCTGCAATCAGAGAAACTCAGAAGACTGACTGACCATCCAATCCACCAGAGACTAAACAATTTCGGAAATGGGAAACTAAAGCGAAGAAACTTTGCAGAAATAGCCAAAGCAAAGATGCACTAAAACCCTATGAACGCACTAACACCAAAGCCCATTCCTACTGTACGAAAACCTACCTGGAGGCAGCATATATTTCCAGAGGTGGTAAAAAATATACCAGGTATTGGAAACAAAAACTGCCAGACTGAAAAAGAAAGAAGAGACACTACCCTAAGCTACATATCGAAAAACTACCCAAGCATGGACTGGACCCATGCATACACCGACGGTTCTGTAACAAATACAACACAGAACGGAGGGGCAGGAGCATTTCTGAACCTACCAAATGGCAGAAAAATAACACTGTCATTCGCTACTGGAAAATACACAAGCAATTTCAGAGTGGAGGCAGAGGCACTGAGGGCGACAGTGGAAGAAATGGTGACAGGTAAAAGGAATGAAAGCCATATAGTCCTGCTTACAGATGCCTTGGCCGTAGTCACAGCACTAACAAGCCAGAAAAATACTGAACTTAATGATTTAAGAGCAGTACTCTGTCAACTATGCCAGCAGTCCGCACCAAAAAGGGTAGTGGTACAGTGGGTTCCATCCCACTGCAACATCCAAGGCAACGAAGAGGCAGACAGACTGGCAAAAGAAGGAGCAAGACTACCACAACCAGATACTAGTATGACATACGAAAAGTCAAAAAGGCTTATTAGAGCTAGATACATGACCAAATGGGAAACCGAAAATACTGGCTACACAAAAAACGATGCCTATTACCAGTTGAACAGAAGAGAACAGGTCGTAGTTTTCAGACTTCGCACTAGCCACAATAGACTGAGGTACCACTTATTCAACAAATTGAAGATAGGTGGCACTGACGAATGCCCGTGTGGTACCGGGAAAATGACCGCTAAACATTTGCTTCAAAATTGCCCGACATACGAGGATCAGAGAGAGCAGATGTGGCCATCACCAGTGGCAACACTAGACAAGCTCTATGGCAGTGTCGACAGCCTCAGGATGACCGCTGCTTTTTTCAAAAAAATAATGGTTACTGTCTGACTGCGTACGATGAAGAAGAAGAAGAAGAATGCCCACAATGAGTAAGTTTACTTATTTGTGCGCCCTGAAAAGGATGTTAAGTGACGGGTTGTAGTAGCTTACCTCACATCCCGAGCATGCTGATGAAGGTGGACAGCAGTCCTCCAGGTGATTCTGCTGTGCTTGGCTTCATCTGCATGGTGCTCACTACTACGGGGATCACATCGATCCACATTTCGTCAGCCAGGCTGCATTGAAAACAGCCTGTTTCCAAGGAATGCTACATGAAAGAGAGATTGTGGTCTTGGTCTGTGTATTGTGCCTAATACGACGTCCTGGTCAGTATGTTGGGCCTGACGCGACGTCCTGGTCAGTATGTTGGGCCTGACTGGACTATCTCAGTTCTCTTTCAGACAGAATTTGTGAAACTTGTCTCTTTTGTTGCTCTTATTCTTTATTTACTCTCAAATAATCGCATCTTTATTCCTCATAAACTAAACACAGACTTCTCCAATGGCCGTTTTGTTTACCCGCTAATTGACTTGGGGAGTTCTCTGTTGTTACTCTGTTCCTCTTGTGGGGCAGATAGAACTGGAGAACATGTTCTATTGCTTGTTTGCTCACATAGGCACACGTCTGTGTAGATTAACAATTTATTTTGAGTTTGTAGTTTACCTGTTCGCAGTTTGAATATTGTAACTTGATCTCTTCTTTTGCAAAGAGTAGTATGTTTCTGCTATATTGGACTATTTTGTCACCTGGAATACGTTGAATTGATTTTGGAGTCCCTGCTATTTTTTTTAGTCCTTCTTCTTCTTCTTCAGCGTTCGCTCTCAGTCTCCCAATACGAAACCCTGAACAGGACTTTGCAAGTAGCAGGATGTAGTCTGGAGAACGGAATGCGTTGTGTCGCTAGTTTACAGCTTGACTGTAATATTTGCACCTTTCCGTCCAACACGTTAGTCTTTGGCAGATTTTATTTTTTAGTTTTATTTCTTGTATATGTTATCATAGTGCAAAACTTGTTTTTTTTTTTGCAATGGTTGTCATTACCAGCCTACTTTGTTTGATGTCTGTAGATGCTCGCAAGAATGGAGACACAAAGTCCCTACATTCAGGATCAAGTCCGCCTGTGGAGAGGAAGAGTAAGCTGTCCACACTGGGCAAGATCTTCCGCCCTTGGAAATGGAAGAGAAAGAAAAAGAGCGAGCGTTTTGAGAAGACTGCTATAGGTATGTTGTTTCTGCTGCTGTCTTTTGTAGGAGGGGGTCGCTATATCTGAGAGGTACGTCGGTAAGTCACTCAAGAAATAAAATTGTGGAGTAGTGGATATTTGAATTCAGCAAGTTTCAAACAATTGCCAACCTCAATGAAGGTGAAATTGAGTGCATAGTCCTATTAGAGAAGGAAGATATGCTCGCTCTTTGTTGTTCGATCTCAAACTCCCTTTACCAAGCCCTGAAGAGGGCCTTGCAAGTAGGATGTAGTCTGGAGAACGGAATGGGTTGTGTCATAGTGTACAACTTGACTGCGATATCTGCACCTTTTGTTCAGACACATCTGAATTCAGCATGACATTTTGTGGATACTGGGCTAGCTTTCCGTCTTCAATCCCTTCTCCTTATCCAGTCTGCCCTGCTATCCAGGATCACAATGTAGAAGTGGAAAAGGATCTTGGCAACTCTGGGTTGCTGGCTCTGATGCTAACAGGTTTGGGTCGCTGACCACTACAGCTCATGCACTGCTCAGAATCTTGATCCTTCAGATAAACCCTGAATCCCATATAAAAGAACTCTTGACAGTTGAAAATTGGAAAGAGCAGTCTGTTGGCCACTGTTTGTCTAAAGGTAATAAAATTCCTTCTCAATAGTGACCTACATGAATCGGGCCCACCCCACCAAAAACAAAAACAACTTAGGCAAAGGCCCAACAGATCAATCACCTGTTTTTCTGCACACTTAATTTGAAGTACATAGGAAAGACCTCTACACTTCAAGAGATAGAGGAGGTGCAACTAAGAAGAGCCTTTCACAGGTTGTTTTTCAATGGAACACAAAGGGACAAGTTAGCAAGTATTGTAAGATCCTGTTTTGCACTGTTTGATTTATGGCATTAGCTTTGTGACTTTTTGTCAAATAGAACAGAAATAAAATGTTGAAGCTCGATGTAATGCATACCACTGTTGTTATTCTTCTGAGTGGTACACCAGTTGAAAAATGTAGGACTGTTGTAACCTTTATCAATAAATCTCTGCGAGAGATTCTAGGCCTGTAGTAATTTGACAAGGTTACAAACTAAATCTTATAGGAGTGAACAGGATAAAGACAGGCGGAACAGGAAGTCTTGGTAGAAGGTAGCGATCGATATGCCGCACACAACGATAGCATCAGTATCACCAACAATATCTGTCATGTTGCTGAATGCCCACAATGAGTAGGTTTACTCATTTTGTGTGCCCTGAAAAGGGCGTTTAATGGTGGGTTGCTGAAGCTTTCCTCACATTCAGAGCGTGCTAATGAAGGTGGACTGGGGTTTTTTGGGCGGTTGTGCCATGCTTGGCTTCATCTGCATGTGGCTCACTACTACGGGGATCACGTGAATCCTCCACCTCGTTAGCCAGGCTGCCATGAAAACAGCCCGTTTCCAGGGAGGACTACGTGGAAGTCAAGGAGGGGGTCCTGGCCAGTATATTTTGGTGACCCTAACATGTCTGATCAGTATGTTGTGCCTGACTGGACGTTAGTCTTCCGTATCTCTGTCATGGAACCCCCAGGAAAAAAGAGGCAAATGAAGGGCAAAGAACACATGGAGAAGAGACATAGAGACTGATACGAGGCGAAGATGGAAAGAACTGGAGTAAATAGCACAGGACCAGTCTGCTTGGAGAGGGTTGGTTGATGGCCTATGCACTCCAGGAAAAAAATGTGAAGAAGACTTGATATTCATTCAAGTTGTGTGCAGCCTGGAAAGTGTAGAGCTACTGTAAACTTTCAAGCATGTTGTAAAAGATGAATAGTGTTGTGCATTGGGCTAGCAACCTCATCATGCACAACAATGGAGTCAGCTGTTATGGTGGCCATATGTTTACAAAATGGTAACTCCCGCTACCAAGCCCCGAAAGGGACTTTGCGAGTAGCAGGATGTTGTCTGGAGAATGGAATGCGTTGTGTTGTAGTTTACAGCTTGACTGTGATATTTGCACATTTCGGTCTGACAAATTCGACTTCAGCTAGCAGTTTTGGGTACTGGGTTAGCCTTCCCTCTTTGATCCCTTCTCCTTAGACAGTCTGGCCTGTTGCAGCCTTTTATCCAGGATCACCACATGGAGGTATAAAAGGGTCTTGGCAGCTCTGGGTCATTTGTCCTGACACCAGCAGTCAGATTTGGGTCACTGAGCGCTGCAGCTCATGCACTCCTCAGTATCTTCATCTCAGACTCAGATACCATCTGATCAATAAATTATAAATCAGACAGTCATGTATATCATCTATATCTGTCTGTCTGTCTATCTTCAGTCCACTTATGTCGTTAGACGTCGTGGGGAGGTGTGACCTCCTTTGTTTCATATTTTTTTGGCAGGTGAAAATCCACTGGTGACTTGCCAGGTCAATCCCAGCATCTGTTAGCCCCTGGAATATACGATCACCTATTTTTTAGACTGGTGGAGGTGGAAGTGTAAATTGGAGCAAGGTAGACCCGCAGCATGTCAGCCGCCATCTAAGCCCCTCCGCTAACCACATAACCAAGACCTGAAGTTATAGCCACACAGTCCCCTTTTTGTGACATATTCTCTGTGGGGCAAATATCCCTAGAATAATTTGAGTAGATTTTTAACTTGAATTTTGCTAGAGCAGCGGTCGTTTTCCAACTGCTAAGGTATTTTTAACATGTGCGCCACTGCACACAGGTGTCTGATCTCAGAGATCAGGGGAAATATTTACCGAATGATTCACGTGAAAAAAATCTTGGTCTCAACCGTGATTTGAACCCGCGACCTCCAGCACCCGAGGTGAACACCTTACCTCGAGACCACTGGGTTCCCCCCAGTTATGTATCCTTGCAGGATAAACAGACCCGCAGTAGATCAAGTTCTCATAGTCTTGTCAACTCCATGAGAGGAGTTGTTGTTTTGCGTTTGCCCACAATGAGTAGGTTACTCTTTTGTGCGCCCTAAAAAAGGACGTTAAGTGGCACGTTGCAGTAGCTTTCCGAACGTACTGATGAATGTGGACTAGGGTCCTCCGGGCGGTTGTGCTATGCTTGGCTACATCTGCGTGTCACTCACTGCTACGGGAATCATGTCGATCCCTCACTTTCTTAGTCAGGCTGCCGTGTAAACAGCCCATTTTCAGGGAGGGCTACTAGGAAGCCGAGTTGAAGGTCTTGACCTGTTAGTTTTGCCTGACCCTGACTAACATGTCTGATCAGTATGTTGTGCCTGTTCAGACCTTACTTCCCCCTATGAGAGGGGTAGAGTGATATGTTTCTCAAGCAGTGTGTACAAAAATATAAACATGTATGCGAAAGGGTCAGTCTAGTTTGAGATATTGTGTTGCAGAAATTGAGCGTAAGATATCCATGAGGGCCACCAGGGAAGAGTTAGTAAAGAAGGGAGTCATCCGAGAACCTGATCCAGATCAGATGCCCAAAATTGGTGAGTCTTGTCTTATGACAACTTGTGCCTTTTTATGTTTTTATCTCTCTCTCTCTCACTCACCCACTCTCTCTCATTGTGTATGTCTCTCTGCCCATTGCCTGTTGCTCTGCCTTTGTCTCTCTTTCTTATTATGTTTCCCTCTCTGTCTCTCTTTGTTCCTGTCCCACTTTATCCTGGTAGTCCTTCTGTCATTCATGCTCCCTCTCTCTCTGTCTGTTTCTATTAGTCTGTGTCTATTTTTCTGTTTTTTAATTTTCTTTGTCTTTATCTCTCTTAGTCTTATCCCTTTCTCTGTCTCTGTTTCACTTTTCTCAGTCTCTCACTATTTCTCTCAATGTCTGTGTCATTTTGTCTCTCTCTGTTTGTGCGTATTTCTTTCTATTTTGTCTGTCTCTCTCTGAATGTAGGAGTCATGCAATGCTGATCCCATCCTTGTAGATCACATACCAAGTACTTTTATGATAGTTGACTAACTCTGTGATTCTCACTTGTTTGGTCTGTGAACCACAGTTTAGCAATCACTAATATATAGTTTGCACTTGATCAAGATTGTAGATTATTTTTGGACATCATGTGATAATATTAGACATTGTGTATGTGTGATGTTGATAGCCATTGTGTGTGTGATATTGACACAATGTGTTTGTTATATTGATAACCATTGTGTAAGTGTGATATAGATAGCCATTGTGTGTGTGATATAGATAGCCATTGTGTGTGCATTGATAGCTATTGTGTGTGTGATATTGATAGCAATTTTGTGTCTGATATTGATAGCCATTGTGTGTGTGATATTGATAGCAATTGTGTGTGTGATATTGATAGTCATTGTGTGTGTGATATTGATAGTCATTGTGTGTGTGATATTGATAACCATTATGTGTGTGATATTGATAGTCATTGTGTGTGTGATATTGATAGCTGTTGTGTGTGTGTGTGATATTGATAACCATTATGTGTGTGATATTGATAGTCATTGTATGTGTGATATTGATAGCCACTGTATGTGTGATATTGACAACCTATGTGTGTGTGATATTGATAGCCATTATGTGTATGATATTGACAACCTATGTGTGTGTGATATTGATAGCCATTGTATGTGTGATATTGATAGCCATTGTGTGTGTGATATTGACAACCTATGTGTGTGTGATATTGATAACCTATGTGTGTGTGATATTGATAGCCATTGTATGTGTGATATTGATAGCCATTGTGTGTGTGATATTGACAACCTATGTGTGTGTGATATTGACAACCTATGTGTGTGTGATATTGACAACCTATGTGTGTGTGATATTGACAACCTATGTGTGTGTGATATTGATAGCCATTGTATGTGTGATATTGATAGCCATTGTATGTGTGATATTGACAACCTATGTGTGTGTGATATTGATAGCCATTGTATGTGTGATATTGATAGCCATTGTGTGTGTGATATTGACAACCTATGTGTGTGTGATATTGATAGTCATTGTGTGTGGTATATTGATAGTCATTGTGTGTGTGATATTGATAGCCATTGTGTGTGTGATATTGATAGCCATTGTATGTGTGATATTGATAGTCATTGTGTGTGTGATATTGATAGTCATTGTGTGTGTGATATTGATAGCCATTGTGTGTGTGATATTGATAGTCATTGTGTGTGTGATATTGATAGTCATTGTGTGTGTGATATTGATAGTCATTGTGTGTGTGATATTGATAGTCATTGTGTGTGTGATATTGATAGTCATTGTGTGTGTGATATTGATAGTCATTGTGTGTGTGATATTGACAACCTATGTATGTGTGATATTGATTGTCATTGTGTGTGTGATATTGATTGTCATTGTGTGTGTGATATTGATAGCCATTGTGTGTGTGATATTGATAGTCATTGTGTGTGTGATATTAACAACCTATGCATGTGTGATATTGATTGTCATTGTGTGTGTGATATTGACAACCTATGTATGTGTGATATTGATTGTCATTGTGTGTGTGATATTGATAGCCATTGGGTGTGTGATATTGATAGTCATTGTGTGTGTGATATTGATAGTCATTGTGTGTGTGATATTGATAGTCATTGTGTGTGTGATATTGACAACCTATGTATGTGTGATATTGATTGTCATTGTGTGTGTGATATTGATTGTCATTGTGTGTGTGATATTGATAGCCATTGTGTGTGTGATATTGATAGTCATTGTGTGTGTGATATTAACAACCTATGCATGTGTGATATTGATTGTCATTGTGTGTGTGATATTGACAACCTATGTATGTGTGATATTGATTGTCATTGTGTGTGTGATATTGATAGCCATTGGGTGTGTGATATTGATAGTCATTGTGTGTGTATTATTGACAACCTATGTATGTGTGATATTGATTGTCATTGTGTGTGTGATATTGACAACCTATGTGTGTGTGATATTGATTGTCATTGTGTGTGTGATATTGATAGTCATTGTGTGTGTGATATTGATTGTCATTGTGTGTGTGATATTGATAGCCATTGTGTGTGTGATATTGATTGTCATTGTGTGTGTGATATTGATAGTCATTGTGTGTGTGATATTGATAGCAATTTTGTGTGTGATATTGATTGTCATTGTGTGTGTGATATTGAAAGCCATTGTGTGATATTGGCAGCCATTGTGTGTGACATTGACAGCCGTAGTGTATGTGAGCTGGTAGACTACTTGCATGCTTGTAATCCCTGATTAGGTAGTACAAGCTGACTGCTGAAATGTTTGTCTTAAGTTATGCATGTCAGCAAGTCTCTTGTGTGATATGTCTGTGCCTGGACTATTTTACTTTGACAGAGACGCTCAGGGAGCATGGTGAGAACAAGTGTCAGCAGGACAAACGTAATGCCAAAGACACTCCTCCTCCTAGTAATGTCAGTGTCAAGCCACCTCCAGCCTCTTCCAATGTTGTCACTTCAGCACAGGCCACCTCAGATAGTTTGTCCAGGTCAGCAGTCACCTCAGTGACCAGCTCCACCAGCAGCACCTCCTCCAAGTGGCTGCCAGCAACCGCCAGTCCAGTGATCACTCTTACAGCTTCTCAGGCACAGCCAGCCTCTCCTGTAGTGACTAGTTCAGGTAGTCTATGTGTGTCCTCCACGTCAAACACACACCTTCATGTTTACCAGGAGGCAAAGAACTCCTGATGCCCCTGTGTGACTTACATAGACGAGTAGAAATCCTCTCTTGTTCACCAGAGTGTTTCTAGGGCCCAAAACTGGAGAAAAGAATAATAACACTGTAACATGCCAGGCATAAGAAGCAACTAAGGAACTTTGGGTATGGGACTGGGCCACCCCATTCTGTCGAAACTTTATGCCTTAAAAACTTAAACACATATGGACAGGTCAACATTTGATGACTTGATGTGTATTTGTTGAAGACCTATGCTCTACAGGGAACTGGGAAGGTTTTGATTGATTGATTGCTTGAATGACTCCTCTCGTGTCTCTATCTTGTCTTTGTAGAGGATTGTGGGTGCTCCCGTGATCCTAGGAGCTCTGGGAGATGTATCATAGCTACCAGCTGAGGCTGCCGAGTTGGTCAGGTTGAAGGCTAGAGACCAGATGAAGCGTAGACACAAACCTGTCACTCTTTAGACAGACTGGGGACAATCAAAGGCTAAGGATTACAAACCAACAAAACTGGACATTAACACCAAATAAAAAAACACTACACCGTAACTACAGAAATGAAATGCCTGCGAAAATATTTGGTAGCAACAAGGAGAGACATAATCAGAAATGATAACATCAGGAGACTAGTTGGAACAACACCAGTATTAGACTACATTAAAAGACAGCAACTAAAATGGTTTGACCATGTAACAAGACTACCACCACACAGCACTCACAAACCCCCCCCCCCCCCCCCCCCCCCCAAAGCAATGCTATTTACATATAACGGATTCAAGGCCAAAGGCAGACCACAAAAAAGGTGGCTTACAGAAATATCGGAGGCAATAAATGCTACTGTGCATGAGGCACACAGACAGGCTCGTTCTAGAGATCTCTTCATAACCTGATGCTGAAAGGCATAACAGGATAAGCGAAAAGAAAAGAAAAGAAGAAGAATATCAGCGAGCTGGGATAGGACTCGTGATTAACAACAGAGGACTCCAACTTAACAGATGACTCCAATTTAACAGATGACTCTGGGGAGGGATACTAACATCTAATATACTGACCAAGACCCTAACCTCGACTTTCTAGTAGCCCTCCATGGAAATAGGCTCTTTTCATGGCAGACTGGCTAACAAGGTTAGCAATCGATGTGATTTCCGTATAGTGAGTGACACGCAGATGAAGTCAAGCATAGCACAGCTGCCTGGAGGACCATGGTCCACCTTCATCAGCACGCTCGGGATGTGAGGAAAGCTACTGCATCCCACTACTTTTCAGGGTGCACAAAAGAGTAACCTACTCATTGTGGGCATTCACAAACAACAACACATGGCTCCAATTCATCACATGGTTCCAATTTACAGATGGTTCCAACTTAACAGATGGTTCCAACTTAACAGATGACACCAATTTAATAGATGACCCCAACTTAACAAGTGGAATGACACAAGAAGCCACACATAATTCCTAGATCTTTGATTCAAAACAGATGTGTGGGAGAGGGTGGCGACACACAAATACTAATAGACACTACATGTGAGACTAGGTCAAGGTTAACACTTAGCTGATGTTGAATCAATGCTGTAGAGCTTGCACAAAACAGATCTGACTGGAGAAGCGTAGTCAAAGTGTATGTAGCTAGCAGCGAAGAACACCGTGTTGTGGAAGACCAGAGCAGATGCCAGACCTGGAAATCATGAGCAGGGGAGAGAACACCATCACCCTCTACTGACCTCTGTGTACCCGTTATGCAGCAGATGTTTTCGTACCCGCATTGGCCTGTTCAGTCACATGCGCACCCACACCCAACAGGGAAATCTGTGACAAGGATGATGTCAGTGGTCTTGATTGACAACGATGGACAGCTGTTATTATTATGATTCAAAGGAACTTTGGCATTGGTTGTGAAAGCTAAACAACTTTGATTCAACATCAGCTACATGTTAACCTTGACCTAGTCTCACATATAGTGTCTAGTAGTCTTTGTGTGTTCCCACTCTCTTACACATGTAAACCTTGACCCACTCTCACATGTAGTGTCTAGTAGTCTTTGTGTGTATCCCCACTCTCTCACACATGTTGACCTTGACTAGTCTTACATGTAGTGTCTAGTAGTTTTTGTGTATACCCACTTCCTCACACACACATGTTGACCTTGACCTAGTCTCACATGTAGTGTCTAATAGTCTTTGTGCATCCCCACTCCCTCAAACAAAGATATTGACCTTGACATACTCTCACATGTAGTGTATTAGTCTTTGTGTATCTCTACTCCCCCAAACACACACACATGTTGACCTTGACCTATTTTCACATGTAGGGTCTAGTAGTCTTTGTGTATCCCCACTCCCTCACACACACACATGTTGACCTTGAACTAGTTTCACATGTATAGTCTAGTAATCTGTGTATCCCCACTCACGCATACATACACACACACACACACACACACATGTTAACCGTGGCCTTGTCTCATATGTATTGTCTAGTAATTTGTGTTGCCCCACCCCACAAGTTAACTTTGACCTAGTCTTACCTGTAGTGTCTAGTAGTTGTGTGCCCTACTCTTGCATGTTAACTTGGACCTAGTCTTAACTGTAATTTCTAGTAGTCTTTGTATGCTCCCACGTCCACACAATGTTAACCTTGACCTAGTCTTAGATAGACTGGAATATGTCACCTACAGTGTTCACCTAATGTCTGGGTCCAGCTGATCTTGTCTATTTGTCATAGATTGAAATATGTGAAGAGTACCTACCATCTGGGTCTAGCTGATCTTGTCTATTTGTCATAGACTGAAATATGTGAAGAGTACCTACCGTCTGGGTCTAGCTGATCTTGTCTATTTGTCATAGACTGATATATGTGAAGAGTACCTACCATCTGGGTCTAGCTGATCTTGATTATTTGTCATAGACTGAAATGTGTGAAATATGTGCTCCCACGTCCACACAATGTTAACCTTGACCTAGGCTTAACTGTAGTGTCTTGTAGTCTTTACATGCTCCCAGTACCATCACACACAACCATACATGTTAACCTTGACCTAGTTTTACAAGTAATGCCTAGTAGTCTTTTTGTGCCCCCAACATAACACGCACATGTTAACCTTGACCTAGTTTTATATGTAGCGTCTAGTCTGTGTATGCCCCCATACCCACACACTGTTAACTGTGACCTAATCTCATATGTTGTATCTAATAGTAATTCTGTATCCCCATGTTAACCTTGACCTAGTCTCACCTGCAGTAGTATTTACATGTCCCCACCCACATGTTAACCTTGACCTAGTCTCCCTCAAGTGTCGGGCCTAGTTTAAATAGGCATTGTGTTCATGTCAGTCAGTACACATGAGCTGCACTTTGACCCAGTCTTATGGTTGCTCACATGTCTGTTTTCTCTCTCTGTTTCCAATTTTGTTTCTGATCTTGTTCTGTTTTTGTCTTGTTTATATATATGCGCTGAATGCTTTTTTTTTTCTGTTTGTTCCTTGAGGTTGAAAGAGGCATATCTTATCCAAGATGAATGATAAACATTTAACAAACAACAATTTAGTTTCTATGGACTAAATAACCCATTATACTGCTTTCTCACAATTCCCTCCCTGTTCCCAAGCATCAGAATGGGGGAGTGGTTAAATCAATTTTATCTGGCAGCAGTGGCACGAGTCTGATTTATTGTCTGGTTAGGTTCCAGTCTCAGGTCAGGTCAGGTCATCCCGTAATCGGTGAGGTCGTTGGGGCACACATGAAGACATCCTCACAACTCCACGCCATCCCTCTCTGTCAGATGCCGCTGTCCGTGACTCTTCTGGTCGGAGACTGGTCCATTCTTTTATGTTGTCCTCCCATCTCTTTTTGGGCCGGCCTCTACGTCGTCTGCCATGCACCTTCCCGTGGAGGATTGTGTTTGCAAGACCATTTGATCTCGATATGTGACCGTACCAAGTGAGTTTCCTTCTTTTGACAGTTGTCAAGAGATCTTCGAAAGGCCCTATTGCTGTTTTGTAATTCTATCTCGTATTTCCTCGTTTGTAACTTGATCTTTGTACGTGACGTTTAAAAGTTTTCGGAAACATCTCATCTCCAAGGCATGTATCCTTCGTTGAAGGTCAGCTGTAACTGTCCATGTCTCACATGCATAGAGGAATATTGACAGGACCAGTGTACGCATTAATCTGATTTTCGTGCGTAGTGCTAACCGTTTATCTTGCCAGATTTTGTTAAGCCGTGCAAGCGCCGCTATTGTCTGTGCTATTCTGGCCAACACCTCACATTTTGATCCATCACTGACAATTGTAAATGGGAACTTGGCTTATAGTTCAGGAAGGGAGTTTGCTACTCCACCTTAGAAAAAGCTGAGATCTAGTACCATGACATCACCAACTCGTTATCTTTGGCTGAAGCATTTGTTATGACACTCCTTTTACCTTTCCCCTTACCTGCTGCCAACCTCACCTGTACTTGCCCTGCATCATGTGTCCTTTGTTGTCATAGACTGAAATTTGTCAGAGTACCTGCAGTCTGGTTCTAGCTGATCTTCTCTTTTTGTCATAGACTGAAATTTGCCAGAGTACTTGCTGGCCGATTCTCTGATCTTCTCTATCTGTCAAAAAATCCAAACAAAAATTGTTGTATGACTATTTCCATTGCTGGGGTAGTCAAAGAGTTTTTAGGATGAGGACTTCAGGTCGTTTTGGCACTGCTGTCGCCACATCGTGTGCTTGCCATATTTGTTTATTTCACCCGTTACAGAAAAACATGTGCTTTTACCAGGAATTTGATTCGCTTCCCTCACTATCAGCTGGCAGACAGAAGTTGAAACTATTCATCCATCTTATCTATTTGTCATAGACTGAAATAAATCAAGAGTACCTACCATGCGGTTCTAGCTGATCTTCTCTATTTGTCCGTAGACTGCAATATGTCACCAACTCTATTTGTCATAGACTGAAATATATGAAGAGTACTAACCGTCTGGGTCTAACTGATCTTGTCTATTTGTCATAGACTGAAATATGTGAAGAGTACTTAATGTCTGGGTCTAGCTGATCTTGTTTATTTGTCATAGACTGAAATATATGACGAGTACTTACCGTCTGGGTCTAGCTGATCTTATCTATTTGTCATAGACTGAAATATATGAAGAGTTCTTACCGTCTGGATCTAGCTGATCTTGTCTATTTGTCATAGACTGAAATATGGGAAGAGTACTTACTGTCTGGGTCTAGCTGATCTTGTCTATTTGTCATAGACTGAAATATATGAAGAGTACTTACCGTCTGGGTCTAGCTGATCTTGTCTATTTGTCATAGACTGAAATATGTGAAGAGTACTTACTGTCTGGGTCTAGCTGATCTTGTCTATTTGTCATAGACTGAAATATGTGAAGAGTACTTACTGTCTGGGTCTAGCTGATCTTGTCTATTTGTCATAGACTGAAATATGTCAGATTACCTGGTGTTTGGCTCTTAACTGATCTTATCTGTCTTTCTGCAGCCTTGATGTCTACATCCACCCATGACCGCCCAGTCGTTGTACCTGCTAGGGGTCCGAGCCCAGCCCCACAGGGCTCTCATGAGCCTCTTCATCATCCACCACCACCAAAGTACACAGAAGCTCTGGCTCACATTGCACCAGAAATGATGGGAGGGGCTCGCCTGCCAAATGTATCATTTCAGGCCGTTGGGGAAGACTCAAGACGAGTGGCTGTCATGGGTAAGTGAGACACTTGTGGAGACAGCTTATTCACTCACACCACAACAGAGTATGGTCCCTACATTGACAGCTAACACATTCAGCTCTTCTTAGCAATGGCCATCCTGATCACCGATGAGTGTTGTTCAGTTTACAGTGGACTTAAGTTGCAAATTGGATTTTTGTCAAATACATAAAGGGGAGAACCACTGTAGCTTGCCAAGCATGTCTTAAAGGGCGACTGACTAATGAGAATTTGTATATCATCATCTGGTTGATCAGTTCTGAGACAGGTTGTAAGGTTGTCTGAGTATGTCTCTCTATTTGACCCTATTTTCCGCAGTTCTATTCATTTCATTAATGTCAGTGCAGGCCTGAGATGTAAAGGTGAGTCTTGGTCACTAGTCAACCTATCTTCCCCTTAATCTTGCCCTCTAGTATCTTCTGAAGAAGACTTTCATGTCTCATATTGTGACCCAGCCAACTCAATCCATGTTTTTTGTTTCATGTGCAAAATTTGTCTTTGTGTGCCCACTTTAGTGAGTACATTGCCATTGAATCTGCGTTCTGTCCAACTCACTCTTTCCATTCTACGGTAGCAGCACATTTAAAATGCTTCCAAGCTTTTTACATCTTTCTTTGCTAGAGTCCGTTTTTCAATAGTGCAATTGGTCATACATGAGTAGTGATTATTTTCCTCAGTTTTATCATAATATTTATTGAGGTTAACAGTGTTTTTTTCTTGCAATCCTCATCTTAATTTCTGCCTCGTTGCAGACATCTTCTATGATGGTATGCCATAAATATGTAAACTTCTGTACTTATTAAATTATTTCTCCATTGATGATTATATTAATTTACCTGTGTTGAGATTTGAGTTGGTTTTCTATTACCAAAGTCTTCCACGCGTTTATATTCATGCCACACTCTTTGACTGTGCTGTTAATTTTTTAAAGCAGCCTTTGCAATGTTGCTACTGATCCTCCCACTATGGCTTGATCATCGACAAATTTGATGGTATTAACTTTTATACCATTGACTTTGGCACCCCTATTACAACTCTGAACAACCTTGTCCATCATCATCTCAGAATATGCGTTATAGAGACTCTGTGAAAGCAAGCAACATTGTCGTACCCCCTGATTTATTGAAACTGGATCTGTGAGTCCTTCAGTGATTGAAATAATCGTCTCATGAATTTCATGCAGGTTCTGGATTAATCTAATGAGTGTTCTTTCTATGCCTTTTTGTTGTAGCATCTGAAAAAGTTTGCTCCAGGGGACTCGATCAAAGGCTTTCTGACAGTCAATAAAGCAGATAAATAGTAGTCGTCCTTGATCGATCATTCTTTCTGCGAGAAGCCTCAATTATCCTATGGCATCCTGAATACATCTGGTCTTGTGAAATCCAAACTGGTTATCATTCAGCACCTCTATCTTACCATCAATTCTCTTCTTAATTATCTTCAAAATAATTTTATGATGCAAGTGTTATTAAACTTATCGTTAGGAATTGGCTGCATTCTATTAGATTTGATTTTTTGGTAAAGGAATTAATATTGAAGTTGTGTAATTCCATTGTTGTAAATGTCATTAACATGTTGAAAAAGGACATTTTATACAGTCTCCCCCACTGCTTTGAGTAGCTCGATAGTTAACTTGTCTTTCCCCAGTGCTTTGTTGTTCGGGATTAAAGAAAATGCTTATGAAATTCTTCTGTGGCATGTCATTTAATGGTGTATTATCTTGATACATGCCACCATCATCGTACATTTTTTAAAATGTGCGTGTGTATGTGTGATATTAATAGTCATTGTGTGGATAATAATATTGACAGCCAATGTGTGTGAGATATATATATATATATATAAAATAGGACCACATTAGTGGGGATCAGTTATGGATAAAGGGGATTTCAGTTTTGACACCATCCATAGTTTTGATGTTAGTCAAAGTTTTAATGTTAGTCTGTCATAGCTTTCATGTTTGTTAGTCATAACTTTCATGTTAGTCACAGTTTTCATGTTAGTCGGTCACAGCTTTGATGTCAGTCAGTCATAGCGCTTTCATGTTACTCGGTCACAGCTTTGATGTCAGTCAGTCATAGCGCTTTCATGTTAGTCGGTCACAGCTTTAATGTCAAGTCAGTCATAGCACTTTCATGTTAGTCAGTCATAGTTTTGATGTCAACCTTATTCTGGTTGTAAGTAAGTTATATAGTTTTAATATCAGTCATAGTTTTAATATCAGTCTTAGTTTTAATATCAGTCATAGTTTTTATGCCAGTCACTGTTTTGATGAGTATTTGCTTTTGGCTTGAACTGTATTTCAGTGCCTCAGCAAGTGCAGCATGGTGATGAACATGAACAAGATGATTCTGATGATGACGACGATGATAATGATGAAGATACTGCCCTCAACAAATATGTGGTAGACCCAGACATGATACCCCCTCAGTCTCTCTATCAGGCAGTTCTAGCCAGCGAGCCAGATTTGAACAAGAGACCACAGAAATCTGCTCTCAAGAAAACTAATATGGTTGGAGCAGGAGGTCAGCTGGTGTTGTTGCTAGACTGTCAAATGTATTTGATTATCAGATTGTGTACATCTCAATCTGTACGAGTGGAAAATCCGTACACTAGACTCTAATTTAAACCAAGCTAGATGGGGGAAGGGAGTGGACAAATTTTCAGAGGCAGCTCAGTAGTTAGTGCACTGGCTTCCCAGGTAAGCAACTGTGGTTCAGTCCCCAGTTGGTGTGGGATTTTTCCCTATTGCAAACCCCCCCAAGCCTAAAAAATTGGGTGCTATAATAATCTGGAAAAGTAAATGTGGCCAGTATTAACGTCACCCCTAGTGTGTCGTAGGCAAGAAAAATATGAGCCGAACACCATTTTCCCAGTTTAGCACACTGGTGTATTAGCAGGCTCTTACATGTTTTTATGTAGAACAATGAGTACAATGTTCTAGGGCTTGGTAAAAAAACAAACTGTCGTTATTGTGTTTATTCCCATTTCAGTAGTGTGGTTGGAGAATTACGAGGGGCGTTCCAAAAGTAATGCCTAGTATTTTATTCTATGAAAACCATAACAGATAAAAAGAGCACAATAACACCATTTGATAGAGAAATGTCTTGCCTATTTTTCAACATAGTCACCATCCTTGGCTATACATTTTCTCCAACAATAAACAGGAGCATACATGCCGCAGAGGACTGCGTCTGAACTTTTTCCTCAATGGGGAATTCACATGTCCCCACTCCATGGACTGCCGTTTTTTAATCAGGATCTTAGTCGTGGCACCATGTCTCATCACCAGTAATGATACGATCCAGGAAACTGTCACTTTCATCCTCGTAATGGTTCAAGAGGCCATGACAAATTTGCATGCGATGTTCGTTCTGTTCCTTTGTGAGCATACGTGGGATCCACCTGACGAAAACTTTGTGATATTCCAACGTTGCCACCATTGTTTCCAACACATTGGAGCTGATATCCAATTCCGTAGAAGGTTCTCTGTTCGTAATCCTCAGAGTTGCTTGGATGAGCTGATCGAAATGTTCTTCATTGCAGGGGGGAACAGCTGTCCATGAAGGTGGCTTGTCCTTCATTTTGCTTTTGTTACTGCTGATACGCACAACCAACCGCCTCACTGTGCTAATATCCACTGTTTGGCCTCTGTAAACGTTCAGCAAGTGTTGATGAATTGTAGCAGATGGAACAGGATCTTGCTCTATCTAAGGCCACTCTTCGTCCATCCACCTCAACCAAAAGAATCTAACAACTAACACAAACTACTAAAGAACACAATCACCGAACATTGGTAAACAAATTCTTTATTACTTCCTCTTTTCTACACTGACACTCTACTATTCACCCAACTCACTCAATCCTATCCAGGGATTATCTAACCTAACACTCTCCCTACCGCTACACCTAAACTATTGTCAACAGTCACTTTTTCCGTGCTCGTCCTGCCGTGACGTAAGTCCGAATTATGGCGGAATAACGCTGATGAGTACTTCGCGCTGTGACCCCAACCCAGGTAGATCGCCCTTGGTCCTGTTCCTCGGTGGCCTGTTGAACTGCGTGGTGGATTCAGGAAAAACTAAATAAAGCAGCCACAGGTTTGAATGACATGTGTTGAACAAGGGCAGGCTGACCACGTGACAACTTGTCACGGATCAACACACGTTTCAGATGGCAACGTTCACTCCCACAGCGGGCAGTTACGACTGACAATGATTCAAAATATCGCCCACGTAACTGGTGCTGGTCACACCCCAACTTAGATGAAATGCTACTCACAATTGAAGACTGAACACCCCACACTGGAGCTCAGACACTGTGATGTCCAGTTCAAAATAAAGTGACCAACTCGTTCAAGGAGTTGAGCGCTGGGACACCTCGTGCAACTCGTGCTGACAATCTCTTCAGTGTATCGCTCTGCAAATCGTAGAGTCACTCCTTTGTGTATCGCTCTGCAAATTGCGTAAGGCCTATCTCTCTGCAAATCGTAGAGTTTCTCGTCTTCAATGTATCGCTCTGCAAATAGGGTAGAGTATTTCTGCAAATTATGTAAAGTCTGTCTCTCTGCAAATCGTGTAACATATCTCTTCATCAGCGTATCGCTCTGCAAATCTTAGTGTCGCTCTTCTTCAACGTCGTGTGCTCTGCAAAGCGTAGTCTCTCTTCTTCAACATATCGCTCTCTAAATCGTGTAACATCTCTTTCTTCAAATCTGTAAGGTTCGTCTCTGCAAAAATCACGTGGTCCCTCCTTTCTTCAATGTATCGCTCTCTTCTTCTGCGTTCATTCTCAATCTCCCGCTACCAAGCCCTGAACAGGGCTTTGCAAATAGCAGGATGTAGTCCGGAGAACGAATTTGCGTTGTGTCGCTAGTTTACAGTTTGCGATATTTGCACCTTTCGGTCCGACACATCCGTCTTCGGCAGGATCGCTCTCTAAATCGCGTAAAGTCCATCCAGCTCCCGGCCCGCCATGGGCTTTTATAACACGAGACTAGTTCTTAGTGGGCGCTACTTTTCAAAATGGCATCGCTATTACTCCACCACGGTACTTGCCGACGTGAGTGATCCGGTCAGATGGAAGGCCATCTCTAAATTAATAGAAGTATACAACTGCGCTTGCGCGTTACCATATGCAACAAAATGTGTTAGTAGGGAGACAAGATTTGTCTGCAACTTTTTTCGCATGGAAGAATTCAATATCGCACCTCTGTTTATAACGCACTTGCATACCATACGCCATTTTGTCACACTGCTCCTCCACTGCCACCTGTCGGACAGAAACAAACTTTTGCGAATATTGGCGAGATGGTTCAAACTTTGCTGCCATACTGCCAAAATACATTTCTGACATCGTGGGACATCATAATAAAATATAAGGAATTACTTTCGTAGCGCCCCTCGTATGTGAATGTGGAATAAAGGAAACTTACACCTTACGGCTGCCACACAGCATACATGTTTGATTAAAATTTTTAAATTAAAAAATTCCAATGCCTAACTGGCATTTTAAACCAGTGTCGCTTTGGACAAGCGACCAGTATCATAAGCACTCGGCCATACACTTAATAAATCGTAATAAAAAACTATTTGTCTAAAACACTTAAACTAAACTATTTCTTCTTCTGTAATCATTGCACACAAAGTCTTCAGTTCGCAGAGCGGAATTTCATTGCAAATGCTCAAGAAAGCAAGCTATATCCCGCGCATACACCCCCCCCTGCCATATGTATAGTCCTCTTACTTTACCTTCTAGACCACTGCCACCCATCCATTGTCACCTTAACTCCTACTCCAGGTCTCTCCTTCCTCCTTGTGGTATGTTTGTAGAATACTCACTTCATGTTTATAACTCTTTCGGTCATCCCACAGCAACATCCAGCTGGACTATCAGGCCACTTGACACAAGCCGAGCCAGTCCAAGTCCCACACCTGGCGCTACCTCTGCAGCGATGGCACCACCATCACCGACGCCATTTCGCACAGAGGGAGCCACAGGATACCAGCCAGCCCCCACAGTTGGTACAGTCAAGCCTGTTCCACGTCCTAGGGTGACTATACAAGCAATGTAAGTTCAAACCCTCTTGTAGAAGTACATCACTTCCACTGATGTCTCTGCTAGTCATGTGCATCACTGTCACTGATGTCTCTACTAGTCATGATACCACTGTTGTGACTGCCACTTCCTTTTGCAAGTACAAGGGGGCTGGCTTTAAATGAAAATCTTAAAAGTGGGAGAGAAATTAGAAAAACCATGTCTTTGTATTGTAACTTGTTAATATGGTTGCAAAGAATGTAAAGAGTGTCCTGCATGTGCCATCATGAAGCAGACAAACAACATGGCGTCATAATTGCAGTTAAAAGATGGCCACCCCACTATTGAGATGCACTAAAGAGAAGCAGCGTTCTGTTATCCGTTTTTTGAGCAGCGAAGGGTGGAATCTATTCATTGACCAATGAAGGTCCAGTACGGTGATGCATGCCTTTCACTCCAGCAAGTGTATGAGTGGAGTAGGAAGTTCCAAAAACAGCAGGAGTTCTGTGGCAGGCTGTTCACGACTGGGTCAGACACACCGAGTAGTGACCCCAGAGTCAATTGCAGCAGTTTACCGCCACATAAGGGGACATCATTGATTGACTGTGAATTAAAGGCATGCATGACCGTACTGCAGGACACTCTAGACATCCTTTGCAGCCATATTAACAAGTTGCAATACAAAGACATGATTTTTCTAATTTCTTTCCAACTTTTATGGAATCCATTTGAAGCGCTCTCGTATTTCATAACACCACTGTTGTGGCTCCTATTTTCTTCTGTATATATTTCATGGTGACCAGGTTGACACGAATATGACCACTGTAACCTTCCAAGCATATCGTAAAAGGTGACTAAAGAGGGTTGTGCATGTGGCTTCTTCTTCACCCGTATCACCTTGCAGTATATAGGTCATTAAAAAAACCAATCCTGCGCTATTTTCTCCAGTTTTTTCCAGATTCTCCCTGTTTTCCACATAGCTACCTTTAGGTCTCTTCTCCATGTATTCTTTGGCCTTTCTTTGTCTCACTTTCCCTGTGGATCCCATGACGTTTTCTGGTGATACTGGCTTGGGGCATGCACAGTGTGTGGCCTTTCCAGCACCACCATCTTCCAAAGATTTCCTGTTTGACCTGTTCTTGCTCTGTTCTCAGCTTTCATTTGTAGCCTCCTGCATGTCGCTTGCAGCCTCATTATGTAAAACCATATCTATTGAAATTGCAGATAATTGGATACAGTTCTCCTGTATGTTGATGTTCAAAGTCCCTTGTGCTGAGTTAACTCTAGATAATATTTTCTTTGCTAGTGGGTTACAGGGGCTCTTCTTAAATCCTGATGAGTACTTGGGTAGGTGGACCTCCAGGCTCCTCAGTGAGGTTAGCGGTGACAACCCTCACCTTTTTGGTCAGACTGCTGTGACACAGCCTGTTTCCAGGAGCACGAAAGGGGACGTGAGGTGGGGGTCTTGATCAGTATGGTTTCACCTGACCCTGGTTACACTTTGATCCTCAGTCATCTTGTAAAGGGGACTAGTTGTAGTGGTGATACTGTGCTTCAGTGGAAACATGTCAATGTATATTTTATGCTGCACTTATGTGGCATTGCATAAAGTGATAATGTGCACGGAGGATTTGTGATTCAGTATTAATTTACTTACTCAGTCATTCCTCTTCTACCACAGTGTATAGAGTCTTCTACCTTACTTACTTAGTCATACCTCTTCTACTACAGTGTGTAGAGTCTTCTACCTTACTTGCATAGTCATTCCTCTTCTAGTGGCTCTCCTCACATCCTGAGGCATTCTTGAGAAGATGGGACCGGTTTCCCCCTGACTGTAGTGCAATGCAAAGCTTCTCAGTAAGCTCGCCACTGTGGGGATAACACTGCCGATCCCCACCTCATTAGCCAGACTGCCATGAAATGGCTTGTTTCCAGGGAGGATGTTAGGATGTGGGGGTCTTGATCAGTACATTTCACCTGACCCTGGCTAACATAGTCTGATCACTGTTTTGCCTCACTGGACATTAGTCTCTTCTCCCCAACATGGAGTGTAAACGTCATTGCTGTTTTTTTCTTATGCTTTTTGGACTCAAATAATTACCATATTCTTCTTCTGCATTGCTCATTTAGACTGAGACTCAGAATTCTTCAATAAAGTGCTGTTTTTTTTTCTTTTCAATGCAACCATACAGTCTCACCTGGGGTTGAGTTGCATTCAGAGACGTAGTGTGATAGCCTGTTCTTTTCTGGGCAATTGGTAGTATCCATCATCTGTGTGGAATTTAGGGCCTGCCACTTTATATTGTATTGCCTTTTTGTTATGGCTTTTGCTTCTTCATAATTGACCCACGTATTCTTTCTGTATCAATTCCGCTCCCTCTTTGGGTAGACTGTCAACCTCCTCGTCTCCCTTTATGTTGTAGTGCGATGGTATCCACTGCATCACTTCTTTCTTGAACCTTCCTAAGCTGACTTGCATTAGCGACTCCTTTTCTACCTCGGGATGTAAGCATCTTTTCTATTTCTTGTTGTTCATGGTTAATTAGTTTTCTATCCACTTGTGCTAATGATGTGGCTTATAGTCTTTACATAATAGGGTAGCCGACTCCATACCCAACCCTCCTTTGCACCACGTATGATGTGCCTGGCAGGTTACAGTGCACTTTTCTTAACACTATTTTTGAGTACTGGTAACACATAAGTGACCATTGTGATACAACATACATCAAACCTGGGTGAAAGTACATGTTGACCAAATGTAACAGCGACCGAAGATGCAGCTAGGGGCTGAAGATGGAGCTAGGGGCTGAAGATGGAGCTAGGGGCTGGAGATGGAGCTTGGGGCTGAAGGTGGGGCTGAAGATGGAGCTTGGGGCTGGAGATGGAGCTAGGGGCTGGAGATGGAGCTAGGGGCTGAAGATGGAGCTAGGGGCTGAAGATGGAGCTATGGGCTGAAGGTGGGGCTGAAGATGGAGCTATGGGCTGAAGATGGAGCTAGGGGCTGAAGATGGAGCTAGGGGCTGAAGATGGAGCTAAGGGCTGGAGATGGAGCTATAGGCTGAAGATGGAGCTATGGGCTGAAGATGGAGCTATGGGCTGAAGATGGAGCTAGGGGCTGAAGGTGATGCTGAAGATGGAGCTATGGGCTGAAGATGGAGCTATGGGCTGAAGATGGAACTAGGGGCTGAAGATGGGGCTGGAGATGGAGCTATGGGCTGAAGGTGGGGCTGAAGATGGAGCTAGGGGCTGAAGATGGAGCTAGGGGCTGAAGATGGAGCTATGGGCTGAAGATGGAGCTAAGGGCTGGAGATGGAGCTAGGGGCTGAAGATGGAGCTAGGGGCTGAAGATGGAGCTATGGGCTGAAGATGGAGCTAAGGGCTGGAGATGGAGCTAAGGGCTGGAGATGGAGCTAAGGGCTGGAGATGGAGCTATGGGCTGAAGATGGAGCTATAGGCTGAAGAGGAGATTGGGGCTGAAGAGGAGCTAGGGGCTGGAGAAGAGCTAGGGGACAAAGATGGAGCTATGGGCTGAAAATGGAGCTAGGGGCTGAAGATGGAGCTAGGGGCTGGAGATGGAGCTATGGGCTGAAGATGGAGCTATAGGCTGAAGAGATTGGGGCTGGAGATGGAGCTATGGGCTGAAGAGGAGATTGGGGCTGAAGAGGAGCTAGGGGCTGGAGAAGAGCTAGGGGACGAAGATGGAGCTATGGGCTGAAAATGGAGTGAACTAGATGGCAACAGTCAGTCTCATAGCTGACTGCTTGTGTCAGGGTCAGCTTCTGTCATTCACATTTTCACTCCAATGTGAAGTATAGACCACCACTGCAGCTGGCCCCACTTTAAAGTCAACCTATCTATCACCAAGCATTTTTAATCATTCACTATTGATTCCAATGTGAAGTATAGACCACCACTGCAGCTGGCCCCACTTTAAAGTAATCGAGTCTGCAAGCATTTACAGTCAATTTTCAACTAATTATTTGTCAATATTTTCATTATTTGCTCAGGGGAGACAACGATAGCGACAAAGAGAATGCTCGTGTGCCCACAGTGGTGCCTGAGTCACAGCCTGATTATGACAACGTGCCTGGTGGTTCAGATTCTGAGGATGAAGAAATCAGATACAGGGATGACTTTGATCCAAGTGAGCTACACTCTTTAATATCTGTATTTCTCCATCTCATTCTCCTTCTTATCTGTTTGCAGTCTTTTAATAGAATCATCATCATCTTCAGGTTAGTCCGTCCAGAGACTGTTGTTGAAGTGTTCTGACCATGTCACACTACTGCCCTCTGTTAGTCAGTCAAGAGACTGGTGTTGAAGTCTTCTGATCATGTCACACTACTGTCCTCTGTTAGTCAGTCAAGAGACTGGTGTTGAAGTGTTCTGACCATGTCACACTACTGTCCTCTGTTAGTCAGTCAAGAGACTGGTGTTGAAGTCTTCTGATCATGTCACACTATTGTCCTTTGTTAGTCATTCAAGAGACTGGTGTTGAAGTCTTCTGATCATGTCACACTATTGTCCTTTGTTAGTCATTCAAGAGACTGGTGTTAAAGTCTTCTGATCATGTCACGCCAGTGTCCTCTGCTTTCAGCAGATCTCTTGAGCTCAATAAAAGTCTGCATCCATATGTTCTTGTAAACCTGCGTGATGTAATTATTTCTTGTGCGCTCTCTTTATCTTTTTCCTTGAATTTTGTCTTCTACTATTTTCAATAAGAGGCTCCATGTCTTATGTTTTAACTAAGCAAAGACAAATCTACTTTTGTGTATACTCGTCATTAGTTCATTAGTCTATGTGACCCCATATCTTTAAGCACTTGTTTGTTTGACCTTTTTTCTATCCTGCTCACTCTTTGCATCCTGCGATAGCACCACATCTAAAAAGTTTCTAATGTGTTTTCATCTTTTTTGTTTAGAGTCCATGTGTCAGAGCCATACAATGTGATGGGCCAGATATGTTTAGTTATTATTCTTTTATGATACTCACTATTGATATTATTTGTTGTTAGAAGTTTTTGTTTCCCATGAATGCCGTTTTTGCTACTGCAATCCTGGTTCTAATTTCAACCTCACATCAGGCATTCTCCGTAATAATTTGACCTAAATATGAAAACCTCTGCATTTGTTCAATAATCTGTCCCTCGATGCTGATATTTAATCTTTGAGTCTGTTTGGCTATTACCATCACTTTTGTTTTATTAACATTTATCCCAATACCAAATGTCTTGGCTGTATCATTGATCCTAGTGAGGCATTTTTGTAATGATTTCTCTGTTCCTTCTATGAAAAATGACTTGAAAATTGTTGTAAAGTGATAGATAGTGGTTCCACATTCTACAGTTGGGCTTCAATAAATCTCTCTTTTGGTGCTTCACATCTACTTGATCTCCAGTGGATCCTGGGGTAAAAGGTGAGTAAAGAAAGTTGTGCATGGGGCTAGCAACCTCATCATGTAACAAATTGCTACAGAAATCACCACTGCAGGAGTGTGTACAGAGCTTTATCACAGTTTTTCTGAGGAAAGTCGTCAGTAGTGAAATAATGCCCCAGCTAGAGTGAAAAAAGGGAAGAAGAATAAACCTGGTTTCTGTGACTTGTTATTTAAGCAAGCTCCCTAGCCTTTGACTGTCATCAAACCACCTGCTGGTTTTCCTCATCAAAGATGAATTAGTAGCTATGGTTTATGGAATTATTATTATTCTTCTTCGTACGCTGTCAGACGTCAACCTGTACTTTTTCGAAAAAGCAGCGGTCATCCTGAGGCTGTCGACACTGCCATAGAGCTTGTCTGGTGTTGCCACTGGTGATGGCCACGTCTGCTTTCTCTGATCCTCGTATGTCGGGCAGTTTTGCAGCAAATGTTCAGCGGTCATTTTCCCGGTACCACACGAGCATTCGTCAGTGCCACCTATCTTCAATTTATTGAATAGGTGGTACCTCGGTCTATTGTGGCCTGTGCGAAGTCTGAAGACCACGACCTGCTCTCTTCTGTTCAACTGGTAATATGCATCGTTTTTTGGGTAGCCAGTATGTTCTGTTTCCCATTTGGTCATGTATCTAGCTCTAATAACCCTTTTTGACTCTTCGTAGGTCACACTAGGGTCTGGTTGTGGTAGTCTTGCACCTTCTTTTGCCAGTCTGTCTGCTTCCTCGTTGCCTTGGATGTTACAGTGGGATATAACCCACTGTACCACTACTCTTTTTGGTGCGGACTGCTGGCATAGTTGACAGAGTACTGCTCTTAAATCATTAAGTTCAGTATTTTTCTAGCTTTTTAGTGCTGTGACTACGGCCAGGGCGTCTGTAAACAGGACTATATGGCTTTCATTTCTTTTGCCTGTCACCATTTCTTCTACTTCAGCCCTCAGTGCCTCTGCCTCCGCTCTGAAATTGCTTGTGTATTTTCCAGTTGCCACTGACAGTGTTATTTTTCTACCATTTGGTAGGCTCAGGAATACCCCTGCCCCTCTGTTCTGTGTTGTGTTTGTTACAGAACCGTCGGTGTATGCATGGGTCCAGTCCATTCTTGGGTAGTTTTTCGTTATGTACCTCAGGGTTATGTCTCTTCTTTCTTTTTCAGTCTGGCTGTTCTTGTTTTCAATACCTGGTATATTTTCTGCCACCTCTGGAAATATATGCTGCCTCCAGGTAGGTTTGCGTACAGTAGGAATGGGCTTTGGTGTTGTAAATGCATTCATAGGGTCTTCGCTCATCTTTGCTTTGGTTATGGAATTCATCCGGCCAGAGCATCCTAGTTTTAGACAGCCAAATTCACCGAAGACGGATGTATCAGACAGAAAGGTGCAAATATCGCAAACCAACTGTAAACTAGCGACACAGCGCATTCCGTTCTCCAGACCACTTCCTGCTACTTGCGAAGTCCTGTTCAGGGCTTGATAGCAGGAGATTGAGAACAAACGCAGAAGAAGAAAAAGAAGAAGAGAGCCAAAGACTGAAACTTCTGCCCCTCTTTTGTTAGTGAAATATATAAATGAAGAAAAGTGTTTCAAGTTGATTAAAATTAAATTTAATCAACATTTTAAAATGGGTATGGTCAGATACCGCATCGAGATGAGAACACAAAGGAAAGGAAGGCAACCCATGCTGGAGATAAGTCTGTTTTGTTAGGAGCATTTCATACATACTGTTGGATTGGTGCTGGGCAGTGAGATATCTGGTTGGGTCTTCTTCGCTGAGCAAAGAGGATAATACAGAACAGCAACATCCAGTACGAGAACGAAGATGAAAGCAGTGACTGCTGCACCTAAGAGTTCTATTTGGGACCTTCTTGGCTGGAGTGAAAGGGCAGGTCATCGCTGAGCAAAGTGGGTCATACAGAACAGCAGCCACTAGTACGAGAACGGAGATAGAAGCAGTGACTGCTGCACCTAAGAGTTCTATCTGGGACCTTCTTGGCTGGAGTGAAAGGGCAGGTCATCGCTGAGCAAAGTGGGTCATACAGAACAGCAGCCACTAGTACGAGAACGGAGATAGAAGCAGTGACTGCAGCGTCTGAGAGTTCTATCTGGGACCTTCTTGGCTGGAGTGAAAGGGCAGGTCATCGCTGAGCAAAGTGGGTCATACAGAACAGCAGCCACTAGTACGAGAACGGAGATAGAAGCAGTGACTGCAGCGTCTGAGAGTTCTATCTGGGACCTTCTTGGCTGGAGTGAAAGGGCAGGTCATCGCTGAGCAAAGTGGGTCATACAGAACAGCAGCCACTAGTACGAGAACGGAGATAGAAGCAGTGACTGCAGCGTCTGAGAGGACTTTCTGGGACCTCTTTAATATGGGCAGACATTGTGTCAGACTCCCAATACTTACTTAAGGGCTTGCTAAGGCATGAGTGGATGGCAGCTGTAGAGGGATCAAGCCTGCAGGGGTTGGTGTGGATTTACTACCCTGGTCATTCTGAGGTTTGAGACAACAAACAAAATGACATACTGTCATCACAGGCACCAACTACAGGTGCACTAGATATGGGTAGGAGTGACATTTTGAAGTCTATCAATGACCATCTATTAGATGATGACACCGCATAGATGAATCGACAATTCACAGACTGCACAGCTAGGATATCAAACGAGCTTTTACTGGACTGGGGCGCAAGAGAGGATGGAGCTGAAGTGTGTAAAACCAGCGAGCTGCAGGAACTATCCGTCTCCACACCCTTCACCATTTACTGAGAGAAACTGAGCACCTATGGGTTTGCCTAGAGTAAGTAAGTAGCTCCTTTTCAGTCATGTCTGACTATTTGTCACCCTGTCTCTCCATGAGACACTAATGATGGATCTCAGGTGCTGTAGGTGAAAGGTGTTCAGCCTTTGATCTTGTTTTGCATAGGTTGTCCACACTTCACTACCATATAGAAGCATACTGACGACACAGTTATTGTAGACCATGGCCTTGGTCTTGGCTGTAAGTTTGGGATTTTCCGACACGTGTTGTGAGATGAGAAAATATGTAGAATGTTGATATAACGTTGATATGTAACTTTGTCCCATTGATTATCTCTAGTTCTCTTGCTCTCTCTACAGATTCCCTGGCAGCCAAAGTGGCCCGGAATGACAGCCTGGCCAAATTTTTGGAAGGTCGTCCCTCAAAAAATGAATTAGTGGCTAAAAATATCATTCCAGCCCAAACAGAACGAGAGAAGAGGGAATTGAGGGAAGCCATTGGTAGCCAGCTGACAAGGTAAAGATTTTGAGTGTAGTTCTTATCAGTCACACATACATATGATGGAGCAAGAGAGATAAGAGAAAGAGAGAGGGGAAATTGGGGGGGGGGAAGAAAGAGAGTAAAGGGAACTGAGGGAAGCCATCGGTAGCCAGCTGATTAGGTTCAGTTTTATTGTGTATAGTTCTTATCAGTCACACATACATATGATGGAGAGAGAAAAGAGAAATATATTGAGGGAAGCCATTAGTAGCTAGCTGGCAAGGTTAAGATTTTTTTGTGTCGTTCTCATTAGTCACATATACATGATTGAGATAGAGAGAGAGGGGGAATAGGGAAGAGAGAGAGAGAGACACAGACAGACAGAATTTTTTTTTTTTTGCGTTCGCCTTATTTCTCTAATCCCCAAGGCGTTGTGCGTTGCACTGTGGGTTTTTTTTTGTGCCTGTCGGCCCAGTCCATTCGACTTCAGCATGCATTTTATGTAAGGGTCTGCTTCCTCCTGCATTTTCTAAGGGTTTGCTTCCCCGGGGTAACGGTCGGTGCTGTGATGGGGATCGAACCCAGCACCTTCCGGTTGTGAGCTGTGCCACTGAACCACTAGGCCATGCCGTCTCCTCAGACAGAAGTGAATCAAGCAATGCCATAGGTAGCTAGCTGATAAGGTTCAGTTTTATTGTGTATAGTTCTTATCAGACACACATATAAATGATGGAGAGAATGGGAGAGATAAATTAAAAAAGAAGTGAACTGAGAGAAACCATTCCTTAGTCTGTTGACAAGGCTGTCTGTCTAAACGTACTAGCACATATTCATAGGCACATACATGAATGAGAGAGAGAGAGAAATGGACAGAGGAGAGATAACTGTCACACCTACTATATTGGTTGTATGTGTTTGTGTGAGAGCCTGGAGTACATGTTGACATGTCCTCTAAACTTGTGTGTGTGTGTTGCTGTCACAGTGTCTCTCATGCGTTCTTGTTAATTTCAGGCGGTTGAGCTTACGACCGACACAAGAGGAACTGGAGAACAGAAATATTCTCCATCGTGAGTTCTTTGTTCTTGTTCTCTAGAGACTGTTTTTGTGTGTGAGTGGGTGTTCTCTGAGACCATTAATGTGTGAGTCTGGGTGTTCTCTGAGACTATTTATGTGTGGGTGTTCTCTGAGACCATTTATTTGTGAGTCTGGGTGTTCTCTGAGACTATTTATGTGTGGGTGTTCTCTGAGACCATTTATTTGTGAGTCTGGGTGTTCTCTGAGACTATTCTTGTGTGTGAGTCTGGGTGTTCTCTGAGACTATTTATATGTGGGTGTTCTCTGAGACCATTTATTTTGTGAGTCTGGGTGTTCTCTGAGACTATTCTTGTGTGTGAGTCTGGGTGTTCTCTGAGACTGGGTGTTCTCTGATACTATTCTTGTGTGTGAGTATGGGTGTTTTCTGAGACTGTTCTTGTGTGTTATTCTGGGTGTTCTCTGAGACTGTTCTTGTGTGTGGGTCTGGGTGTTCTCTGAGACTATTCTTGTGTGTGGGTCTGGGTGTTCTCTGAGACTATTCTTGTGTGTGGGTCTGGGTGTTCTCTGAGACTATTCTTGTGTGTGAGTCTGGGTGTTCTCTGAGACTGTTCTTGTGAGTGGGTCTGGGTGTTCTCTGAGACTATTCTTGTGTGTGAGTCTGGGTGTTCTCTGAGACTATTCTTGTGTGTGAGTCTGGGTGTTCTCTGAGACTATTCTTGTGTGTGGGTCTGGGTGTTCTCTGAGACTGTTCTTGTGTGTGAGTCTGGGTGTTCTCTGAAACTATTCTTGTATGTGGGTGTTCTCTGAGACCATTTATTTGTGAGTCTGGGTGTTCTCTGAGACTATTCTTGTGTGTGGGTCTGGGTGTTCTCTGAGACCCTTTATTTGTGAGTCTGGGTGTTCTCTTAACCCTTTGAACCCGTGATCCCGATGAACCGGTGTGTGTGTACATAACCTGCGCCCCGAGTCACCGGTTTGCCGGTAGAGCACACGTATCTTATAACAACGGGCATAGTATGGATAGACACGGCAGAGTTTGCATACTACTTCCGGAATGTTACTTCACAATGGTGGCGCCCATGAATTGATCACATTGCGACAAATTTTTACAATATTTTCACGATGAAAAGACATGCAGAAAAACCAGTAAATGAGCGTTCTAAAAGGCTTACAATGGAACAAGCTGTCGAGATTGCTCTCAATGATTCGGAGGACGATGAATTAGATTTAGATAGCAACTATTCTGAAACTGATATAGAAGTTGAATCAGATGATCATTTGAGTGATAACATGTGTTCATTAGACTCTGATGAAGCTACATCTTACCCTGTTCCTGATTTTTCTGGCGATCAGGCTGTTTTACAGGGGCGTGGAAGGGAGCGTCTCCCAGTTAGTGTCTCTAGTAAATTTGATGCAGGTTGGTCTCCAATAAATATATTCAGACCTGTGTCTGCAGTAGACACAACATTTATGGAGCAGATAGGCCCTAAGAACATTCCAGAATCTATTAATCCAGAAAGTAAAGCCAGTGAATTTTTTGAACTTTTCCTGGATAATGATTTCTGGCACAATTTGTGTGAGCAGACAACTCGACGCGCTGAGAAGGTGAGAAGCAAGAAACCAACTAGCTACTATGCTAAAAATTTTTAAAGTGTAGTAGTGCCAGAGATGAAAGCATTCTTTGGACTGCCTCTTGAAATGGAACACTGTGTTAGTAAACCACGTTACGAGGAGTACTGGTCTAGCTCGTCTGCTAACTTCGTGTCTCATACTCATGGTTTCCGCACTGTGATGAACTCTGATCGCTTCCTTGCTCTCTGGACTTTTCTTCATCTTGTTGATGAGGAGGACCCGGCTCTGGATAAAGCAGATAAACTTTACAAAGTAAGGCCTATGTAGGATGTGTTGCTACCAAAATTTTGGCACTATTATTCACCTTCACAGCACGTGAGCTTAGACGAAGGTATGATCCCCTCAAAGAGCAGGCTTGCCTTCAAACGGTATATCAAGTCAAAGCCCATAAAGTGGGGAATAAAGGCTTACATGGCTTGTGAAGCAAGCTCTGGATATATTCTGAATCTGGAAATCTACACTGGAAAAGCAGACAATATTATTCCAGATCTTGGTGTTGTTGGTAGCGTCGTTATTAGAATTTTAACTTCTGGGAATTTCTTCAACAAAAACCATATTGTTGTTATGGACAGATTCTACAACAGTGTAACTCTCTTTGACAAGTTGTACACTGATTATGGTACACTTGCTGTATGTACAGCAATGACAAATAGGAAATGTTATCCAAAAGTACTGGCAGGAAAGAAGAAAATGGACAGGGGTCATTCAGAATTTATTTGCCATAACAACATTGTATGCCTTGTCTGGATGGACCAAAGACCTGTAAATTTTATATCCAACTACCACAACCCAACAGAAATTGGAACTGTTAGAAGGAGAAGAAAGGATGGAACAGCTGTAGATGTTCCAACTCCTCAACTTTGTATTGACTATAATACTTTCATGAGGGGCACAGATGTCAACGACCAAATTTGTCGTCTCAACAAGACACGACGGCATTATCGCTGGCCTAGGAGGCTAATTGTGAAATTCTTTATGTGGGCATGTAATAAGGCCTACATACTTATGGATCATTATAGTCCCCCCAATACAACAGAAAGACGCTACAGGACATTTGGGATGTTCATGAACGAAGTTTGTTTATCCCTCATTGGGGATTATAGAACAGCTACTACAAAACTTCACAACCGTGTCGAGGCACAACAGAGACTGCAAAATGTTGGTTTCCATCATCCACAAATGTCTCCAAAAATTACAGGAAATAATGTTTGTGTAGTATGCTCATTTAAATTTAACAAGCATGTCAAGGACTTCCCAAACATGGCCTACAAAGACAGACCATTCAAACAAGTCAAGACAAAATGTTGGTGTAAACATTGTGAAACTTATCTGTGCCTAAAGGATGGGTCTACATGCTGGGAGGACTGGAATAATATGCAGGAATATTGGAGATGATCAGGTCAGTCTATTTGAGATAAAATAATTGAAATAGATCACTTAGTTTTGTCATTGTAACTAGTTTTGTTCAGGTGTCCATTTTTGGCTTTTTTTCTTCAGGAGCCCGGGGGAGTAGGGTTTTACAGGCCAGGTGACCAGGGTTCAAAGGGTTAAACTGTCTTGTGTGTGAGTCTGGGTGTTCTCTGAGATTATTCTTGTGTGTGAGTCTAGGTATTCTCTGAAACTATTCTTGTGTGTGGATCTGGGTGAATATGTAGACACATCCTGATAAAATGGGACTTTTGTCCGCCAGCTAAGATGCCTGTGAGAAAATCAACGAAAGAATATGATACATATTGGCAACTTTGAGTGTTTGATGAGTACCTGTAGGTTTCTATCTGTTGAGGGGTGTTGTTCGTGAGTTTTACAGATGATCTCACATGAGTGCTGTTTATCTGAAACATAGAAATACACAAGATATACACACTAGACAAACATTGACACAAACTCCTATCAGACAAGCACCAGCCAAACACTAAACAGACACCAGATATACATGAGACAGTCAGACTGAAGAAGACAGACACAAAACATACTTCTTCTTTGACATTCACCCTGAAAAGGATGTTGTGTTGTAGCTTATATTGAGGCTGAGATATCTGTGCCTTCTGGCCAGACACATCCGACCTCAATGGATAAAATAGGCTATAACAAGTTTTTTTAAAAATGCAACCACTTACAAGAACAAGAGGGCATAGCTGCAAATTAACTAAAGAAAGATCCAGATTAGATATTAGGAAATAATTTTTTAGTCAGAGAGTGGTGAATGCTTGGAATGCATTGCCACAGGAAGTAGTGGAGGCAGGGACAGTTAATGCATTTAAGAATAGATTAAATGCACATAGCTTTTAGAGCAAGGAAATGTAAATGAAACTGGTGGTATACAGACTGTAGAGTCTTCTAAACCAGCATAAAGACGTTAAGTTACTGCCGAAAATGGATGTGTCGGACTGAAAGGTGCAAATATCGCAGTCAAGCTGTATACTAGCGACACAACGCATTCCGTTCTCCTGACTTCATCTTGCTACTTGCAAAGCCTTGTTCAGGGCTTGGTAGCGGAAGATTGACAACGAACGCAGAAGAAGAAGAAGACGTTAAAGTTAACTGACTTTTTTGGGTACTGGATTTGTTTTTCCACTATAATCCTTATTCTCTTAGCCAGACTACACTAATACAGCCTGTTTTCAGGGCCACCACTTGTAGGCAGGCTAATTTCTTGGTCAGCCCTGGTTTGCTGGCTGCTGTCAGCTCATTCACTGGGCTGTATCTTTGGCCCTGTGAAACATACATATACTAGACAGAGATGCAACAGCTACAGACAGTCAGAACACCCACTGAGACATATGCTCCCCAAGTTATCAGATTATGTAGATTTTCAACTAATGTTGAAGTGTTCAAGTCAAATCATTAGAGCCTCATGAGTCTATTATCTCACAGTCTGAATCCTTTGAACCCTGACCACCTGGTCTGTAAAACACCATTCCCCTGTGCTCTTGAGAAAATATGCACAAGGTAGACAGATGTCTGAGGAAAGCTATTTACTATGACAAAACTATGTGTTCTAATTACATTATTCTATCTCAAATCGACTGACCTGATCATCTACGATAACAAGGGAAGAAGTATATGAAGCCGTGAAAATGCTGAAGAGAGGGAAGGCTGTAGGTGTGGATAATATCCCAGCAGAGCTCCTACAAGTGGGAGGTGAGGCAACAATTAATATCCTGATATGCATCTGCAATAGAATTTGGCAGACAGGAGAGTGGCCCACCAGCTGGACAAAATCAGTCATTATACCACTGCCCAAATCAGGAAACCTAAATATGTGTCAGAACTATCGAACAGTCAATCTGATAAGTCATCCAAATAAAGTTCTCTTGAGAATAATACTTAACAGACTGAAACCACAGGCAGAGAATATCATTGCCGAAGAACAAGCGGCTTTCGAGCGGGAAGGAGTACCATCGAGCAGATATTTAATCTTCGGCTACTGAATGAGAAGTACTCAGAGTATCAACAACTCTACCATGCCTTCATTGACTTTAGAAAGGCGTTTGACAGAGTGTGGCATGCGGCGCTATGGTCAACAATGAAGCATTATAAGTTCAACAGTGATATTGTGAGGGTAATTGCAAACCTTTATGAGCAGGCGACAAGCGCAGTCTCAGTAGAGGGAACGCTAGGCGATTGGTTCCGTACGACGGTGGGTGTGAGACAGGGATGTATACTCTCCCCAACACTCTTCAATATATTCTTGGAGAGAATGATGGAGACGACCTTAAAAGGACATGTTGGCACGGTTAAAATAGGTGACAGGCTTATCACAAACTTCCGATTTGCTAATGATATTGATGTATTGGCAGGCACAGAAAGGGAACTCCAGGAGTTGATTGGTAGATTGGATAGAATGGCCTTGAGTTTTGGTATGGAAATAAATGCAGATAAAACAAAGCTCATGACCAATAACGTAGCAGGGTTTAAATCTGTAATAGAGGCAAATGGTCAGGAACTTGAGGTGGTAAAACGTTTCAACTATCTGGGATCATTGATCAGTGAAGAGGGATTGAAACCAGAGGTAATCGCCAGAATAGCACAAACAACAGCGGCGCTGACTTGGCTGAAACCTATATGGCAAGACAAGCGACTCGCCCTCGACATAAAAGTTAGACTAATGCGCTCTTTGGTGCTATCAATATTTCTGTATGTTTGCTAGACCTGGACCATTACAGTAGATATATAGGGCAGGATACATGCAATAGAAATGAGGTGCTATAGAAAACTCCTAAATGTTACATATAAAGATATGATTCCCTGTTTGTCACGAACATAGAAATCCGTCAGAGAGCTGAAGACGCTATTGGTCCTTTTGAAAATCTGTTCACAGCTATCAAAAGATGAAAGATGGCCTGGTGCGGACACATCGCGGGGTCCATCGTAATTACCAACTCGATACTCTTTCGTTCCGTACCGGGACAGAGAGGGCGAGGACGTCCAAGGAAGAGATGGGTGGACAACATCACTGAGTGGTCAGGCCTTCGTCCCGGTGAATACGTCAGGCGGCGACAGACAGAGAGGAATGGCATGGGCTTTTGGGAGTGTCTTCTTGTGTGCCCCAACGACCTGATGGGTTACGGGATGAACTGATCATCTACAATGATTCTACCCAAACCGTAGTGAGATCCTCCGAGTGACAGGAACAGTTTTACTTTGATCATTTTCTAAATCACACATGTCATTCAAATAATCCCTTATCCTTTTCAGAATAATCACCATCTAAATCCATTTTACCATCTCCAAATCCTCAAGAATTCTTTCAATTTGTTCTGTTGTTAGCCTTTTTGAATGGCCATTTCCAAAATTTGTAAAACTACTTTCCGTCATGACAATCACAAAATTCATCGGCAAAGTTCCTAAATTTGTGGATGCTGCCATATTTGTTATCTCCAAAAATGTGTTTATTGTGTATGTCATAATATTATGACCAAAATCCAAGCAGTACAACCTGAAATACACCTTAGAATAATGGTCCACCATGGATGGTTCAGGGAATGGGGTAGTTACACACACACACCTGTTCATCTGTGTTATGGATTCAAAGGGTTATGGTACAGACGTAAGTCTTATTTTGTGCAGCAAGTCACAGATGCTAGAGGGGAAGCCAGTTTGTTCATCTGTTTGCTGCTGACATATAGCTTCCTTGTTTATTCCTAGTCTTCAATGTTTTCAAACAGAGCAAACATTGGATGAGGCCAAGGAGGAGAAAGAGAGAAGGAAACGTTACCTGCTCAGAAAGGTGAGCTTGTTGTGTCATTGTATGCAGATAGCTAGGTAAATAAAATGATGGGTTGTATGGGGACATTTTGTTGGCTATAAGCAGGCAGGCAGGTAGATAGAAGTGTACGGTACATCACCCACGATTGACATAAGGGAAACCTTATATTGACTCATCTCCCTTCACCAGGTGTCCTACAACCTAAAATGACTCATCTCTCTTTGCCATCTGTCTACACCGTATATTGACTCACATCTCCCTTTACTGTCTACACCTTTTATAGACTCATCTCCCTTCACAGTCAACACCTTTTATAGACTCATCTCCCTTCACAGTCAACACCTTTTATTGTCTCATCTCCCTTCACTGTCAACACCTTTTATAGACTCATCTCCCTTCACAGTCAACACCTTTTATTGTCTCATCTCCCTTCACTGTCAACACCTTTTATAGACTCATCTCCCTTCACAGTCAACACCTTTTATAGACTCATCTCCCTTCACAGTCAACACCTTTTATAGACTCATCTCCCTTCACAGTCAACACCTTTTATTGTCTCATCTCCCTTCACAGTCAACACCTTTTATTGTCTCATCTCCCTTCACTGTCAACACCTTTTATTGTCTCATCTCCCTTCACAGTCAACACCTTTTATTGTCTCATCTCCCTTCACAGTCAACACCTTTTATTGTCTCATCTCCCTTCACAGTCAACACCTTTTATTGTCTCATCTCCCTTCACAGTCAACACCTTTTATTGTCTCATCTCCCTTCACTGTCTACACATTTTATTGACTCATCTCCATTCACTGTCTACACATTTTATTGACTCATCTCCCTTCACTGTCTACACATTTTATTGACTCATCTCCATTCACTGTCTACACATTTTATTGACTCATCTCCATTCACTGTCTACACATTTTATTGACTCATCTCCATTCACTGTCTACACCTTTTATTAATGAATTCTTTCATTTTCCCAGCTGCCCCCTTTTGAAGCATAGGCCTTTCTCTGTTGATGGATCCTTTTTAGAAGGCTGCACCAAAGCACTTTGTGTGCTCTTACAGTCGTGGTTTCTGTACCAATTTGTTTGACATGTTGTGGTTGCTAGTTTCATTCACAACTCTCTTTAGTTCTGCCTTTTACAGCATGAACGGATGTGCAGTGCACCTATTCTTTCCTCCCCAGTAAAGATCTGTCTATGAAATATTCTTTGATTCCCTGTTTGTTGCAAACTTTGTTGTCAGGTGTTTCAGAAATGTCATCATTATGTGGCATGTCCTTTGCAGAACGCCGTTTCCATTGCAGCCCGTCTGAAAGGAACTCGATCTCTTGCCAAATCTTCAGCCTGCTCCAGAGTCATGCCCAAGCATTCCTTAACTTGTTGGTGCCATTGTCTTCTTGTTTGCCTCTCTTGCCCAGCCCCGTGTCTTCCATTACCTATCTCTCAAAACTATTGTGTCTTTTGATGTGGCCAAAGTGTTTCAATTTTCTGTTCATGGTGGAATTTATGCTCAACTGTTGTCGAATGTCTGCATTTTAAGAAATATGTCTGAAATATTATTTCATTGTTTCAGCTGAGTTTCCGGCCCAGCATAGAAGAGCTGAGAGAGAGAAAGATCATTGACTTCAATGATTATGTGGAGGTCACAGACACAGTTGAATATGACAGGCGGGCGGACAAACCTTGGACCAAACTGACACCTAGAGACAAGGTGAGCTGATGTACGATGGGTGGTTTATGATCAATTCGGGTTTAGCATCAGGTCATCTGTGTCTGATAGCTGGTGGGGGTATGTGTCGCAGATCTTAGAGATCTTAGTACTGACAGTGGGTGGTTTGTGTCACGGTTCTTAGTACTGACAGTGGGTGGTTTGTGTCACGGTTCTTAGTACTGACAGTGGGTGGTTTGTGTCACAAATGTTAGACCTGACAGCTGGTGGTTTGTGTCATAGATCTTAGAACTGACAGCTGGTGGTTTGTGTCACAGATCTTAGAACTGACAGTGGGTGGTTTGTGTCACGGTTCTTAGTACTGACAGTGGGTGGTTTGTATCACAGATCTTAGACCTGACAGCTGGTTGTTTGTGTCACAGATCTTAGTACTGCCAGAAAGTGTGGTTTGTGTTCACGGATCTTAGTACTGCCAGATAGTGTGGTTTGTGTCACAGATCTTAGAACTGACAGAAAGTGTGGTTTGTGTCACAGATCTTAGACCTGACAGCTGGTGGTTTGTGTCACAGATCTTAGACCTGACAGCTGGTTGTTTGTGTCACAGATCTTAGAACTGACAGCTGGTGGTTTGTGTCACAGATCTTAGACCTGACAGCTGGTTGTTTGTGTCACAGATCTTAGTACTGCCAGAAAGTGTGGTTTGTGTTCACGGATCTTAGTACTAACAGATAGTTGGTTTGTGTCACAGATCTTAGTACTTCCAGATAGTGTGGTTTGTGTCACAGATCTTAGAACTGACAGAAAGTGTGGTTTGTGTCACAGATCTTAGACCTGACAGCTGGTGGTTTGTGTCACAGATCTTAGAACTGACAGCTGGTGGTTTGTGTCACAGATCTTAGACCTGACAGCTGGTGGTTTGTGTCACAGATCTTAGACCTGACAGCTGGTGGTTTGTGTCACAGATCTTAGAACTGACAGAAAGTGTGGTTTGTGTCACAGATCTTAGAACTGACAGAAAGTGTGGTTTGTGTCACAGATCTTAGACCTGACAGCTGGTGGTTTGTGTCACAGATCTTAGAACTGACAGCTGGTGATTCGTGTCATAGATCTTAGACCTGACAGCTGATGATTTGTGTCATAGATTTTAGACCTGACAGATAGTGTGGTTTGGACCACAAAGCATGTATACTAGCTAGCCAGTTTTGATATGAATAGAGTATGTAGACTTGTGTGCTTGTTTATTTGAACAGGCCGCCATCCGCAAAGAGTTAAATGAGTTCAAGAGCAGGGAAATGGATGTGCATGAAGACAGCCGGCACTTTACAAGGTAAGTCAGACTTGGGACAGACATCAGACATATTGTCTGGAGTTACAAGGTAAGTCAGACTTGGGACAGACATCAGACATATTGTCTGGAGTTACAAGGTAAGTCAAACTTGGGACAGACATCAGACATATTGTCTGGAGTTACAAGGTAAGTCAAACTTGGGACAGACATCAGACATATTGTCTGGAGTTACAAGGTAAGTCAAACTTGGGACAGACATCAGACATATTGTCTGGAGTTACAAGGTAAGTCAAACTTGGGACAGACATCAGACATATTGTCTGGAGTTACAAGGTAAGTCAAATTTGGGACAGACATCAGACATATTGTCTGGAGTTACAAGGTAAGTCAAACTTGGGACAGACATCAGACATATTGTCTGGAGTTACAAGGTAAGTCAAACTTGGGACAGACATCAGACATATTGTCTGGAGTTACAAGGTAAGTCAAACTTGGGACAGACATCAGACATATTGTCTGGAGTTACAAGGTAAGTCAAACTTGGGACAGACATCAGACATATTGTCTGGAGTTACAAGGTAAGTCAAACTTGGGACAGACATCAGACATATTGTCTGGAGTTACAAGGTAAGTCAAACTTGGGACAGACATCAGACATATTGTCTGGAGTTACAAGGTAAGTCAAACTTGGGACAGACATCAGACATATTGTCTGGAGTTACAAGGTAAGTCAAACTTGGGACAGACATCAGACATATTGTCTGGAGTTACAAGGTAAGTCAAACTTGGGACAGACATCAGACATATTGTCTGGAGTTACAAGGTAAGTCAAACTTGGGACAGACATCAGACATATTGTCTGGAGTTACAAGGTAAGTCAAACTTGGGACAGACATCAGACATATTGTCTGGAGTTACAAGGTAAGTCAAACTTGGGACAGACATCAGACATATTGTCTGGAGTTACAAGGTAAGTCAAACTTGGGACAGACATCAGACATATTGTCTGGAGTTACAAGGTAAGTCAAACTTGGGACAGACATCAGACATATTGTCTGGAGTTACAAGGTAAGTCAAACTTGGGACAGACATCAGACATATTGTCTGGAGTTACAAGGTAAGTCAAACTTGGGACAGACATATTGTCTGGAGTTTAAAATCGTTGTATGGCAGTTTGGGAAATGGCTGAAGAATGCAACATATCCATAAGATCATGTCATAACATTCTAACAGAGAAATTACAAAATGCGTGGGGTTTGTGCGAAGATTGTTTTTGCAACTCCTGACACAAGATCTTAAAGACAATCGCTTTGTCATCTATCAGGAATGTCTGGGTTGTGCTAACTTCATGAAGAAAATAATAACCGGTGATGGGACAACTGTCTACGTAGAAGGCAATGAGACAAAAATGAAGTTCTTGCAGTGGGTTGAGAAGAATTAATCCAGAACATTTTCAAAAACGCAACAGTTCTGGTGGAATATGAGAATGATGTTGGTGTTTTTTGACATTGGTGGTGATGTGCATGAATTCTTAACAAAGGGGCAAACAGTTAAACCAACGGTACTATCTGGAAGTGCTGAAATGTGTCAGGGAAAATGCCAGAAAAAAAAAGACCTGAGTTGCGAAGAAATAACTCCTGGTTCCTCCACTATAGCAATCCGACAGTCCACATATCATTACTATTTCTGAAATTTTAAGCCAAAAATGAAGACATTGTGTTTCTCCAGAAACCCTACTCACCTGACCTGGCCCTAGCAGACTTTTTTCTATTTCCCAAAATGAAATCCAGCTTCACAGGACGATTTCAGACCATTTAAGAAATTAAAGGCAATTCGCAACCAGACATACTCATGATCTCTAAAAATGCTTACTAGGACTGCTACCAGAAGAGGAAATAGTGATGGATGTGATGTATTAATAAAGGCGAGAAGTGTTTTGAAGACGACAAGGCTGATTGGGAGCCAGAACAAATTATAGAAAAAAGTTCTGGAGATTTTTTTTAACTGACCTCGGCAACTCTCTCTCTCCTACTATAGTGTGTAGTTTTCTTTACGTTAGTAGTAGCTTATAGTTTCTACAGGATTGGTCAGCCAACCCCATGTCCAACCTGCCATAGTTGCAATGTTATCATTCTTTGCTCCCATTTCATGACCTGGTAATGCATAGGTGCTCTAAATAAGATAAAGGTAGTCTCATAGCATACACTGTTGTCAGGGATAAAGTGTTAGTTAGAGACTAAATATTTCAAAGCTATAGGGGTATTAAAGGTTAAAAGTCTATAAAAACACATATAGGTAGTGGATCGGTGACCTCGCCAGGACAAAAACAAAACGATACCTTCATTACGACCACATTGTATGCTTCAGGGACACACATAAAGAACAGCTTATGTTACATCATGTCTTGTTTGTTTATTGTGATTTGTTACTTGTTTTGATTCATTTTTTGTTGCTGTAATTTGTCTAGATTTTTAATTATGTGATTTGTTAGTTGTTTTCAATTATTTGTTGTTGTGATTTGTTAGTTGTTTTCATTAGTTTGTTGTTGTGATTTGTTAGTGGTTTTCATTAGTTTGTTGTTGTGATTTGTTAGTGGTTTTCATTTGGTTTTGTTGTGATTTGTTAGTTGTTTTCATTAGTTTGTTGTTGTGATTTGTTAGTTGTTTTCATTTGTTGTTTTGTTGTGATTTGTTAGTGGTTTTCATTCGGTTTTGTTGTAATTTGTTAGTTGTTTTCATTTGTTGTTTTGTACCATATGAAGGCCTTGTGGTCGTAACACAGGTATCTTTTTGTCCTGATGCAGTTACTTATGGGTGTCTTTATCCAGTGTTAGAGACTTCATTGTTCTAGACCCTCACCTTTTTGATGAGATGGGGGTGACCAATTTCCTTCTTTGCTGCCTTCCCTTCCAAATATAAGCTAAGTACCCATTTACAGCTTAGTTGACTGTAGTGTGTCAATAATGTGAATCAAACCAGGTACCTCTGCAATGAGAAGAGAGCACTCTACTATTCTGTCACACAGATAATTCTATATGGCATATAATACAGTAGTACAATATTTCATAACTCATGTTCCATAATATATTTCACGTTCCCTAAAATGTTTCATAACTCATGTTCATAATATATTTCATATGTTCCATAAAATGTTTCATAACTCATGTTCCATAATATATTTCATATGTTCCATAAAATGTTTCATAACTCATGTTCCATAATATATTTCATATGTTCCATAAAATGTTTCATAACTCATGTTCCATAATATATTTCATATGTTCCATAAAATGTTTCATAACTCATGTTCCCTAACATGTTTCATAACTCATGTTCCATAATATATTTCATATGTTTCCTAAAATATGACATAACTCATGTACCAGCTTCCTGTAACTTGTATTGATTGTGATTATCTTCTCATCATTCAGGTTCCACAAGCCTTGATGGGGAGGACGACTCAGCTCATTACTCGCATCTCATCACGATGTCGCTGTAGCATGCTCATATTACTAGGGGGAGAAATGTAGCGTTTGGTTTAGTTTGCTTTTTGATTTTGGTGTGTGTTGTGTGAGTACGCCAGTTGAGACAGATTCTGTTAGTCGACTGGAGCACTTTATGATGCCCTGGTAGTAGAGATTCTAGTTGCTCACGGATGGTGCTTGTTCTAGTTGGTGTACATATTATAATTGTCTTGTAGGGCATATGAGGCCTTCTGTGCCATAAGGCTGAGTACCCTATTTATATAACATAAGATATGGTCTTTAAATTTTGATGTGAAGTATAATAACATAACAGTTGGTGTATTGAAAGATGCTTCGATAAATGATAATAATTTAACAGATTTTTATTTGAAGATCACAGATATTTAGGCATATCAATCAAAGCCTGTCACTTCTCTCTGTGCATAGGCCATTGACCACATCTTGCCAGCATACACGGTCCTGGACTACTCTTTCTATCTCGATCGGTCCGGGACTACTCTTTCTATCTCGATCGGTCCGGGACTACTCTTTCTATCTCGATCGGTCCGGGACTACTCTTTCTATCTCGATCGGTCCGGGACTACCCTTTCTATCTCGATCGGTCCGGGACTACTCTTTCTATCTCGATCGGTCCGGGACTACTCTTTCTATCTCGATCGGTCCGGGACTACTCTTTCTATCTCGATCGGTCCGGGACTACTCTTTCTATCTCGATCGGTCCGGGACTACTCTTTCTATCTCGATCGGTCCGGGACTACTCTTTTTATCTCGATCGGTCCTGGACTACTCTTTCTATCTCGATCGGTCCGGGACTACTCTTTTTATCTCGATCGGTCCTGGACTACTCTTTCTATCTCGATCGGTCCGGGACTACTCTTTCTATCTCGATCGGTCCGGGACTACTCTTTCTATCTCGATCGGTCCGGGACTACTCTTTCTATCTCGATCCATGTATAACCCTTTAATTGTAGTTCCTTCTCACATTCTTCTCTCCATGTATTTTTATGTTTGCCTTTCTTTCTCCTCTTCTGCAGATTCCATGTGAGAGTCTGCCTAGCTATGCTGGATAATGCCTTCCTGATCTCATTATCTATCCAGCCCCATTTTTTTCATTTAGTTGTTTATCACAGTGGCTATTGTTGGCCCATAAGTCTTCATGCCTCACCATGTCCTGCCACTTTATGCCCATTATCATTCGTCGACATATTAACGAATTGCTGGAGTTTTTGTTTTATGGCCTTGGTCGTTTTTCATGTCCCGCTCCATACAGCAGCACTGACATGACACTGGCATTAAATATTCTAACTTTGGTGCAAATCTTGATTTCTCTGGATCCCCCATAGGTTGTTTAGGAATGCCTCTTGCCTTTCCATCTGCATCCCCTGACATGTCAATTGTGCTCTTCAAAAAAGTAAAGGCATCCACCTCTTTCAACGGTTCTCTTTCCAGCATGATTGGTTCTTTGTTGATAGTCTTGAGTTTAAGGAGCTTGGTTTTCTTCATGTTAATATTTAGTCCCAATGTGGCTGATGTAGGCACATGTACACTACAAAATGGTTCAGGTCAGAATTTATGCATGGACTGTTATCGAAATAAGTAGTGTACCATCAACACATAAAAAATAGGTCCCCTAATTTTGCCATTACCTATTTGTGTACTTTGTGATAGTCGATTGACTGGCACAGTTAATGGTGCGACATTGATTGGATTGTGGCTGGTATTTTTACCTCCTTATAATAGGAGTCCTACTCTCCTTTCTAGATCTGATCGTATACTAGTAAAACTGGCGCCACAACATCATTTTCAATTTCTTTTCTAGCACTATGCACTTGTTGATAAAATGTTCTGAAAGTGACAGCCTTCACTCTGAATGCATTTGCCCACTCACAGGAAGCATGGTCAGGAAAACTCTTCTCAATCCAGCAACTGTAATGTGGTTGATCTATTACTATATGTTGATTTTGAACTCTTCCAACATTCGAGGATTATTGTGATAGATTTTTGGTGAGTTCCAGAGGTAAATGTCACATGGTGATGTCAGGTGAGTGGCGTGGCTATAGATCCTTACTTATTATCCCTTCCTTCAGGCTTGTTTCAACTCATGCAGTTGTCCTGCTGAAGTTGGATGTGTTGAACTGAAAGGTACAGATATCGCAGTCAAGCTGTAAACTACAATACACCGCATTCCGTTCTCTGGGAAGCATCCTGCTACTTGTAAAGCCCTTTTCAGGCCTTGATAGCGGAAGATTGAGAATGAACGAAGAACAACAACTCATGCAGTATACCCTGAATTGACTTACAGTTTATTCCAGTCTGTTTAATTAAATATCAATTTGACTTGTTCGGGGCTTCTTTCCATACGATCCATTGTGTCGTTGACAATCTCTGGTGTGCATATAGATCTTTGCCTCACTCGCCTTGCGTTGATTACAGATACTGTTTGACACCATTTCTTCACTAAATGTTGTATCATTGCTTTTGCAAGAACTTTATCATCGGAATAATTAGCTTTATATCGTTCATAAACCAAAACAAAGAAACATGTACAAACATATTCATCCACACACGCCCTATTGTGTAATTGAATACAGCATGATAAACAATAAGTGTTCTGGACACATGCATAAATACTATAAATGGTTACCAATGCAGAAATATGCAATCAAACTATGGGGCCGGTTTGATGTACATCACTTTGTAGCTTACAGCATGTTGTAAATGTGCAACAGAATTCAAACAAAAACAGGTCAGCCAGCTTCGCTGAGACAAGTTACTGTAAGATGAGGTTCGTGACACTACCACTGCAAGGGCGACTCCACCATGATATGGACCAGCCAGTCACCAAGATGATAAGCTATTGTTGATGAGGAGCTGAGCTATTTTTCTTGTTTTGTATTTGCTCTTTATGAAGCATAGGGCCACCCTGAGAGTTGGCCCATTACAGGAAGCCTGCATCAAAGTACTTTTGTGGGATTTTTTACAGGAGGTTTCTGTAGCAATGAATTTAATATCGTGAGATTGCTGAAAACTTCAAAACACAACCCTCTTTAGTCACCTTTTATGGCATGCATGGAAGGTTATAGTGGCCTTATTATTAAAAAATAAATAAAGAAACATAGCTATTGGGATATTTAAATAAAGAGTTCTACTCATGGTGGATGGGCGGCCTGGCATGCCCTTGTTTTCTGGAAGGTCTCGTATGTAGCTTTCATAGACTTGAGGCAGGTACTCACAATGGAGGTCTTAATTAGGATGTTCCATATAAATGTACAAATATTAGCTTATAACAGAACATTTGATGTGAATGTGGCTGGTGAAGAAAGGAAGCTACTTATTACCATTTTGCTTTTTATGAAGACTAGGACCACCTCTGCAATAGCCTCTTGCAGGAAGCCTGCAGAAAAGAACTTCACATGGTGTTTTTGTAGTGGTCCCATAATCTTTACCACACTAATACAGAATTTTCCCTGCCACTGAATTATTTTTCTGAGCTTTGCATTTTTCTAGGTTCATGACTTTGAAAGTCTGTATCTTTTTTATTTCATTGTTTATAGATATGATTTGTTTGTGTGTAGAGGCATATATGAATAATGAACGTGTTGGTATTATTGTTTTTGTTGTGTTCGTGTTAGTTTCTGAGATACAAGAAGATATGAAAAATATATCACACATTTTGATTCACCTATCGGGTATGTCAGGTGTCCAAACATTTTTTTAGAATTTCCACAGAGTACTGATGGTGTTTACTTACAAGAACAGCATATTTGCTACTTTTCATTACAAACGTATTTATTACATCTACATAAACATGCTAAATGGATCTACCTCAGAAAAATCAGTTGCAACAACCTAAACTTCACTCTCAATAATGGAATAATTTCCTCTAACCTGTGTGAAAAAGAAAATAAATTGTTTCAAAATTCAAAACAACCATTTTTCTAGTTCCGATGAGCAGGACTGAAGTGATGTCCATTTCGATTCAAAAGCCCAAGTGATAAACCAATGTAAACACCAAGACAATACTCCAGAATCAATTTCCAATTTCCCAGCCAGTTTTCATGCCTCATGTGGCAAAAAACGGACTTTTTCAGCTGGCAAAATCACCATAGATTGCTGTGAGTGTGGTAAAGGATAAGTTTGCTTACAGAATTAGGTGATGCTTCGGTCGTACAATACTCATTTCAATAACTGTAGCAACTTATTTTTACATCTAAGTTTGCTGGTCTCATGCACAACCCTCTTTAGCCACCATACTAAGATGGTTACAGTTGTCCTATCCTTTGCTCCCACACAGGTTGAAGAAATTTGTCAGCTTGAGTATCATTGTATCACCGTGACTCAGATGTGGAGCTTGTGTGCCACTCATCTACACATTTAGAATGTATCACATCTGTTGTGGATTTTGTCGTCGTATATGTGTGATATATTTCATATCCTTCTACTTTGTCATTCACTCTGAAATAATCGCATCTATTTCCCCGCATAAACGTGGTGTGGTCCGTCACATGTTTCTCATTATCATACTGTTTATCTCTTAATTGGGTTGGAGAGGGCCATGTCCTATTGCTCCTCATATGGAGCTGACAGACCTGAAGAATATGTTTTACTGTTTGCACTTCCCATATGGACATATGTCTGTGGGACCGATTTTTTAAATTTGTTGAAAAGATGATTTTTCATATATATATTTTTAAAATGAGGCTTTCCAGTTGAGAAGGGCTAATCCACCATGATTACAAAATTAGATATTGCAGTTTGAAGTGTAATGAAGTATAATAAAAAGTAACTATCAGTACTGTGTTTATTTCCATTAGTGAGGTTAATTAGAAGGATTTATAGGGCTGAGGAATAAAGGTGGCCTGCCAATGCTAAGTTTTTATTTTACCTCTCATAGCAAAAAACCTATGCTGTACCAAGGTTTTGAATGTGTGTCCTTGCGATGAGAAGGTTGACGTGTAAACAGTTTGACCATCCATAACAAATACTAAATTGAAAGCTGTTTCAGTAAATGAATATCACTTTACAGATTATTATTTGAAGAGCACGGTCACGTATATGTTATAGAATGTTTAAGGGCCGACATTATGTACACTGTTATTGAACCATTTACAGTCTAGCGGAATTTGGGAAAATAGTGTCTTGTCCTTTGGAGAAAAGTGCCGCAACTCCCAAATATCAGATAGTTTTTATCAAAGTAAAATTCATTAATATTAAACAAATTGAGCTAAACTTATGCTCTGAAGACACAAAAATTAAATTATTTAAAACACAAAATATTCATAATAAAAGTATATATTAGTATGAAGCGTTAAATTAAATTGATGTGGAGGGGAAAGAAAATGCAGCGTAATATATAATTTTGTTGGTACATCAGTTGAATTTCTGAATTATTCGATCAATAGCATTACCACAGTCACGTTCTTCTGTGACCCAGTCAGAGTCTGGATCAGACGTATTGAATATCCACGTGCAATCCAGATCCATGATCATTGCCATTATATTTCTGCCACATTTCCATTGCACAGAATATGACAAGTTTAAAAATGAACCGCATTCATGAATACAAATCTGACAGAATGAACTCTACATTAAACGAAAGTTGTGCGTGCATCAGATATTCAGCCATCTTTAGGTCAGTCTAAATTACGTAAATGTGGTCTGCTAAACTAAACAGCGAAACATCAGTGTTAGAATTCGAATGTCACTGAGTTGGACTATAGCTGATGTTTTGCTCTGAACCCAATCCTACCAAACAGAACTGGAATTACATAAATGCACCTGTGCATTACTTAGCCCGAAAGGTAAGCAAAAAATAGTAACGTTGTAACCTGCCAGGCCATGTACTAATAGGCGAGTAAGGAATGTTAAGTATAAGGCTAGCTATCCCATCTCTACATCTCATGTCTATAGTGGAGAGATTACATCTCATGTTTATAGTGGAGAGATTACATCTCATGTTTATAGTGGAGAGATTACATCTCATGTTTATAGTGGAGAGATTACATCAATTAAAAAAAAGTTCGTTGCCCATCGCAAGCGATGGTGGTGACATCATTAGAGGGTTTTGTCTTGGTGATGTAACTTGCGCTGTATTTGGATTTTAGTGAGGAAGAAACTGCGCTGGTCATCAACCTCACTCTCTAGTCTCGAGCTGCCTTGGACAGGTGGCAAGATATTTTTGTTTGTTTTTGCGTTCGCCTTATTTCTCTAATCCCCAAGGCACTGGTTTTTATTTTGCGCCTGTCGGCCCAGTGCATCCGACTTCAGCATGCATTTTATGTAAGGGTCTGCTTCCTCCTGGATTTTCTAAGGGTTTGCATTCCCGGGGTAACGACCAGTGCTATGATGGGGATCGAACCCAGCACCTTCGGATTGTGAGCCGTGCCACTTAACCACTAGGGGTGGCAAGATATAAGTCAAGACTACTGGAGGTAACTCAGTATGCAGATACTCTGGACCAACCTCCCTTGAGATCAGGGGTCACCTGAAACTTGCAGGATTCGATCATCCACTGTTTCCGTTCATCGCTTTACGAGCAAGTGCCTCTCGACCACAGCGACCCGGACCCCAATTATCAAAGTTTCTAACATACAATACATGTGCAGTCGGTGTACTAGTTTTATCTAGCACCGACTTTTCAATTTGCGAAAGACAATTGGCTAACACAAATACGTACGCGAAGCTGATTGGACAGAAACTGGCATTACGACCTAGCCACAATGCCATCCTTTCTCATGCTGATCGTGTAGTTGGGAAGGTGTAAAAACGTCGAAAATTCTTACAATTACGTGCAAGCCAGTCTAATCGGGGATAATTTACTGTGATAAAAGAGAGGGGCGGCTATTAGAATATTCAATAAAGTAGAATTCATAGTTAGGGTGAATTTGGCTCTCTCATCAGGAAGGCCTCATATGGTAGCATGCACAGTATTTCCATACAAACTCGTCCCTGGTCTAGGACTCTTGTGTACATCAGGTTCCATAATTGTGAGCAGCATAATTTGTACACGGGTTGCTATTCCTGAAACTGCATCATAATTTGTACAAGGGTTGCTCTTCTTGAAACTCTATCATAATTTGTACAAGGGTTGCTCTTCATGAAACTCCATCATAATATGTACAAGAGTTGCTATTACTGAAACTCCATCATAATTTGTACAATGGTTGCTATTCCTGAAACCACATCATAATTTGTACAATGGTTTCTACAGCATAATTTGAACAAGGGTTGCTCTTCCTGAAACTGAATCCTTGTTTGCTCTAGTAGGAGTATAGAACCAACCACTACTGCAGTTAGCTTTCTTGCTGGAAGTCTATACCACAGTATTTATGTGTTCTGTTGGTAGTGGTATTTATTCAGCCCTTTATTTTACATAATGAGGTTGCTGATCCCATGCACAACCCTCTTTGGTTGCTATTTGCAGAATGTATAGTAGGATGTAGGGAATATATTCTTTCATCCACATTAATGGGGTAACAGGTTCACAAATTTGAGATTTTCTCATGACATTGAAACAAGCACACAAAGGATGACATATAACGTAGCATGTGTGTGGCTTCCCAGCCGACATATTGAGATAGTTTGTCATATAATGCTGTCTTGTAAGCTCTTGTTGAGTTCTTCAAGCTAGGTTTGGCTCCAGTGTGAAGATCATGATCCCAAATTTTGCTGATAGAAAAATATTGTTCATTTATTTTTGTAAACTTCAGTGTAGATGGCTTAAACTGTTAGCCAACAAGTTTTGACAGATCTATCTTGTATCATTGATTGATTAATGTTGAATGCTCACAATCAGTAAGGCTAATCTTTTGTATACCCTGAAAAGGGCATTAAATAGTGGAATGCAGTAGCTTTCCTCACATCTCGAGCGTGCGGATGAAAGTGGACAGATATCCTCCAAGTTGTTGTTCTATGCTTGGCTTCATTTGCATGTCACTCACTACTGCTGGGGATCATGTCGATCCCCCACCTCGTTCGCCAGGATGCCATGTATACAGCCCGTCTCCAGAGAGAACTGCAAGGAAGTCAAGGTGGGGCCTGTATATTATGCCTAACCCTGACTAACATGTCCGATCAGTATGTTTTACCTGACCAGACATTAGTCTCCTCTCCCCCGCCTTGTATCATGAAAATGCGTGAAATGTGCACCACCACCCCAACGGTGAAATGGTAGCTCCAAATGGTTAAACAGTAACACTGGTATTGTATTTGTTTGACTTGAGTACACAATGCTTTGTTTGAAGCCTATTTCACCATGAATAGAACAAATCATGACAGTCCATTTTTGTGATTGCATACACCTCTCTCAACTTTGTGAAGTGCATGTGCCTCTCTCAGCTTTGTGAACATGATCTGATCTTATGTCTTGAAATAGAACAGATAGACAAGTCTGGTGATTAGAGACGTACTATTAACCCTTTACAAACCGGCCTAAATATATTACGTGTGTCTTAACCCTGTCAAACTGATTAACTTAAAACTGAGTTTGTAAACAACCAGTTTCATTTACATTTCTTTGCTTTAAAAGCTATGTGCACCTAATCTATTCTTAAATGTATTAATTGTCCCTGCCTCCACTACTTCCTGTGGCAATGCATTCTAAGCATTCACCACTCTCTGACTAAAAAAAATATTTCTTAATATCTAATCTGGACCTTTTTATTAGATAATTTGTAGCTATGCCCTCTTGTTCTTGTAGATGGTTGTATTTTGAAAAACTTGTTATAGTCTAATTTATCCGTTCCTTTGATTATCTTATAAACCTGAATTAAGTCACCTCGAATTCTTCTATGTTTTAGACACTGTAGACCAGTTTTTCTGAGTCTTTCCTCATAAACTGTAATCTGACTATCAGCTTTGTCGCTCTCTTTTGTATCCTTTTCAGCATGTTTATATCCCCTCTACGATAAGGACTATATCTGTACATAGTATTCCAATCTAAGTCTAACAAATGATTTATACAGTTTGACTATCACTTCCTTGCTCCTATATTTAATATTTCTTTTTATCATACCTAACATTGCATTTAGATATTTGTGTCTTAGCCCTTTACAGTTCGGACTAATTGATTAGATTCGTGTCTTAACCTTTACAGTTCTGGCTAATTCTTTAGATTCGTGTCTAATTAGGCTGGACTGAAAAGAGTTAATGTGATACCTGAAAGATGTTTGCTTAGGCTCCTTTGTACATTCCTTTCCCCCCTTTCTGTCTCTCTTATGTTTATACATTCATTATCCTTATATTGGTATGTACGTTCATGTTTTGTTTATATAAGTGTGTCTTTTGATATATGTATGTGCATACTCGTTTCATGTACATATTCGTTTTTATGCGTGAATATGAATGTATGCACTTATTCATTTGTACACAAATTATAATATGTGTTTTTGTGTAATTGTATTGATCAATTCTTGTTTGGTCTACTCTGGCATACTGTGATTCACACGGTTGTCAAGCCCATTCTCATTGTTGCGATTTGTTAGATGTTTTCATTCAATCCTTATCCCTGATGAAGGCCTTGTATTGTGGGTTTCATTTTGTTTCTGTGCAGTAACTGAACTATAACTATTTATGTTTCTATCTACTTTTGACCTTCAGTAATGCCGCATCTTTAATTTATTTTGACCTGGAAGACCTCTACATCATAGTTTTTTTTTCTCCGAAGCTGCTTGTTGTCGAATAACCACAATGAGTAGGATTACTCTTTTGTGCACTCTAAAAAGGACGTTATGTAGTGGATTGTCATAGCTTTCCCCACATCCCGAGCGTGCTGATGAAGGTGGACCGGGATCCTCCAGGCAGTTATGCTATGCTTGGCTTCAACTGCGTTTCACTCACTACCATGGGAATCCCTCACCGCATTAGCCAGGAAAACAGTCTGTTTCCAGGAAGGGCTACGAGGAAGACAAAGGTGAGAGTCTTGTCCAGTATGATTTGCCTGAACCTGACTAACATGTCGTTTTGCATGACCAGACGTTAGTCTTCCTTCCTTTGTAGACAGCCCCTAACGAATTTCCAACTGCAGAGGGTTTGTAGCAGCTCTTGTGGCATTCCGGGGCATACTCAAAGTTAACCTAAGTGCAAAGCAATGCTTCAGGCTATAACACACAATAGGATAGAAGAGGAGAAACTAACTAAGACTGATGTCTGAAAGTGTATGAATTGTAACAGGCAATGGGAACCTTCACTCACTGGCTCATTGCAAGTGGCTGCCTCACGGAATTTGTGTACAATTTTGTTAGCATTTATTTTCTGATTTAAGACACACTGCAGTAAGACTTGATTATATCAATGTTAACAGAACACTGCAGTAAGACTTGATTATATCAATGTTGACAGAACACTTAGTGAGACTGATTATATCAATGTTGACAGAACACTTCAGTGAAACTGATTATATCAATGTTGACAGATCACTGCAGTGAAACTGATTATATCAATGTTGACAGAACACTTCAGTGAGACTGACTATATCAATGTTGACAGATCACTGCAGTGAGACTGACTATATCAATACTGACAGAACACTGCAGTGAGACTGACTATATCAATACTGACAGAACACTGCAGTGAGACAGATTATATCAATACTGACAGAACACTGCAGTGAGACAGATTATATCAATACTGACAGAACACTGCAGTGAGACAGATTATATCAATACTGACAGAACACTGCAGTGAGACTGACAGAACGCTGCTTTATTTTGTGCTATCATTTGTCGACCTTTAAGAGCACATATTAATTCCCCCTGTTACTGTACTTACATCAAATGTCTTGTATGTGGTTTTTTAAAATTTCCTTTTGTTAGTTTTTCCATTCTTAAATGGTGTACGTCTCTCTGACATAGCATAATTTCTCGGTATCCCAATAGGCCATAGTAGTCACACCGCCATGTGCCTTTACTGTTCCATCAAGTGGCCTGTTTGCTCCCCAGTAATTCTGATCGTTCTAATTAAAATGTGCAACAGTGTTGCATGCAGTCAAGTTATTTTCCAATTTCCTGGCTTGCATGTTCAAGTTTTTCACTACTGCTATCCTGGAAGAGCTGGTTGACCATCCTTGTGACTTGGCCCATCTGGTTTCCCTTGGAGCATAGGGCAGCAAGATATTCTCCACCTGTTCCTATTTTTGGGGCACCAATGACCCTGATTTCCTATCTTATAACTATTCACTAGAAGTTCTCTATTCTCCCTACTTATCTTCTCCCATGTGGGTTCCGATCCTGCAAGCGTTTGGTTTTATTGTTAGCTTCTTTCTGGGGCTGTGTTCTATACATCACTGCTTTCTCCAGCGTTATCATTTGCTGCTATATTCTTATCCACTGATCTTGTGTTAGTTATTACCTCTGACTATCTTAAGATCAGTAATATTTCTGTAGTGGACATTCAGGACCTCTTGCTGGAAAGTATGTACACTGCACCTCTATATGCCATAGGTGACTAATGAGAGTTGTGTATGGAACTAACAACCTCATCGTGTAAAATCACCTAACAAGGGTCATAGGTTGTATTTAAGGAGCAATCTACAGTGATGCCCCCATGCTTCACAAGAAGCTGGGAGAAAAAGTCTGGTCTGGTCCCACAGCCCCTCCACCGGCATTTTTTGAGTACCAAACCAGGTTAGCTAGCCTTCCCTCTTTGATTCCTTCTCCTTAGCCAGTCTGTCCTGTTATCAAGGATCACCACACGGAGGTGGAGAAATCTTGGCAGTTTTGGGTCGCTGACCACTACAGCTCATGCACTGCCAGTTACTTGAGTGACTGGTAAATTTTAGTTTTTGCAATTTATCACAACTGCCAGTTGTACCATTTCTCTATGACATCTCTACACTCCCCACCACCACAATCAGTTCTTACCCAACTCAGGTGACGGCCATACCTCACCATTTTGTGCGAACCAGGTCAGTCATGTTTTTGTCTGTCTGAGCTTTTTTTCCTGTCCTGTTGTTTGAATGTAATGTGCCATTTGATTGCATTGCCTTGGTGAGCGTTTCTGACTCATATCCCTAATGCCAACTGAAGTAAAGAGCAGACAGTGATCAATGTGACACAAAGTGAGAGAATTTGTTGGTTCTACATCTTGTAGCTGTCAAATCCTTGTCCGAGAGAATTTGTTGGTTCTTGTGGCTGTCAAATCATTGTCCGAGAGAATTTGTTGGTTCTTGTGGCTGTCAAATCATTGTCCGAGAGAATTTGTTGGTTCTTGTAGCTGTCAAATCATTGTCTGAAAGAATTTGTTGGTTCTTGTAGCTGTCAAATCATTGTCCGAGAGAATTTGTTGGTTCTTGTAGCTGTCAAATCATTGTTTGTGTAACATACTGATAGAATTGATTGATTCTTGTAAATCGTCTGCCATGTCTTTGACCCGAGTAGAGCTTGTTATTCTGCCAGGACATGATTGTTGAAGTGTACTCTTTTCATATGCAGACATTCTACAGTGTTCTTGTATGCAAACGCAAACTACTCAGGTAAAAACTGACAACATTGTATCTGCATCTCCTGTTTGCAAAGTCCCTCAATCTCTTGTTTTCAAACATTGCAATTGCTCACAGGTTAAACTTGCATCTCCTGTTTGAAAGTCCCTCAGGTTAAAAGTGTCTCTTGTATGCAAAAAACCAATATAAACTCTGCAGTGTTCATGTATGCATATATCTCAGATGAACATCTGTCCTGCCACTTCCAGCCATATATTAACAAAAGTTTATATTACAGCCCTACATTTGAAAGTAAAATTTATATTACAGCCCTACATTTGAAAGTAAAGTTTATATTACAATCCTACATTTTAAAGTAAAGTTTATATTACAGCCCTACATTTTAAAGTAAAGTTTATATTACAGCCCTACATTTGAAAGTAAAATTTATATTACAACCCTACTTTTGAAAGTAAAGTTTATATTACAGCCCTACATTTGACAGTATAGTTTATATTACAGCACCGCTTAAGTTTCACAGTAAAATAAACTACACTATCAAATGTCATGACGGACTATCAGAGCTATTTTAAATATTTGTTGATACAACTGAGAATGTTCATGTATGTAAGCACACAAATTGTTATAAAATGTATAAAAACAAAATACGAGGTTTGAAGAAAGGATTATTATGTGAGGTGTGTTCCAAGTTACGAATGTTGCTGGACATTAAGTATATTTGAAAAAAATTGGAATGTGCAGCATTTATGTCTGTCAAGTGTTATAGACATGTGCTGTGTGACATGTCAGAATGTTACAAGGTTCTGTGGTGACTTCTGTACCAAATACACAAGTCAGTTCTATTGCTGCTCTTTGACGTTCATCCTGCAAAGGACAAGGTGGCCCCAAGCAGACATTGCCAATGGGGGATGAAGTGTTAGCAACTTCACTATACTAAGCCACAGATTTGTGACAAGTTCCCTTCCCTAGTTGTCAGTCAGGTCCCCATTTACAGCTGGGTCAATTGGAGCAGTCGGTAGCGGGAATTACTGTCATCATCTGATTTGGTTGAGCACAAGCAATTTTAGGACCGAGTTTACCTTTCATTTTCGACTTCTAATCTCAGCCAAGCTGCACAGCTGCAGTCTGTTTCCAGGGCCACCACTTGGAGCCGGATTGTTCAGCTATGGGTCACTGGTCCTGATACAGGTAGCCAGCTATGTGTCGATGGCTGCTATCAGCCCATTATTGCTGTTAAATTGTTGGTCTTGTCATTTGTGGAGTGTCGGACAACCAAGATGATCAGCTTCAACCTAATCAATGAATTTATAGGATGTGAAGGACTTTTCTCATGCCTTCATCCAGTTGTGGTAGTAGAGTATCCCTATGACTCCAAGATCTACGACGTGTGTTCAAATAGTATTCAACCCCTTTTCATCGGAAACAAATGAAGCATGAGTGGTGTCCTTCAGTATAGAGGGCTGTCGTGCATATGCATGAACTTTCTCCTGCTCAAAAATTGTATCAGTGTGGTAGGCACCCGTTGGGTCCTCATTCTCCACGAAATGACGGAAAGAATTGAGTAGCCGTGTTGAATCAAATTTTGCCAATAGCTAAGCAATACCCACGTGGTTACCGTTCTTAAAATTCAACAGTCTTTATCGGTGACAATGCTACGAGCATTATGCAAGTTAAGGAGTGGTAAAATCGCTTCAAAGACGACCACACATTGGTGGAGAGTGGATCACGTTCTGGTAGGTCCGCAAACATTGACCCCAATTTCTGGAACATTGGTGATGAGTCGTGGGTTTATAGGTACGACCCGAAAACAAAGCTGCAGTCATCCCAGTGGAGACATTCATCATCCCTGAGGTCGAAAAAAGTGAGGCACCTGCCGCAATGTTGACCGTTGTCATTGACTCTTTAGCAATGAGTACTACCTGGAAGTCGTCTTTGTGATAATATTCGACGCAATCAACCAAACCTGTGGACACCGGGAACTTGGCAGTTCACACATGACAACGCACCCGCCCACTCTTCGCATATGATTCAAACTTTCTTGACCAAACACAACCTTCCTCTGGTTTGTCAGGTCCCCTATTCTCTCGACATTGCTTCTTGTGATATTTTGGCGTTTCCAAGCTGAAAATTACGCTGAAAGGGACCCGATTTGAGTCACAAGACGACATATAGAATGCAATGATCCAGCTGTATTCCATTCCCAAAAAGAAGCCTTCCTGAAATGCTTCTAACAATGGCAGGCGTTATTGTATTTTTCTGGCCCAAAAGTCTGATACTATTTGAACACACCTTGTATACTGGTAGTAGTGTAGCCACTAACAAAGTATCCAAGTCTGAAAAGTCAAAATGTGTAGGTCTTCTGCAACGTTCATGAAAAAGACAAATGTGTCGTAGTTTACAGCAAGACTGCGCCTTTTGGCCAGACACATCCAGTTTCAGCAGCCCTATTCTCTAAGCCAGATCGCATTAGCGCAGTCTGTTTCCAGAGCCAGCACTTGGAGACAGAATAGGAATTTGATTAGCTGTGATTCGCTGACCCTGAACCAGCTATGATTTGCTGTCAGCTCATCCACTGTGCTGCATCTTTGGCCTCAGTATAGGGGTCAGAGAGACAGATCTGCTGCCAAGCTGGGGACAGCTAACAAAGGCAAACCAGACAAACGACTGTTGAAATAGAATGCAATGTGTCACAGGCCTAATGATACCCAATATGGTGGTGCCTGTGTGGATGTCAGTAGGTGGCGACAGACTGTAAAAGGTGACAATCCAGTCACGACGAAGCTGCATGACAAGGCTCACAGCGGACAAGCTGGCGTGGACGAACTGAATCGTGCCAATCACTGTGTCAAGCAGAAAGATATCACCGAAATATCGATTGAGCGAGTCCAGCACATCTATGTCATGCTTGGGTATAGGAAAGTTTGTATGAGATGGGTCCCTTGCATGCTTATTCACACAATTCTTCAACATGACAATGCTTGCCAACACACACGTTGACAAACAATGGAGTGTCAAGTTTGAGACATTTTACCGCGCCCATCGTACAGCCCCGATATCATACCTTGGGACTTGTTCCCCTTCTTGCAGATGAAGGGACACTGTTACACTTCTGACAAGGAGATGCAAGCAGCTGTTCGTACTTGGTTTCAGGAGAAGACGTAGATTTTTTTTCTTCTCCTAGGCGGGATGCAATAACTTATCTGACTACATTAAAAAATAATGACACATCACCTAAACGACATTCCAAGCTTTAAGAAAATGTATAGATCTCCTCAAAGGCAAAATGTTTCAAATTGCCCCCATAATTTTCGTAAAAGAAAATCATTGCGGGGTACTACTGAGCGATCCTCATGTATGTCTAAAAGCTCACTCAACCAACACACACACACACACACACACCAGGAAAATATAAATATGTTTGTCGCACTGCTCTCCACATGCACGAGAAACCACACTGAGGCTGGTTGGTTGTTGAGGAAATGTAATGAATACTTCCAGTATGCGACTGACTTTACATGTGTCATCATGCTGGGGTCAGACAGTCATATCTCTCACACAAATCATTTATTTTTGCTGTTAGGACTATGTGCTACCTACAGGCTAAATAAAGTATGTTTTTGGTGACAACAATCACACATAAAAATAGTTAACAGAAAAGAAAGTAAAGTTATTGACAGCCTGGATTCGAATTAAGGACCTCCAGGTGATAAAAGTTTCTTGTTACAAGATTGAAATGAATTAAGGTATTTGACCGACAAGCTGGCCCAAAAAAAGAAAAAGGGTTCCAACTGGTCAAGCTTTTTGCCATTCAACACTTGCGACTATGCCAACATTTTCAAATTGAAAAATGGAAGAGACAGAAAAAGGTTGCAACAACAAATCCGACTAAGTATGGTGATGCTAACATGAATACAACTCAATTGCAGTAAAATAATACATAAGAAATAACACATCACTGGAAAACATGCTGGATTATACAATTTCAAATCTACAACAAGAATAAAACTCTGATCATCATCTGCCAACACTGTCTTAATGGGGAAATAATGCCAGAACCTGGGATGTACGAGGTTCAAGGGGTTGGGTTAAGGTTAACATCTTGGCTTCGCTTCGTTTGCTCTCAATCTCTCGCTACCAAACCCTGACAGGGCTTAATTAGCATAATGTAGTCCAGAGAATGGAATGCATTGTGTCATTTACAGCTTGACTGCGATATTTGCACCTTTCGGTCCAACACATTCGACTTCAGCAAGGATTTTTTGAGTACCGGGTTAGCATTCCATCTTCGATCCCTTCTCCTTAGCCAGTCTGCCCTGCTGCAGCCTATCCAGGATCACCGTGTGGAGGTGTAGAAGGGGCTTGGCAGCTCTGGTTCGCTGGCCCTGACGCTTGCAGTCAGCTATGGGTTGCTGACCACTGCAGCTCATGCGCTGCTTAGCCAGGCTAACATCTCAAACATGGGCCAACAGAATGTTACAGAAACTTCCACAAATGCTCTGAACAACTGACTGGAAGATACCTCACAACATATTTGTGACTTGATTGTTGTTGTTGCTTAGATGTTAGCCTCACTAGTTTCTACTGGCGGAGGTGCGCCCATTCCACACCAGACCGTAGTCCATTGGGCGATATCAGGACGCATAAACCAGTGCTTAGATGCATGTGTGCGTATGTATGTACCTATGCTAGGTTTGTGTGCCCTCAGAAGCCAGCCCAACCAAAATGAGAGCTAGGACACCAATAAATATGTAGATGCTCTTAGGTGGAGCTTAACACTTTACAGTCTGGCCTATTTGATAAGATTCGTGTTGTAACCCTTTACAGTACTGTCAATTTGATTAGATTCACCTCTTAACCCTTTAGTCCATTCTAATTGATTAGATTCGTGTCTTAATCCTTTACAGTCCTGTCAAACTGATTAGATTCATCTCTTAACCCTGGCAGAAAAATAACACTGTCATTCGCTACTGGTAAGTACACAAGCAACTTCAGAGCGGAGGCAGAGGCACTGAGGGCGGCAGTGGAAGAAATGGTGACACACAGTGAAAATGAGAGCCATATAGTCCTGCTGACAGATGCTCTCGCCGTAGTCACAGCGCTAAAAAGCCAGAAAAACACTGAGCTTAATGACTTAAGAGCAGCACTCTGCAAACTGTGCCAGCAGTCCGCACCAAAAAGGGTAGTGGTACAGTGGGTTCCGTCACACTGCAACATCCAAGGCAACGAGGAGGCAGACAGACTGGCAAAAGAAGGTGCAAGACTACCACAAACAGATACCAGTATGACGTACGAAGAGTCAAAACGGCTTATCAAAGCCAGATACATGACCAAATGGGAAACCGAACATACTGGTTACACCAAAAACGATGCCTATTACCAGTTGAACCGAAGAGAGCAGGTCGTTGTCTTCAGACTTCGCACTGGCCACAACAGACTGAGGTACCACCTATTCAACAAATTGAAGATAGGGTGTACCGACGAATGCCCGTGCGGTACTGGTAAAATGACCACTGAACATCTGCTGCAGAACTGCCCGACATACGAGGATCAGAGAGAGCAGATGTGGCCATTACCAGTGGAACTGCAAGACAAGCTCTATGGCAGTGGCGAGAGCCTCAGGATGACCGCCGCTTTTTTCGAAAAAATAATGGTTACTGTCTGACTGTGTACGCAGAAGAAGAAGAAGATCTCTTAACCCGTTACAGTCTGTCCTAATTGATTAGATTCGTGTCTTAACCCTTTACAGTGCTGTCAAACTGATTAGATTTGTCTGAACTGCGTCCATCCACATGAGACAGTGCAAATGTACTGGTCGTTGGCTCAGGGATCACCACAGAAAAAAAAAAAGTTACTTGTCTATCACCTCTAAAACCGTATACAGCTTCACTCGCCAGCTACAAAACACCTGCAAATTGTACAACTTGTCATTGACTGCAATAGAGTGAACAGCTTGGCAGATCTAGTTAACAACAACAAATCTCTGTGTTACACCCAAAGGGCCCATCTGGCAATGATATAAATACAATATAAAATTTAATAAATCACTGGTACATAATGCTCTTGAGACAATCATCATAGTCAATCAAATACATCAAGTTAATCAATCGCAGACTGTACAATCATGCCACAATGATTAATATTTTTTTAAAGTGCTGAAGGAAATAAAGAGAGATATGCGAATCAGATGGCACAGTGTTTGCTTGTTACAGTACCATGTAGATCATGTTATAGGCATCAACATAGCTGTAAATGGGTACCTGGCATACTGTTAGGGAAGGGAAGGCAGCAAAGAAAGTGAACTGGCCACCCACCTCATAAAAAAGCTGAGACTTAGTACAATGAATATATTTGTTTATATTTAAATATCAAGGGTGCAGTCCTCATCTATGGCGGGCGGGGATTTAACACTGGTTGGTATAAGACAAGACTGCATGCTACACCACACATCGTGACTCAGGGGCCAAAGATGCAGCTGTGAATGAGCTGACAGCAAACTTAGCTGAGTCAGCGAACCAGAGCTGACCAAGACCTTTTTCCGCCTCCAAGTAGCGACCCTGGAAACAGGTTGCGGTAGTGTAGTCTGGCTAAGAGAATAGGAATCCCAGTGGGAAGGTAAACCAAAAATGGCAGCTGAAACTAGATGTGTCGGGCCAATAGGCACAAATATCGTAGCCTCGCTGTAAGCTACAACACAATGAAGAACAGGACACATCCTGTTCAATCTATTTATGGGGGCCAAGATGCAGCAGTGAATGAGCTGACAGTAGCCAGTAACTCATAGTTGGCTGCTTGCATCAGGATTGGCAAACCAGAGCTGAACAATACCCTATTCCGCCTTCATGTGGCAGCCCTGCAAACAGGCTGCGTTAGTCACTAGTGTAGACTGACCAAGGAATAGCTAACAGAAGGGAAGGCAAACCTGGTACTAAAAAAAGTCCGCTGAAATGGGATATGTCAGGCCGAAGAGGCGCAGATATTGCAGCCTCGCTGTAAACTATAACACAACATCTTTTTCAGGACAAACGCCGAAGAAGAATCTATTTATGGAAAGAATGATAACAGTTATGCTAGATGGCTATCACGGAACAGTAAGTGTGGGCAAACACATAAGCAACCTGATGACAAAGATGCTCTGACTAGTAAATGGACCTACAAGCTCTGATGACCAGGCTTGATACTACGTCAAAGTGTCGATCAATGTGAGCCTGTGCCGTTGCACACAATCATTCTAATGTAATTTATCCACCTGCTTCGTGGCCGCCCTGTAGCCAGATCTACTAACATTGGAAGCCATCAGTGGCAGTGGATGAAGGTGCATTCTCATGAGATGACCAAACCAACGTATTTTGTCTTGGAAATGTATTCTGCACAAGACGGAGTGCTGACCATACTGCGAATGTCTTCGTTTCGCATTCTGTCTTCCCTGGTAAAACCGATAACCTTCCTGAAACATCTCATTTCAAGAATCAAAATTCTGCTCTGACACGCCTTGGACAGAGGCCATGTTCAGCATTGGTAACACAAAGTCAGCATAAATATACGGTTTATCAACTGTTGCTTGCTTTGCTACCAAACTAATGCTCTGGTGCCTAAGCAGTGGTGACACAGCTGGTAAATTACCGCAGATGCTTTCTGACACTTAATCTCAAAGAAATATGGCTTGGACGGGGATGTCGTGGCCTAGTGGTTAAGTGGCACGGCTCACAACCAGAAGGTGCTGGGTTCGATCCCCATCACAGCACCGGCCGTTACCCCGGGGAAGCAAACCCTTAGAAAATGCAGGAGGAAGCAGACCCTTATATAAAATGCATGCTGAAGTCGGATGCACTGGGCCGACAGGCGCAAAATAAAAACCACAGTGTAACGCACACACGCCTTGGGGAATAGATAGATAAGGCGAACGCAAAAAAAAATTAAAAAAATAATGATGAATAGGAAGATAGGAATAAATAAAAATATCACACTATTAATTGACAAAAGCTTGAGGCAATTAACACAAGTCAAATATCTATAGCTGGAGTGGAAGAAACCAGAGCAGAGTTAAGAACAAGGACTGCTCAGGCAGTGACAATTCTCAGCTCACTGAGGTCACTTATGCAAGGACACATCATTTCAAAACTAAGCTAAAATTAATGCAAACACTGATCTTTTCTGTGCACCTATATGGTCGTGACTATCTGGACTCACTGTCAACCAAGGCAGAAGTTAACTGTGCTATTGCTGGCCTTGCTTCTGGCAAGGCTCTAAGAAAGGATGGAAAATAGACATCAGGAGTGGAAAGGACATACTTGCTCCACAGATACACCAGTTGATAACATTATGCTGGTATCAAGGACAGGTCCCGCAGGATTTCAAAGATTCGAGCATTGTAACCTTGTACAAGAACAGGGGGAGCCGGAGTGACTGCAACAACTACAGTGGAATTTCGCTTCTGTGGACCGTTGGGAAGATACTTGCCAGAATTGTTCTGCGCAGACTCCAGGTCCTAGGAGACCAGGTTTACCCAGAGTCACAGTGCAGTTTTCGTGGGAATAGGTCTACAAGAGATATTATATTCTCGTTACGACAGTTGCAAGAGAAATGCAGAGAACCAAAGCAACCATTGTATATTGCCTTCATAGATCTCACAAAGGCATTTGACTTGGTCAGTCGTGTGGGTCTGTTCAGAGCCCTCAGGAGGATTGGTTGCCCACCAATTCTTCTGAGCATTATTGAGTCGTTCCACACGGACATGAAAGGCACCATCAACTTTGACGGTGCGTTCCCAGAGGAGTTTGCAATCAAGTGCGGAAAAAAACAAGGCTGTGTACTCAGCTCCAACCCTCTTTGGAATATATTTCTCACTTCTCCTGAGTGACCAGGAAGGCACTGTCACAATCTTTTCCATGCTTAGTCTTCTAAATCTCCGATGGCTGGGACACATTCGAAGAATGGATGATGGCAGAATACCAAAATATCTACTCTATGGGGGATTACAGTTGGGAAAAGGTCTCGGGACCGGCCACTACTTCAGTACAAGGATGTATGCAACGGGATATGAATGATACATGCGTGGACTGTAGTTTCATACCATCATCTAACAAGACGGAAAGAGCCAATGATATGGTTGTGAAACATGGACAATGAATGCTGTGTTGGAGCGTAAGATCCAGGCGATGGAGATGAGATCATTCAGACAGATTCTTGTAATAACAAACAGGGATCGTGTCATACATCAATGTTCTTAGTCGACCTGTACTTCTACAGGGACGGACACCCCTGTGCAGGTCCAGCTGTGGTACAGGCTGGGAGGAGGATTTCCTTCTTAGTGGGCTAGGCTCGAGCAGCTTATTACTCCGCTGCAGTGGAGCAAGTGCTGTGGAGGGTGGTTAACCGGTGTGCGAGTTCATTTTAATAGACCTAAACAATAGCTTGTTAGGCGCCATCTATGCTGCTCTAAACAAACCCCTTAACCATGGCTGGTGTTGTGCCATGTCACACAGTTAGTCGCCTCTTACAACATGCTCTCTTCAGGGCATCAATGTTCATAGTACAATCCCAGTTTTTCAGGCAATTTCAAGATCTGCCAGGGGTAAAAATGTGCAAACTTCATTGGTACGGCCATGTGACGAGATCAAATGGACTGTCTATATATAATACTAAGGGGCATGTTTCCTGGCAACAATAAAGAAAGGTTGCCCTAAGATATGCTGGACACTTGATGTTTGAAAATGGACAGGCAAAGTTGACCGAAACACTGATGGTGGACATACTGAGGTGCAACAGTTGGTTCAAAATGCCATGAAATACGTCCATATCACCTCTTAGAGACAACGACAGTAAAATAAAGTCTATAACACTTCATCCCTGACAGCAGTGTTTGTTTCTGGGTCTACCTTTACCTAGAACAGTCAATGTTAGTTGTAAGGAATTGAGGCAACCTTATTTGATGGCAGGATATGACCTTGTCACACTTTCTACCATGGGGTAGAAAAACATACTGATCAGACTATGTTGGTCAGGGTCGGGTCAAACATATTGATCAGACTATGATAGTTGGGGTCACATGAAACATACTGATCAGATTATGCTAGTCAGAGTCAGGTAAGATATACTGATCAGGCAATGCTAGTCAAGGTCAGGTCAAACATATTGATCAGACTATGATAGTTGGGGTCACATGAAACATACTGATCAGATTATGTTAGTCAGAGTCAGGTAAGATATACTGATCAGACAATGCTAGTCAGGGTCATGTAAAATATACTAGCCAAGACCCCGCCTAACTCACATACAGTTCTCTCAGGAAACAAACTTGTTTCATGACAGTCTGGCAAACTGGGTGGGGATCAATGAGATCCCTGTAGTAGTGCGTGACATGCAGACTATATGCAAATACAATACTACAGGTCACAGTACAAGGAAAACAAAGGTGGAGGCGTCCGAGAAAACGATGGAAGACAACATCCATGATTGGACTAACCTACGACCTGAGGAAGGCACAAAAAGCAACCGTAGATAGAGAGGGATGGTGCAGGGGTGTCTTAACGATCTGAAGAGGTCAGAGGATGAATTGAACTGAGTATAATGTATGTGAGCATCTAAGTGGCAGAATGCTTGCTTCTCATGGCAAAGGCATTGAGTTCGAACCCCGGTTATTAACACAATACAGTTGACCCAGCTGTAAATGGGTACCTGACTAACTGTTATGGATTCTTTTTCTTCTTCATCGTACGCAGTCAGACAGCAACCATTATTTTTTCAAAAAAAGCAGCCGTCATCCTGAGGCTGTCGACACTGCCACAGAACTTGTCTAGTGTTGCCACTGGTGATGGCCACATCTGCTCTCTCTGATCCTCGTATGTCGGGCAGTTTTGCAGCAAATGCTCAGCGGTCATTTTCCCGGTACCACACGTGCATTCGTCAGTGCCACCTATCTTCAATTTGTTGAATAGTGGTCCCTCTAACTGTTAGGGATTGAAAAGCAACAAGTAAGGTAGCTTGCCATCAGACATGAGATGTCAGTGGGAACAAATATGAGGTTCTGATACTGGTGAATCGTGTGCAAAAAAATCTATACAGAAGACATGTCTATCAATTCAGGTTATAACACTATCATGTGCCACATAATCACCAGCTCAAAACACTATCATGTGCTTCATAATCACTTCAGCCCAAAACACTATCATGTACCACAGTTTAAAATATTATGGAAGACATTTTAGTGGGAATGACATGTACACAGCATAAACTCTCAAAGATAAATGTCAAGTCCCTACAAACTCTCTTAAGACAAATGTCATCTCTATACACTTTAAGACAAATGTCATTTCCAAAAACTTTCGATAACAAATGTTGCCCTCACAAACTCTTTAAAACAAATGTCATCTCTCCAATTCCCGGAGACAAATACGACATCAAGTTATTTTTTCACTCAACATTGGTACCCGATGTTACTGACAGCAGCAGGATCAAGATGCTGAGCAGTGCATGAGCTGTAGCAGTCAGCGACCCAAACCTAGAGCCAGCACTGTCAAATCACTTCTCCATCTCCTTGTTATGATCCTGGATAACAGGGTGCAACTGGGCTGACTGGCTAGGGATAAATGATCGAAGAGGGAAGGCTTACCCGGTACCCAAAAATGCAATACTAAAGTTGGATGTGTCGGAACGAAAGGGTCAAATATCGCAGTCACGCTGTAAACTACAACACAATGCATTCCGTTCTCTGGACTACATCCCGCAACATGCTAAGCCCTTTTCAGAGCTTGGTTGCGGGAATTTGAGAACTGACGAAGAAGAAGAAAACTGACAGCAACGGCTGCAACCAACGTGCCATGAAACTGCAACTTGTCTAACTCGGCCAGGTTTGTATATGAATCAAGTGGCTGATACGATTATTCCCCCTCCCTTCAAACAACCAGAAACGCAATCACCATATGTCCAGTAACACTGTGGCACGCAAATATTTGATTGAGACCTCATTTGGAATTCCAAGTGACTTATTAACCCTTTACAGTCCAACGTAATTAACAAGATGTTAGTCTTAATGTTCAAGACAGGAACAGTCATTGTATATGTTTCATGGTTAACAGAAAAAAAAATAATTCAAACTCAAAATATGATTTTTAAATTTAAAGATACAGCTTCTGTTTATAAATCAAATTTAGCTAAACAACAAAATATGCGACATGTTGTTTAAGATCAATCTGACTAAGCACTGCTACTCTGTTGACTGTAATGGACAATTTTAACTGTTGTAGAATGCAGAGAATATCAAAAACTCGGGCAAGGAGCAGAATTTGTATCCCTGCAAGAAAATGTTCTACCCCAGCGTTACTTGGGCCTGAAAGGAGAGCAAAGAATAGTGACACTGCAACCTGTCAGGCATGTCACAAGAGACAATTAAGGAAATTTGGGCATAGGGCTGTCTGCTCTAACCTGCAGCATAAAAACGTCAACAGATATAGACAAGCTATCATGTGAATACTTGAGCTGTATTTGTTGATGACCTATGCTCCATAGGAAGCTGAACAGGTTTTTATTGACTGATTTGAAGTAATGTTATGAACATTAAAACAACTGGAAATTGAATTTGACAGCCTTAGTACCGTTAGGACATCATCGGAAAGTTTAGGCAAAATAAGAGACTTTCCTAGGTATATTTTTTCTGGAAAATATATTCTGCATACAATTTCTAGCTACATTCAACATTTAAATATACTCTATTTTAAAAATCTAATTAATGATTGTTAAAATAAATAACAAAATTTATATATAAATATTTTTTGAAATTTATTTTGCTTAATGGCTAGATATAAGAGACTATCGTAGGTATATTTTTTCTGGAAAATATATTCTGCATACAATTTCTAGCTACATTCAACATTTAAATATACTTTATTTTAAAAATCTAATTAATGATTGTAAAATAAATAACAACAAAATTTATATTTAAATATTTTTTGCAATTTATTTTGCTTAATGGCTAGATGGGGGTCTTCCAAATAGAATCACACTTCAGTGGGGTTGTTGCACATGCAAAAAGGTTGCACCCATAAACACAGTAAGGTTGTGCATACAAAAATGTTGCACCCATAAACAAATGAAGTTGCAAATATGAAAAGGTTGCACCCATAAGCACAATAAGGTTGCACATCTAAAAAGGTTGCACCCATAAACATAAAAAGGTACTCGTAAACACAACAGTTTCACCCATAAACACAAAATGGCTGCGCCCACAAAACACAAAATGGCTGCGCCCACAAAACACAAAATGGCTGCACCCACAAACACACAATGGTTAAATCCACAGACACAAAATGGTTGCACCCACAAACAGGTTATACACCATTGCAGGAACACACCATTCAACTTGGCTGGCCGTGCTGCACCATCTTTTTGTAGTCGACCTTCTTCTTCTTCCTTGGACCATCACAGACAGGAAGACCGTCCTCCGACAAATCAAACTTCATCTCCGTGGCTTGAGACTGTAGAAACATCAATCATATAGAGATACACAACATCAAATGTAACCATAGGGTAACAGTCAAGCAATTATACACCACATCTCCCAATTGCCACCCAATCTATTCTTCTTCTGTGTTCGTTTTCAATCTATAGCTACCAAGCCCTGAACAGGGCTTTGCAAGTAGCAAGATGTCCGGAGAACAGAATGCGTTATGTTGCTAGTTTACAGCTTGACTGTGATATTTGCACCTTTCGGTCAGACACATTGTCTTCGGCAGAAAACTAAATCTATAACTGACTACTTCTTATACCGTTTCTGATCCATATGAAGCATAGGACTGCTGCTATAATGTATCTTCATTTCAGGAAATTAGCATCAAAATACCTATATACACTCTTGCCGCCTTGGTTTCTGTAATCTGTCATCAGAAATCAGAGCAGAACTAAGTAAACTCCAGAGATCCTCAACAATAGCACTCCAATGGCTACCCTCTCATTGCAGAAAAACAGAAAAGAAATGAGCTGACGCTCTAGCAAAAGATGGCAGTAAAAAGACACAATTTAATCATCGAGTACCATACAGAGAGATAAATAAAATCACCAAAAATCAGTATATATACCAATGGAGAGAAGACATGAACATAAGTGGTAGACCAGACCCAATTCACCAACTCAAAAAGAAACAAGAAACTACCTTATTTCACCTGAGAACTGGTTATTGTAGACTACTAAAACATCTATACCGACTGAAGATCTCACACACCGATGAGTGTCCATGTGGAACAGGAGGCTCCGATCTGGTGATAACTACAGAAATCATGATGGCAACTAGCCTGCAGATATAACACGACCAAAAATCCTGAACACAAAGATGAAGAAGAATTTGTATCAGCTGAGCCATAAAACCCCCTAGGGCAGGGGCAGAGAATCTTTTTATACTGGAAGGTTAAATTTTAACCTAATAAGGCTGCATTCAAGAAACTTAAATTTAGATGCACTTCAAAATATACATTATTTTGTTATAATCTAACTTCAAAAAATGAAAACATTTTTAATGTGATATAAATTGCAGAGGACACATAAATAGACAAATTGCCTTCATTTCGGGGATTTATTTTGTTACTTTTTATTTTGAAGTTCTGGTAACAAAAATATATAATGGAAAAATGTAATTAATTTTAAAATGAACTCTTTACAGCTTGTTTCAAGATTTAGTTTATTGAATTTAATTTTTTTTTACGGCTCTATATGATGGTTGCATGCACAACTGACATTTCTTCTTCTTCGTACGCAGTCAGACAGTAACCATTATTTTTTCGAAAAAAGCGGCGGTCATCCTGAGGCTGTCGCCACTGCCATAGAGCTTGTCTTGCAGTTCCACTGGTGATGGCCACATCTGCTCTCTCTGATCCTCGTATGTCGGGCAGTTCTGCAGCAGATGTTCAGTGGTCATTTTACCGGTACTGCACGAGCATTCGTCGGTACCACCTATCTTCAATTTGTTGAATAGGTGGTATCTCAGTCTATTGTGGCCAGTGCGAAGTCTGAAGACAACGACCTGCTCTCTTCTGTTCAACTGGTAATAGGCATCGTTTTTGGTGTAACCAGTATGTTCGGTTTCCCATTTGGTCATGTATCTGGCTTTCATAAGCCGTTTTGACTCTTCGTACGTCATACTAGTATCTGTTTGTGGGAGTCTAGCACCTTCTTTTGCCAGTCTGTCTGCCTCCTCGTTGCCTTGGATGTTGCAGTGTGATGGGACCCACTGTAACACTACCCTTTTTGGTGCGGACTGCTGGCACAGTTTGCAGAGTGCTGCTCTTAAGTCATTAAGCTCAGTGTTTTTCTGGCTTTTTAGCGCTGTGACTACGGTGAGAGCATCTGTAAGCAGGACTATATGGCTTTCATTTTCTTTATGCGTCACCATTTCTTCCACTGCCGCCCTCAGTGCCTCTGCCTCCGCTCTGAAATTGCTTGTATACTTACCAGTAGCGAATGACAGTGTTTTTTTCTGCCATTTGGTAGGTTCAGGAATGCTCCTGCCCTTCCGTTCTGTGTAGTGTTTCCATGCTTAGGTAGTTTTTTTAATGTAAAGCTTAGGGTAGTATCTCTCCTTTCTTTTTCAGTCTGGCAGTTTTTGTTTCCAATACCTGGTATATTTTCTACCACCTCTGGAAATATATCCTGCCTCCAGGTAGGTTTTCGTACAGTAGTGATGGGTTTTGGTGTTAGTGCGTTTATGGGATCTTCGTGCATCTTTGCTTTGGCTATTTCTGCAAAGTTTCTCCGCTTTAGTTTCCCATTTCCCAAATTGTTTAGTCTCTGGTGCATTGGATGGTTGGTCAGTCTCCAGAGTTTCTCTGACTGCAGCTGGGCTCTGCAGTCTCTTCTATCGGTCATGGATTGCAGTTTTGTAATCTTTTCAAGTTCTACAATTGGCTTGGTTTTGAAGTTTGCTAACTTTATCGAAGTTCGCCTTTGCTGCTGTTGTCCATGCCGCAATGCCATACTCGAGAACTGGTCTCACTCTTCCAGTGTACAGTTTCTTTAGTATGCTTTCGTCTGCTCCCCAGCTTGTGCCAGCAAGTTTCCTCATGATTGCCATTCTTTCTCTGGCTCTCATTCGGTTTCTCTCGATCTGACTTTTCCATGTCATGCGCCGATCAAATGTGACTCCCAGATAGTTTGGGTTGTCGTTTGGCTGCAGGAATTTGCCATTTAAACTTAACTTGGTATTTTGGGGTTTGATGGAAAGCGAGAATATTGTGCATGTGGTTTTCTCCTCGTTTATTTTGACCAGCCATGAGTTCGCCCACTCTTCCAGCGATGTTAGGGCCTGCTGCATCCGATTTCTTGCTATGGTGAGATTCTTTTCAGAGGTCCACATAGCCAGATCGTCTGCAAACATTGAGCTATGGACTCTTCTTGGTATATTCTCTGTAATGTCGTTTATATACACCAGGAAGAGTGTGGGCGACAGTACTCCCCCTTGGGGTACTCCCTGCTCGAGTGTCACCTTTCTGCTCATCTGCCCTTGTACTTGGACTCTGGCCGTTCTGTTTTTGAGGTAGTGGTTGATCCACTTGTACATTTTCCCACAGACATCACTTCTTCTTAGCTTGACTATAAGTCGTCCTTTCCAGACTTTGTCAAATGCCTTTTCCAGGTCCACCCAAACCGCTACTGTGTGTTTCTGTGCCTGGTAGGCATCTTCTATTTCCTGGGCTATGAGGATGACCTGGTCCTCAGTGGATCTGTGCTGTCTAAAGCCGGCTTGCTGTGGAATTAGTATTCGTTTTTCTTCCAGATGCCACATCAGTCTAGTGTTTATCATACGTTCCATCAGTTTGCCGACACAGCTCAGTAGGCTGATAGGCCTGTATCCATTTGGATCTGTTTTGTCCTTTCCTTTTTTTGGTACTGGTACCAGTACTGCGTCTTTCCATGCCTGGGGTACAATTCCCCTTTTCCAGCTTTGGTTCAGGACCGATAGCAGCTTCCTCTTCGCTGTTTGGCCCAGCCCCATCAGCATTTCGTTTGTTATCCCATCTTTTCCGGGAGATTTCCTTTTCTTTAATGTTCTCATAGCCTCTTCCATTTCGTTCATTGTTAATTTGGCCATCATATGCTCTTCAGGAGCCGTACTGATGTTGTCGTGCCCCTTTTGCTCTTCACTAATGTCTGTATGCCTATCTGCAGGGACCTCGATGTGGTTTGCTCTGGCATAGTGATCGACAAAAGCGTTTGCAGCTTTTTTACCAGTGAGCAAGTTTTCGCCCTGCTTGATGGTAATTTGTTTGTTTGACGGGGTTTCGTCATTCATGGCTCTGACTAGCTTCCATAGCTTGTTCCCTTCTTTGTCCAGGTTTAGGCTTTCCGTTTTGTTTTTCCACAACTGACATTTAACTGTTTGATTATTTCCGATTACTATCTAATACGAAATTTGAAAGTCTACACTTTTATTGAACGTTTGGCTTCAAGATTGTAGAAATGATTGATTATTTGATCAGTTCAATGATCAATTATCTGGATTACTCGTGGATATTTAACACATGCCTGATTCAAACTTTTACTAGTTTACAATACAAAAGGTAGGTGTAAATGAAGTGACAGAAATAGCATAATTCCATAGTAAAGGCTGAACTCCCGGGCATCACTTTTGATGATTGCACCATCGACAGGTGTGACAGGTTGAAATACCTTGGAATTACATTTGATCGCAGTCTTTCCTATAGCTGCCATGTTGACCACATCGTACAAAGATGCAAGAGAGGGTTAGGGGCACTCAAGACCATGGCTGCTGCTGACTTGGAACAACGCCTCCTGTTCATCTTATTTCGTCAGGTCGTGTTGTCTGTCATCGATTACGGACTAGGCATCCTCACACTATCAAGAACACAGTGTGTAAGGTTGGACCGCATCCAGAATGAAGGTATGCGTCTAGTTCTGGGCTGCACTAGAGATACCGCGATTGTGATGATGCGGTACATGTTGAAATTGTTATCGGTGACATCCAGACATAAACTGGCATAAGTCAAAGCCTATATGCGTGTCACCACAGACACTCTGCACAGTAGTATCTCAGATATCAAGGGATCAAGAGAGGGTCGTCATGGATGGCACAGGCTGAGACAACAATCGGACACGTCACTCCAGCTGAGACAATAGCCAAAGGGGAAGAATGGGTCCACACTGGTGATAGAATGATAGAGTACCAGAGAGTCATCATAACCTTAGGCAAGGAATGCAGAGAACGGAACAACGAGAGTGCAGAGCACGAAGTAAATCAGCTGATAACTGAGAACACCCAGGAGAGTGACGCTGTCATATACACCGACGGATCAGTCGTGCGCAGTCGGACATCAGGCTGGGGTTTCTCGGCTAGAGTGAGAGGAGAGGTCGTGGCTGAGCGCAGTAAGGCATACATGTCAACAACCTCCAGTATGAGCAAGGAGACGGAAGCAGTGACCTCAGCACTGAAATGGATATCTGAGATTTATATAACAAAGGCAGTCATCGTGACAGACGCGCAAGCCGTACTTCAGAAAGTACAGAAGGGATGGCTTAGGTACGAGTGGATAGCTGCTGTTGAGGCCTCAAACTTCCAGGCGCTGACCTGGATCTACTGTCCTACTCATGCCGGGGTTCAGGGCAATGAAAGAGCTGACATCATGGCTTCACAGGCTCCCATCATGGGCACATTGGTGATGGACAGATGTGACATTTTGAAATCAATCAATGACCGCCTGCTGGATGAGGACACCGCAATAGATGAAGCAAAGACTGCAAAGTTTCGACATTAAACAAGGTTCGAGCGGAGTGGGGCGCATGAGAGGACAGCGCAGGAGCATGTACAACCAGCGAGCTACAGGGACCATCAGCATCCATACCTTACGCCATTTGATGAGAGAGACTGAGCACCTATGGGTATGCCCGGAGTGCAGTGACGTCAATTCTTAGAAACAGAAACAAACATGCGACAAGATTAAGTACGGAAAAAAAATATGTATATCCCTATTTTCACCTCTGCATCAAAATCATTTAGCGCTTCATACTAATATATAAACTTTGTTATGAATACTTCATGTCATATATAGTTTAATTTTGTGTCTCACGATGTTTAGATCGCAATTTTCGTTAATTTGTTCAATAATAATAAATTTTATTTTGAATAAAACTTTAACGCATGGAATCCCAACATTTTCGGTCGGATTAGAAAGGGTTGACTTGCTTTTCATGACTCTGCTGATTAAAATAAAAAGAGTAAATAACACCACAAACATAATACAAATAAAAGGAATTGTTCTGTAAAATTAAGATTACTTCAAAAGACAGCACAGAACAGGAAAAAAAAGGAAATCAAAATTTTAATTGTCCAAAGTGTTTCAATTTTAAACTCACCATTTTGCTCCTGACATGTCTGGGAATGTCCTCAGTCTCTCCCCACAACTCTTCTCTCCTAACCTGCTGCTGGGAGTCATCCTCAAACTCAACCTGAAAATTAAAAAAACAAGTGATTCAATATCGACATTCAAACAAAGTCCAGGTTTCGGAGCCGTAAAGCAGGACTGGGACCACGAAGGACTAATAGAAGTAGATTTTTGTCCCAAGGGAGATCTTGCCATTACTCCAAAAACTTTGGAGGTTGTGCATAGTAGACGCAGCTAGTCCGATCCGCCTTGACATATAGAGACCGCAGCACAAATTGGGTGATATCATGCTACTAAGATAGATGAATTCGTTGGTGCCCTCTGCAGTGTGACCTTGAGTTTCTTCTTCTTCTTCTTCTTCTTCTTCGTACGCAGTCAGACAGTAACCATTATTTTTTCGAAAAAAGCGGCGGTCATCCTGAGGCTGTCGCCACTGCCATAGAGCTTGTCTTGCAGTTCCACTGGTGATGGCCACATCTGCTCTCTCTGATCCTCGTATGTCGGGCAGTTCTGCAGCAGATGTTCAGCGGTCATTTTACCAGTACCGCACGGGCATTCGTCGGTACCACCTATCTTCAATTTGTTGAATAGGTGGTACCTCAGTCTATTGTGGCCAGTGCGAAGTCTGAAGACAACGACTTGCTCTCTTCTGTTCAACTGGTAATAGGCATCGTTTTTGGTGTAACCAGTATGTTCGGTTTCCCATTTGGTCATGTATCTGGCTTTGATAAGCCGTTTTGACTCTTCGTACGTCATACTAGTATCTGTTTGTGGTAGTCTTGCACCTTCTTTTGCCAGTCTGTCTGCCTCCTCGTTGCTATGGATGTTGCAGTGTGATGGGACCCACTGTACCACTACCCTTTTTGGTGCGGACTGCTGGCACAGTTTGCAGAGTGCTGCTCTTAAGTCATTAAGCTCAGTGTTTTTCTGGCTTTTTAGCGCTGTGACTACGGCGAGAGCATCTGTCAGCAGGACTATATGGCTTTCATTTTCATTGTGTGTCACCATTTCTTCCACTGCCGCCCTCAGTGCCTCTGCCTCCGCTCTGAAATTGCTTGTATACTTACCAGTAGCGAATGACAGTGTTATTTTTCTGCCATTTGGTAGGTTCAGGAATGCTCCTGCCCCTCCGTTCTGTGTAGTGTTTGTTACAGAACCGTCGGTGTATGCATGAGTCCAGTCCATGCTTGGGTAGCTTTTCGACATGGAACTTAGGGTAGTATCTCTCCTTTCTTTTTCAGACTGGCAGTTTTTGTTTCCAATACCTGGTATATTTTCTACCACCTCTGGAAATATATCCTGCCTTCAGGTAGGTTTTCGTACAGTAGTGATGGGTTTTGGTGTTGTTAGTGCGTTTATGGGATCTTCGTGCATCTTTACTTGGCATCTTTTCGTGCATCTCTGGTGCATTGGATGGTCGGTCAGTCTTCGGAGTTTCTCTGACTGCAGCTGGGTTCTGCAGTCTCTACTATCGGTCATGGATTGCAGTTTTGTAATCTTTTCAAGTTCTACAATTGGCGTTGACTTTATGCCTCCTGTTATAATTCTCATGGCTTGGTTTTGAAGTTTGCTAACTTTATCGAAGTTCGCCTTCGCTGCTGTTGTCCATGCCGCAATGCCATACTCGAGAACTGGTCTCACTCTTCCAGTGTACAGTTTCTTTAGTATGCCTTCGTCTGCTCCCCAGCTTGTGCCAGCAAGTTTCCTCATGATTGCCATTCTTTCTCTGGCTCTCATTCGGTTTCTCTCAATCTGACTTTTCCATGTCATGCGCCGATCAAATGTGACTCCCAGATAGGTTGGGTTGTCGTTTGGCTGCAGGAATTTGCCATTTAGACTTAATTTGGTATTTTGGGGTTTTGTTGAAAGCGAGAATATTGTGCATGTGGTTTTCTCCTCGTTTATTTTGACCAGCCATGAGCTTGCCCACTCTTCCAGCGATGTTAGGGCCTGCTGCATCCGATTTCTTGCTATGGTGAGATTCTTTTCAGAGGTCCACATAGCCAGATCGTCTGCAAACATTGAGTTATGGACTCTCCTTGGTATATTCTCTGTAATGTCGTTTATATACACCAGGAAGAGTGTGGGTGACAGTACTCCCCTTTGGGGTACTCCCTGCTCGAGTGTCACCTTTTTGCTCATCTGCCCTTGTACTTGGACTCTGGCCGTTCTTTGTTTGAGGTAGTGGTTGATCCACTTGTACATTTTCCCACAAACATCACTTCTTCTTAGCTTGACTCTAAGTCCGTCTTTCCAGACTTTGTCAAATGCCTTTTCCAGATCCACCCAAACAGCTACTGTGTGTTTCTGTGCCTGGGCTATGAGGATGACCTGGTCCTCAGTGGACCTGTGCTGTCTAAAGCCGGCTTGCTGTGGAATTAGTATTCGTTTTTCTTCCAGATGCCACATGAGTCTGGTGTTTATCATACGTTCCATCCTTGAGTTTCAATACCCTGGGGTGTTGTGATGGAAATGAAGATCTAAACTTTGGTCTTGGCCTAGGATATAGACCGGCCTAGGGAGGGTGTTTCACCGTCTAATATTTCCAGAGAGTACTGCAGCGCAGCGCTGTCTGTGCCAAACAGGACAATGCCGTTCGCATAAATGAGATCAGTGAAGATTGACCGATCAATAGCTATACAGCCCTGATGCCCTGAACATATCCCTGCCTGACACCCGAAATCGTGGGGAATCTGTCAGAGATAGAGCCACCCAGTTTAATTCTGGCGCTGGTGTCCTTGTGTAACTCCTTGATCAGGAGGTTAATGTAGTGAAGTGAAGTAGAGCTGTAAAACGTTAGCCAGGCTGCCATGAAAACTGCCGTTTGGACCAGGGAGGACTACTAGAAAACAAAGGTGAGGGTCTTGGCCAGTATATTTTGCCTGACCCTGACTAACCTGTCTGATCAGTATATTTTGCCTGACCATGACTAACATGTCTGATCAGTATATTTTGCCTGACCATGACTAACATGTCTGATCAGTATATTTTGCCTGACCATGACTAACATGTCTGATCAGTTTATTTTGCCTGAACCTGAATAACCTGTCTGATCAGTATATTTTGCCTGACCATGACTAACATGTCTGATCAGTATATTTTGCCTGACCATGACTAACATGTCTGATCAGTATATTTTGCCTGACCATGACTAACATGTTTGATCAGTATATTTTGCCTGAACCTGACTAACCTGTCTGATCAGTATATTTTGCCTGACCTTGACTAACCTGTCTGATCAGTATATTTTGCCTGAACCTGTCTGATCAGTATATTTTGCCTGACCAGATGTTAGTCTTTCTTCCTGACAAGAGATGTCAGAAGTAGACAAAATAAAGACCTAGTTTAATTCAGCTCCAGTATGCAGTTCTAGGCAAAAACAAGAATAAACAAAATGACATGTGAGCTGGCACAATGACAACAAAAATAATTCTCCAATTCAATTTTCGCTTTAAATGTGCAGGACTAGGTCAGACAATGAAAAAAACAAAACAAAAAACCTGAGATGGCCAAAAGGGCTCTCGAATCAGGTCCAGTCCTTATAATAATAATAATAATAATAGTCGTCCATCACAAGTGATGATGACAACAGCAGTCAGGCATGCTGTGTTGCGCCTCACAAGTGAGTCCGGATTGGCTGTATAGTCCAACTCTAGAACGGAAACCTCTTCCACATATGTAGCATTTAATGTCAGAATTGGACATGTGAGTGTCAGTTGGTTTGTCTTTTCGCAAAGTGCGTCGTTTCTTCTGTGCTTCGGAACTCCGACATTCCTCAGCAATGGAGGTGCCTTTGATGGTTGCTCCACACCATTCCATGCGATGCATTTCTATGTGTTTGCATCTATAATCGATGTTGAAGCGTGTCATAGATCTTTTGAGACCGTCTTTGAAGTACTTCTTTTGGCCACTGACCAGACAGAGGCCCTTTTTCAACTCACTATACTTTAGTTGTTAGAGGATGTTTGCCATGCACCCGACATGGCCGGCCCACCTAATCTGGGTCTTCTGTAACAGTGTGTGGATGCTCTGCATTTTTGCCTTTATGAGGATCTTGGTGTCTGGTACCCTATCTTGTCACTGTATTTTGAACAATCTATTGAGGCAACTTGTATGAAAGTGATTTACTTTCCTAGCATGCCTGCTGTACACAGTCCATGTCTCACTGGCATACAGAACGGTGGGAAACACTACGCTTGGTAAACTTTGAGTTTCATATCAAGACTAAGAGCCCTCCATTACAGAAATGCAAAACAATGAACAAGAAAAACGTAAGGTACTTCATATTAGCAACAAAGTAAAGTGTTTGATTAGACAAGACATGGTACAAATCAGCTTACATACAGTGTACAAATCTTGCGCGTTGACTCCGCGAAATGTTGCTCCATACATAGACCCATCTGGCCACTTGACACGTACACGATCTCCTCTCTTTGGTTGTGTATTTCTGAGATTGTACAGGCCCTGTGGGGAGTACAGAACACAAAATTACACATCTCCTGTAGAATACGCAACTTACATAGTTATTTAGTCGTTTCTCTTCTACCCTAGGGTACAGAAGCCTATTCTTCTCCTTGTGTCTTCTATACAGGATGGGGTAGTCAGCCCATGTCCAAGCCTTCTAAGTCCCCATTTATTACCTACCTTGTAGGTTACAGTGTAACTATTCTCTGCTCCCCTTTCAAACATCAGTACTCCAGATGTAGACAACAATGGATGGACCAATGGGCTACAGGTGCAAAAGAGCTCTGTATGCAGACATGTCCCAACACAATCCCAAAGATAGCATCATCAATTTGGAGTTGAAGAGACAAAAGAGTAAAATTTTCTTGTTATGAACAAGACAGGTGCCATTGAACAAACACCTTCACAGAGTGACCACAGATCACACTGCGACGGAGAAGAGGAAACAGTAAAACATCATCTTCTGGATTGTAGAATTGCAGAAGCAACTACTACCACCAACTCTCTCCATCACCAACACCCTTAATTAAAATACAAAAGTAATGAAAAAGTACATTCCAGCCCCTGGAACTGTTTTCCCTGAGATGGGGAAAAGTCAAAGATTAGCACCCAGTAGCTCACAGAATGGAGCACATTGTACACAATAATGTAGAAGCTCATGGAAGGACCAGATTGTACAAAATTACATGAGTCACTGATTGTCAGAAATGAAAAGCACTAAAATGGTAACTGACTTAAACAAAATTAGAAACCTTTCTAGTACGTCACAAGAGGTGACTAAGGGTCTAGCAACCTCATTGTGTTAAATCATTTTTGGCGAAACCACCATGATATATAAATATGTGCGTGTGTGTATGATAGGATTGATTGGGGAGCAACAGCAAACCCGTTACATGAGACAAAAGAGAGCGTAGGCAACCTTTGGAAGCGAAGATCAAAGAGAGAGGAGAAAACGGAAGGGAAGATCAAAGAGACTGTAGAAAACAGGTGGAAGGGAAGATCAAAGAGAGAGTAGAAAACAGGTGGTAGGGAAGATCAAGGAGAGAGTAGAAAACAGTTGGAAGGGAAGATCAAGGAGAGAGTAGAAAACAGGTGGTAGGGAAGATCAAGGAGAGAGTAGAAAACAGGTGGTAGGGAAGATCAAGGAGAGAGTAGAAAACAGTTGGAAGGGAAGATCAAGGAGAGAGTAGAAAACAGGTGGTAGGGAAGATCAAAGAGAGAGTAGAAAACAGTTGGAAGGGAAGATCAAGGAGAGAGTAGAAAACAGGTGGTAGGGAAGATCAAGGAGAGAGTAGAAAACAGGTGGTAGGGAAGATCAAGGAGAGAGTAGAAAACAGGTGGTAGGGAGAATCAAGGAGAGAGTAGAAAACAGGTGGTAGGGAAGATCAAGGAGAGAGTAGAAAACAGGTGGTAGGGAAGATCAAGGAGAGAGTAGAAAACAGGTGGTAGGGAAGATCAAGGAGAGAGTAGAAAACAGTTGGAAGGGAAGATCAAAGAGAGAGTAGAAAACAGGTGGTAGGGAAGATCAAAGGAGAGAGTAGAAAACAGGTGGTAGGGAAGATCAAGGAGAGAGTAGAAAACAGGTGGTAGGGAAGATCAAGGAGAGAGTAGAAAACAGTTGGAAGGGAAGATCAAAGAGAGAGTAGAAAACAGTTGGAAGGGAAGATCAAGGAGAGAGTAGAAAACAGTTGGAACGGAAGATCAAGGAGAGAGTAGAAAACAGTTGGAAGGGAAGATCAAGGAGAGAGTAGAAAACAGTTGGAAGGGAAGATCAAAGAGAGAGTAGAAAACAGTTGGAAGGGAAGATCAAAGAGAGAGTAGAAAACAGTTGGAAGGGAAGATCAAAGAGAGAGTAGAAAACAGTTGGAAGGGAAGATCTTTTTTGTACGTTGTCAGACGTCAACTTGAATTTGTTCGAAGAAAGCAGCTGTGATCCTGAGGCTGTAGACACTGCCATAGAGCTTGTCTAGTGTTGCCACTGGTGATGGCCACATGTGCTTTCTCTGGTCCTCGTATGTCGGGCAGTTTTGCAGCAAATGTTCAGCGGTCATTTTCCTTGTACCACAGGTGCATTCGTCAGTGCCACCTATCTTCAGTTTATTGAATAGATGGTACCTCAGTCTGTTGTGGCCTGTGCGGAGTCTGAAGACCACGACCTGCTCTCTTCTGTTCAACTGGTAATAGGCATCATTTTATGTGTAGCCAGTATGCTCTATTTCCCATTTGGCCATGTATCTGGTCCTAATAAACCTTTTGGACTCTTTGTAGGTCACACTAGAATCTGGTTGTGGTAATCTTGCACCTTCTTTTGCCATTCTGTCTGCCTCCTCGTTGCCTTGAATGTTACAGTGGGATGGAACCCACTGTACCACTACTCTTTTTGGTGCGGACTGCTGGCATAGTTGACAGAGTACTGCTCTTAAATCATTAAGTTCTGTATTTTTCTGGCTTTTTAGTGCTGTAACCACGGACAGGGCATCTGTAAACAGGGCTTTCTGGCTTTCATTGTTTTCGTCTTTTAGCATTGGTTCTACTGCAGCCTTCAGTGCCTCTGCGTCCGCTCTGAAATTGCTTGAGAATTTTCCAGTTGCCACTGACAGTGTTATTTTTCTACCGTTTGTTAGGCTCAGGGATACCCCTCCCCCTCCATTCTGTGTTGTGTTTGTTACAAAACCGGCGGTATATGCATGGGTCCAGTCCATGCTTGGGTAGTTTTTCGCTATGTAGGAAGGGAGGATCAAAGAGAGAGTAGAAAACAGTTGGAAGTGAAGCGTTGTTCAAGTACATTATTGGAAAATGTATATGATTTTGTAGACATTATACTTTTAACAATATGACTGTGGGAAAAAAACCATTAAAAAGATTATATAAAAATGCCTACTTACAGCCAAATCCTGGCGTTCTAAGATATTTGATGTCTTTTTCTTGTTAATTCCCATGTATTGTATCCATTTATGAGTATAAATCATCCAAGAACATGCTCATAAGCATTTATAATTGTTTTCATTTATCTAGCTACTTCCACATTTCTTGGGTAAAAAAAATAATTTTACGAAGACAAACATATATATTTCAAAATCAAAGCTTATTCATCTTATTTATAACATACTGATTTTCACCAGTATTTAAGAAATATAATTCTAAGATTTCTGTGTGTGTGGTAGTCTGAAACAACTTACAGGACGCAGATGGGGCTTCTCGGGACAACCATTGCAGTAAAAGTTTGTCCATGCTCTTTTTGCAAGAGTTGAACATGTGTTGAGCGCATTCATTACTAGTACAACCATTGCTATAATTACTCAGAATCATTAAAATCACTGTCCCCGCTGTTTTCGCTATCTTCGATGTCACTAGATCTATCAGACATCTGAAACAATTTCAATAGCCTGTTCGGTAGTAAGGCGAGTGCTGTTTGTGAATCATTCCTCGGTTGCCATTATAAACAATTTCACAGAACTTTGTGACACATTTTAAATGAATATATCTGCGTCAATTGACAACGACATCAACATGTTTGATTATGTTTTGATAAGGAAAGGTCATTTCCTGTAGTTCTTCAAAAATTAGGATCGCATTTTAATGCGAATAGTTTTTTGTTTTTACATTAGTTTCTAGCTATACCATATATGATGTTGTGAGCAACTCCTGGTCATATTTGATAAACTTACGATCCGCTGTGAGCAGCTTCCGGGAGCAAATGTGTTAACTAATAATCGATTATTAAATGTAACAGGACTAATAAATGTAACAGCTGACTAAATTAATAAATGTGACATTGAGTCAAACTAATAAATGTAACAGCTGACTCAATTAATAAATGTGACATCTAAGTCAAACTAATAGATGTAACAGCTGACTCGACTAATAAATGTAACAGCTGACTCAACTAATAAATGTTAACAGCTGACTCGACTAATAAATGTAACAGCTATTGAGAAATGTTCAAACCTCAATGTCTCCTGGAAGCATATCCTGGCTGCTAGAACCATCATCAAAGTCCACTGCATAAAGACTGCGTCGCTCCACCTCAACGACCCTCCCCCAGTAGAACCTCCTGTTTTTATGCTTGGCAACAGCTCTGTCTCCCTCCTTGAGCTTTGGCAGCTCCTGTAGATGTCTCTTCTGTCTGCCACCATGGGAGATATGCTTCAAGCAGGTCACGTGTACTGGCACTGGCCAATCACTGACCTCGAATTTGATACCAGCAGCGAAACCACAGGATACATGAAATGAGGTTGCGCATTTCCCCACTGAGCACTGGATGCATGCGGTTGGGTGGCACACACTGGCTGAGACTGGCGGGCACAAGCTGCATTTCTGGGATGAGAGAGAGAGGCAATACAATTGAGACACTATAACAAGTACATTATACAATGGATGACACAGGCAATCAAGCTTATTAACCCTTCACAGCTTGTTTCTCCCAGCTCCGGACACCCAGAAAACCATTTCTGTCCAATCTGGCAGACATCGACTTCTAACACATAAGTTACATTTTGTCATTTAGTATGTGAAACTTATAGTTCTGACGCCATCTACAAGATGGCAGATGATTCATGTATGTGCAACCAGTCGATAGCCAAATTGTTATTTCCGAGAGGTAGACATAGAAGGACATGTTGAAGTTAGTTTAAAAGTTTACGGATTTAGTGCCAGTAAAATTGGACTTCAAAGACCTGAGAAATCTTCTTCTTCATACGCTGTCAGACGTCAACCTGTATTTTTTCGAAAAAAGCAGCTGTCATCCTGAGGCTGTCGACACTGCCATAGAGCTTGTCTAGTGTTGCCACTGGTGATGGCCACATGTGCTTTCTCTGGTCCTCGTATTATGGGCAGTTTTGCAGCAGATGTTCAGCGGTCATTTTTCCGGTACCACAACTGCATTCGTCAGTGCCACCTACCTTCAGTTTATTGAATAGGTAGTACATCTGAGGGACTACGGCCGAACGCCTCTAAACCAGAGCCCCTCCCTAAATCTCAGCACCGCTGTGATGGGAGGCCACGACATGGCTGGGACCTGGGGCTTGCGTCTCAGCCCGGCCCGGTCGAGCCGCAGAAATGCACCTGGTTAAATGCACTCCTGCCTTGCTCTTTACGTCTGTCTGCTATCAGTCATCCGAATGGACGCAGAAGAGATGCAGTCCAGCGGACATTGCACCCTCTGCCCTATTGTGATAACCTCCCAGGTGGCGGGGAATACTAGGCGTACCATCACTGCAGATGAGCCGAGAAAATAAAAGGAGCAAAGAGATACCTCACTCACGTGCATATGCTACGTTTCTGGCAGGACGTGACGATCCTATGACACAGTCACACTGGACTGCCTCTCTTCCGGGATAGTACAAACTAGTACATAGTCCATCATATCATATCATTGCCAAACCCTATAGACACGAGTGGGGAAGACTCGAAAGTCTAGCAAGAGAGACAACTCTAACCAAAAACAACTGCTGCCTTGCAGTTAGGCTGGGGACAGCCAAAGGCTAAGGAGGGCAACCCTACAGAAACGCCTGTTGAAATCGGATGCACTGAGCCACAGGCGTAACAAAATAAAACAGTGCAACGTAAATATCGCTGTAAACAGCGTACGATGAAGAAGAAGAATAGGTGGTACCTCAGTCTGTTGTGGCCTGTGCGGAGTCTGAAGACCACGACCTGCTCTCTTCTGTTCAATTGGTAATAGGCATCATTTTTTGTGTAGCCAGTATGTTCTGTTTCCCATTTGGCCATGTATCTGGCTCTAATAAGCCTTTTGGACTCTTCGTAGGTCACACTAGAATCTGGTTGTGGTAGTCTTGCACCTTCTTTTGCCAGTTTGTCTGCCTCCTCGTTGCCTTGAATGTTACAATGGGATGGAACCCACTGTACCACTACTCTTTTTGGTGCAGACTGCTGGCACAGTTTGCAGAGTACTGCTCTTAAATCATTAAGTTCAGTATTTTTCTGGCTTTTCAGTGCTCTGACTACGGCCAGGGCATCTGTAAACAGGACTATCTGGCTTTCATTTCTTTTGCCTGTCAGCGTTGCTTCTACTGCAGCCCTCAGTGCCTCTGCCTCCGCTCTGAAATTGCTTGTGTATTTTCCAGTTGCCACTGACAGTGTTATTTTTTTACCATTTGGTAGGCTCAGGAATACCCCTGCCCCTCCATTCTATGTTGTGTTTGTTACAGAACTGTCGGTGTATGCATGGGTCCAGTCCATGCTTGGATAGTTTTTAGTTACGTACCTCAGGGTTATGTCTCTTCTTTCTTTTCCAGTCTGGCTGTTCTTGTTTCCAATACCTGGTATATTTTCTGCCACCACCAGAAATATATGCTGCTTACAGGTAGGTTTGCGTACAGTAGGGATGGGCTTTGGTGTTGTTAATGTGTTTATAGGGTATTCATTCATCTTTGCTTTGGCTATTTCTGCAAAGTTTCTCCACTTTAGTTTTCCCATTTCCGAAATTGTTTAGTCTCTGGTGCATTGGATGGTGTGTCAGTCTTCTGAGTTTCTCTGCTTGCTGCTGTGCTCTGCAGTCTCTTCTGTCGGTCATGGATTGCAGATTTGTAATCTTTTCAAGTTCTACAATTGGCGTTGACTTCATGCCTCCTGTTATAACTCTCATGGCTTGGTTTTGAAGTTTGCTAATTTTGTCAAAGTTCGCCTTTGCTGCTGTTGCCCATGCCGCAATGCCATACTCGAGAACTGGTCTCACTCTTCCAGTGTACATTTTCTTTAGTATACTTTCGTCTGCTTCCCAGCTTGTGCCAGCAAGTTTCCTCATGATTGCCATTCTTTGTCTGGCTCTCATTCGGTTTCTCTCGGTCTGACTTTTCCATGTCATGCGCCGATCAAATGTGACTCCCAGGTAGTTTGAGTTATCGTTTGGCCGCAGATATTTGCCGTTAAGACTTATTTTGGTGTTCTGGGGTTTGTTTGAAAGCGAGAATATCGTACTTGTTTTTTTTTCCTTTTATTTTGACCAGCCATGAGTTCGCCCACTCCTCCAACGATGTTAGGGCCTGCTGGCTGCATCCGATTTCTTGCTATGGTGTAATTTTTTTCAGAGGTCCACATAGCCAGATCATCTGCAAACATGGAGCTGTGGACTCTTCTTGGTATATTCTCTGTGATGTTGTTTATATACACCAGGAAAAGTGTGGGTGACAGTACTCCCCCTGGGGTACTCCCTGCTCAAGTGTCACCTTTTTGCTCATCTGCCCTTGTACTTGAACTCTGGCTGTTCTGTTTTTGAGGTAGTGGCTTATCCATCTGTACATTTTCCCACAAACTTCATTTCTTCGTAGCTTGACTATAAGTGCCTCTTTCCACACCTTGTCAAATGCCTTCTCTAAATCCACCCAAACCGCTACTGAATGCTTTTTCTCCTGGTAAGCATCCTCTATTTCCTGGGCTATGAGAGTGATCTGGTTCTCAGTGGATCTGTGCTGTCTAAAGCCTGCTTGCTGTGGAATTAGTATGTGTTTTTCTTCCAGGTGCCACATCAGTCTGGTGTTTATCATACGCTCCATCAGTTTATCTACACAGCTCAGTAGACTGATAGGCCTGTATCCATTTGGATCTGCTCTATCTTTTTCTTTCTTTGGTACTGGTATAATTGCAGCATCTTTCCATGCCTGCGGTACAATTCCCCTTTTCCAGCTTTGGTTCAGGACTGACAGTAACTTCCTCTTTGCTGTTTGGCCCAGCCCCATCAGCATTTCGTTTATTACTCCATCTTTTCCGGGCGATTTCTTTTTCTCATTGCCTCTTCCATTTCATTCATGACCCGAGAAATGACATTATTTGAGTAAAGTGATCATGCACATGGATTACACGTTGATATTCAACAAATGTCTGATTCAAAGTTTGACTGCGACACAGAAGACGGGGAAGGAAAAGATACAGTGATTTAAAATATAAATACTCAATGACATCGTGAGTACAGTATACATTTTTGGGGTGGACGTATTTTCCCTTACATATTAATGATATTTAAAGGTTCATACAATACATATTTTAATTATTAAAATACTTCATGTCATTGACAGTTTAATTATGTAACTTAAGTTCCTTAGAATGTCTGAGGGATCTTGTGGAACAGTTCTATTATGAAGTTCATCAAAATGTTCTACCCATCTCTTCATTTGCTTCTTTGTGTTAGTAAACAAATTTGTTAACTTATCTTTGATAAATCCATTTACTGATTAAATTTTCCTTTGAGTTTCTTCGCGCAGTTATACAGATCTTTCGTAGTTTCTTTTGTCGTAGCTTCTTCTGCTTTTTTAACAAACTCATTTAAATATTTTCTTCTGTCTCTTCTCACGTACATTTTAATCTTTTTATTGGTTGCAGTACATATTTCCTGTGCCTTAGTTCCGGTACATCTGGTTTTGCAGCGGTTTATGTTGCCTCTGTTTAGGAGCGCATGTCCAAATGGTTTCGAGGCCTGCCTGCCGACAAGGCGGGCAGCGGTTCGAATCCCGTGAATGGCATATATTGTTTTTCTGTTAGGGGTGAAATAACCAAGCATAGCCAGCACATGATGTGGCAAAGCGGCCTGTAGTTCTCAGCCTTAAAAAAAATCCTCGGCTACCCCAGCATTGGGGAAAAGTCATATTTAATTTTTTTTTTTTACAACATGCTTGACAAGTTACATGTTACTGTTCTTAGCGTGCTTTTCATTCAAAGACCAGTTACACTTAGGCAGGCCAAGTCCTTCTATGAAATATAATTTTACAAATAAAAGTAATGAAAAATAGAAAAATATGTAGAAGTATAATATGAAAAGAAACGGGGAAACTTGGAGGTTAAAAAAATATGTAGAAGTATAATAAGTTAGAAAATGGGAATCTTGGAGGTTGGAAAAATTGTAAACAAAGCAGGCCAAATAATGACAATATTTGAAGACTAATATATTTGCACACTGCAAACATTTATGAGGTCTGTTAGAAAATGTCAACAAAATTTTTAGAGCTGCACACAAATATGATATATCAATTTTTGATCAGTGGCACTGCACGATTAAGACTTTCTTAACCCTCTACAGTCTGGTCATCTCTTTTTTTTTCTTCTGCCTTCGTTCTCAACCTCTGGCTACCAAGCCGTAAACAGGGCTTTGCAAGTAGCAGGATATAGTCCAGAGAATGCAATGCGTTGTGTCGCTAGTTTACTGCTTGACTGCGATATTTGCACCTTTCGGTCCGACACATCCGTCTTGGGCAGAAGTGTGGTCTAATTTATTATTTTCGTGTCTTAAGACACTAATCTAATCAAATATGAGAAAATGTAAATGTTTAATACACGAATCTAATCAGTTAGATCAGACTAGATCAGTAATGAAGATGATGCTAGCACCCACAGTAGCACACATAAAACCATCATTTCACTATAGCTCAGACAAAACCTTACCAGCTTGTATCTGGCAGCAGTTATGTTGAGGATGTCAATAGGTGCCCTCTTTCGAACATCAACAAATATGGCTCCAGGGATAGCAAGAGCACAGATAATGTGAGCCCAGTGTCCATCTGATGTTGGCTTCAGGGCACCCCCATACAAGCAACACAGAGCACACCGCTGGAATAAATGGAGAACATAAGAAACTCATTCTCATACAATATCCAATAACAAACGACCACAGATATATAAAAATGTAGGTAGCATGTCCTTTACAGGACATCACTTCTTATAACAGCCAACCTACTTGGCTGTTATTAAGTTTCTTTGCAGGTGTACACTGCAGTAGGTTGTCATTACTTTCTGTATGTGGAGGAGCGATTGCACAGAGAAAAAAAAGCCTGTGTCTGCCAAATTGGACACGATGGAATTTGTACCCAGTGCGCAATAATAGTTTTGTGAAATGAATAATTCACCCCTAGGCTATGCTGCCTTACTAATATATTAGGAAGTTAAGACAAATACCTGGGGCCAAGAAGAGGCAGCGCATGAGCTGACAGTAGTCAGTGACTCATAGTTGGCTGATTCCATCAGGGTCAGTGAACAATAGCTGACCAAGATCATATTTCATAAAAGTTTGTATCAATTAACTATAGCAACATAGACTTTGAAAAACTTGATACAAAAGATATAAAAAATGACCACGCCAACTGTCACATCACCACAATAGTAGTCATATATTTTCAGTCGACAGTCCTGGTCACAATCTGAACATTTTGTTCTATAAGACACCAAATGACCACACGAACAGTCACATCACCACAACAGCAGTCATATTACCACAACAATTATCACATATCTGCAGCCGATAGGCCACAATATCTGCAACTTGCTCTGTAAAAGATCACATGACTACTACATTCAGAAGCTCACCAGCTCATCTGGACTACTCTCAGACTGACAGGCTTCGCAGGTCCAGTCAAGGGATGTAACTATTTCCAGCTCGCCGTAACAGCCTGTCAACAGAGTTGCAGAACTTTACAAGAACTTAGTCTCACAGGTAGACAGCAGTTGAGATATATACAAGTAAAAATATGTAGAAGTATAATAAGTAAAGAAATGGGAAAACTTGGAGGTTAGAAAAATATGTTAAAAATGGGAAAATTGGAGGTTAAAAAAATATGTAGAAGTATAATAAGTAAGAAAATGGGAATCTTAGAGGTTGGAAAAATTGTAAACAAAGCAGGCCAATAATGACAATGTTTGAAGACTAATATATTTGCACACTGCAAACATTTATGAGGTCTGTTAGAAAATGTCAACAAAATTTTTAGAACTGCACACAAATATGATATATCAATTTCCGATCAGTGGCACTGCACGATTAAGACTTTCTAAACCCTCTACAGTCTGGTCATCTCTTCTTCTTCTTCTGCCTTCGTTCTCAACCTCCGGCTACCAAGCCATAAACAGGGCTTTGCAAGTACCAGGATGTAGTTTACCTACATGCATGTAGCAATTAGTAACTATAGTGAGATGTGCATGGGTCTAGCAACCATATCACAAAAAAACAAATTGCTACAGAAACCACCACTGAAAGATCATACAAATGCTTTAGCTCAGTCTTCCAGGTGGAGGTCAACTGAAGTGGTGATCCTATGCTCTGGCTGAAATGGAAAAGGAAAAAAGAAGAAGATATGCACAGAACAGAAAAGTTAGCAAAGTATTAGGCACTCAAGAATTGAGCCCTGGTCCTTCTGGTGACGAAAGTGCCTCGCCACAAGAATGAGACAAAGGATTCGGTGGGACAGCTGATCCCACCCAAAAGACTGACTCTAGCTTTCTTGGGGGATGAGATAAGGTGTCCAACTTAGGTGCCGGAGGTCACGGGTTCGAATCACGGGGGAGACCGGGTTTTTTTCAAATGGATCTACTGGTAAAAATTATCCTGATACCTTGGTCAGTGAGATCGGACTCCCGTGTTAGCAGTTAGAAATAGAAAAGAGTAGGCTGAACAGCCGCTGCCCAGACAAAATTCTAATTAAAAATCTACCCAAATTATTTGTATCTTCCCCCATGCCTAGTAAGCCGCAGGAAGTTTAAAATACCTACTGCACATAGCCTTTGGCTAACCTGGCAACAGACATTAACATGCTTGTTTGAATAGCAGAATTCCAAGTAATTATGTAGCATTCTTTACTTTCATCTTTGGAATATAAACCTAGTTCGATCCAGACATGTGTATAGCCAAGGGGGTCATCCAACTTAGAGCCCCACACATTGTAAACCATGGCCTTGGTTTTAGTTGTGTAAGTTTATGGTTTTCACAAACGTGCATTGTGAGACGCTGCAAATGTGACAGCTACTTTGTGTGAATTTTTGGGTCTAGAGAGAGTTTGTCGCTGATGACAGACCCCAGCTATATGAATTGGTGCACAGTTGCCAAATCATAATTATCGATACTAAGGAGTTTGTGTGACATTTTACACCTGTCCCAGAACATTTTTTTTAAAGACATCCGAGACAAAAATCTTGACATGCCTGGGGGAAGTAATCTGTTAGGCTCTGAAGTACCTGCGGAATGTGGGTGGCAATTGCTTTTTTTTTCAGTTTCTACTTCCTGTGGAAGTCAATATTCCTCTATGTTTGTGAGACATGGACAATTGCAGCTGACCTGCAGCAGAGGAGGATACAGGCCTTGGAGATGAGATCTTTCCTAAGAATTCTAAACGTCACATACAAAGACTGAGTTACAAATGAGAAAATATGAGAAAGAATTACAACAGCAATAGGGCCTTTTGAAGACCTCTTGGCAACGGTCAAAAGACAGAAACTCGCTTGGTACAGCTGCATATCCAGATCAAACGGTCTTGCAAATACAATTCTGCACGGAAAAGTGCAAGGCGGATGATGAAGAGGTCAATACAAAAAGAGGTGGCAGGACAACATAAAAGAATGGACCAATCTCCAACCAGAGGAGGCACAGGAAGCAGCCACTGACAAAGAGGGGTGGGTGTGGGGTTGTCGTCATGAGTTCCTCAAGTACCTCACTGGTTACAGGATGACCTGACCCAACTTCCTGTGGCTTGGTTTAGGTAGCTTGACATAAAATATTTTTAAAAAAACCAGAACACTAATGGACAGAGATGTTTGAAACATGGCTTACTGGCGTGGACACACACGAGGCACTTGCTACACCTGAGGAGAGCACTGAGCCCATCCGTGTCTAGAGGGGTCTTGTCACAGGCAAGGCTCTTGTTGGAGACTTGCACTGCGAATGATCCTTCTGGGGTCATAGGAGCTGATTTGGCTGGAATCATGTTGTCAGTGGATACTTCACTAAACATGTGCATCTCCTTGTCAATCTGGGTGGGCCAAGGAAAACATTACAATTGGAATGTGTGACAAAACAAATATTACAAATAGAATGCGAGACAAGAAAAAAATATTACAATTAGAATGTGAAACAATATTACTATTATATTGTGTGACAATATTACTATCAAATTATGAGATAAAAAAACATTTATGATTAGAATGTAAGATAATATTACTATTATATTGTGAGATTATATTACTATTATATTATGAGATAAAACAAAATTTACGATTAGAAAGTAAAAATAATATTACTATTATATTATGAGACAAAACAAAATGTGACAATTATAATGTCAGACAATATTACTATTATATTGTGAGACAAAACTCTTACAGGACACTTGGCAATAAGATTTGGAGAGAAGAGATAAGATATGGATAGCATGATAAGAGAGAGAAGAAGGCGATGACCGGGGCATGTCATGAGAATTTTGTTTCTATTTTGCTCTGCGTTCACCTTATCTCTATTCCGCAAGGTGGTGTGCATTGCACTGTTTTTATTTTGTGTCTGTTGGCCCAGTGCATCCGACTTCGGCATGTATTTTATGTAAGGGTCTGCTTCCTCCTGCATTTTCTAAGGTTTTGCTTTCTCAGGGTAACGGCCCGTGTTGTGATTGGGGAGCAAACCCAGCACCTTGAGGTTGTGAGCTGTTTCACCTAACCACTAATCCACGCCGTCCCCTATGTCATGAGAATGAGTTCAGACATGCCAGCAAAAGCAACAATTATGTAGAACCGAAAGGGTAGAAGAAAGAAAGGTAGACCAAGAACTACTTGGAGACGCACGATGGAGAATGAGCTGTGCTGCACATCTCTGACATGGGGCCCTGCACAAAATGTTGCCCAAGACAGAAAGGTTTGGAAAGTCCTTGTGGAAGCCTCACGTGCTACAGGGCATAAAGAGAATTAGAATTATGAGACAAAACAATATATTACAACTAGAGTGCAAGACAATATTACAATTGGAGTGTGAGACACTATTGTAATTTTGGATTGTGAGAAACACTATTACAAATGGATTGTGAAAGACAGTATTACAACTGGAGTGTGAGACAATATTACAATTGGAGTGTGAGACACTATTGTAATTTTGGATTGTGAGAAACACTATTACAAATGGATTGTGAAAGACAGTATTACAACTGGAGTGTGAGACACTATTACAATTGGATTGTGAAAGACACTATTGTAATTTTGGATTGTGAAAGACAGTATTACAACTGGAGTGTGAGACACTATTACAACTGGATTGTGAAAGACACTATTACAAATGGATTGTGAAAGACAGTATTACAACTGGAGTGTGAGACACTATTACAACTGGAGTGTGAGACACTATTACAACTGGAGTGTGAGACACTATTACAATTGGAATGTGAGAGACACTATTACAATTGGAATGTGAGAGAAACTATTAGAACTGGATTGTGAGAGACATTATTACAACTGGATTGTGAGAGACACTATTACAATTGGATTGTGAGAGAAACTATTAGAACTGGATTGTGAGAGACACTATTACAACTGGATTGTGAGAGACATTATTACAATTGGATTGTGAGAGACACTATTACAACTGGATTGTGAGAGACACTATTACAATTGGATTGTGAGAGACACTATTACAATTGGATTGTGAGAGACACTATTACAACTGGATTGTGAGAGACACTATTACAATTGGATTGTGAGAGACACTATTAGAACTGGATTGTGAGAGACACTATTACAATTGGATTGTGAGAGACACTATTACAACTGGATTGTGAGAGACACTATTACAATTGGATTGTGAGAGACACTATTAGAACTGGATTGTGAGAGACACTATTACAATTGGATTGTGAGAGACACTATTAGAACTGGATTGTGAGAGACATTATTACAATTGGATTGTGAGAGACACTATTACAACTGGATTGTAAGAGACATTATTAGAACTGGATTGTGAGAGACACTATTACAACTGGATTGTGAGAGACACTATTACAACTGGATTGTGAGAGACATTATTAGAACTGGATTGTGAGAGACACTATTACAATTGGATTGTGAGAGACATTATTACAACTGGATTGTGAGAGACACTATTACAACTGGATTGTGAGAGACACTATTACAACTGGATTGTGAGAGACATTATTAGAACTGGATTGTGAGAGACATTATTACAACTGGATTGTGAGAGACACTATTACAATTGGATTGTGAGAGACACTATTACAACTGGATTGTGAGAGACATTATTACAACTGGATTGTGAGAGACACTAGCTAGTAATTAACCACATAAGGATATTGAACATGCACATTTCGACCTTACAACTTTCGTTAGCTGAAACGGAACTTACTTAATAAAAGCGCCTAATATATTACAATTAGAATATAAGACAAAATATTTCAAACACAACTTACAATTAGAATTTGAGACAATTATTAATCATGTTTAATATAATACGAATAAAACAGCTAAAATAGACTTTGAACAAAAACTTGCTCAGAGGATCAAGACTGACAGTAAAAGCTTCTTCTCTTATGTTAGGAATAAACAAAGAACGAAAGACAAAGTAGGCCCTCTCATAGACAGTACAGGGAAAATAATAAGTGAGTACAGGGAGGCAGCTAATCTGCTCAATCAGTACTTTGGCACAGTCTACACAAAAGAGGACTGCTCCAAGATCCCAGAGCCTATAGATATTTTTCAAAGACACATGGATACAGCGGGATTAAGATCAATCTGTATTACAGAGGAAATAGTTTTTAAAAAATTGGAGGGGTTGAAAGTGAATAAATGTCCAGGTCAAGATGGTATTCATCCAAAATTGCTGTATGAAATTAGAGACCAACTAGCAAAACTATTGGCTATATTATGTTCTCAATCACTTACAAAAGGGATTGCTCCACGGGATTGGAAAGATGCAGGAGTGATTCCCTTATTCAAAAAGGGCAAAAAATCAGATCCAGCAAATTATAGACCGGTGAGTTTAACGAGCATAGTCTGTAAATTGTTAGAGTCAATAATCAAATAAAACATTGTAATGCATTTAGACAAATTTAATCTAATTAGAAATAGTCACCATGGGTTTACTAGAGGGAGATCATGCTTAACAAATCTATTAGAATTCATGGAGGGGGTTACTAAAATCATAGATAAAGGGGAGCCAGTGGATGTTATTTATCTAGACTTTGCAAAGGCCTTTGATAGAGTACCTCATCAAAGATTATTTCGAAAGTTAAAATCACATGGAATAGGTGGGGAAGTTGCCAAATGGATTGAAAATTGGTTAACGGGAAGAAGGCAGAGGGTGGGCATAAATAAGGAGTACTCTGAGTGGTGTGAAGTGAAAAGTGGTGTGCCACAGGGCTCGGTTTTGGGACCAATTTTGTTCTTGATATATATAAATGATTTGGACATTGATATGAGATCCATGATTGCAAAATTTGCTGATGACACAAAACTATGCAGTAGTGTCTCATCTAAAGCGGAAGTGGATATTTTGATGTCGGATTTAGATAAAATTTGAGAATGGTCTGTAAGCTGGCAAATGGAGTTTAATGTAGATAAATGTACAGTCATCCACATGGGTAGATCCAATATGGAACATAATTACAGAATGGGAGAAAACAATATTAGAAAGATAGATAAGGAAAGAGACCTAGGGGTTATAATAGATCATACAGGAAAGGTGAGTGAGCAAGTTAAGGTAGCAGTGAAAAAGGCAAATGCAATGTTAGGTATGATAAAAAGAAATATTAAACATAGGAGCAAGGAAGTGATCGTCAAACTGTATAAAGCTTTAGTTAGACCTAGATTGGAGTACTGTGTACAGGTGTGGAGTCCTTATCATAGAGGGAAAATAAACATGCTAGAAAGAATACAAAAAAGAGCGACAAAGATGATAGTGGGATTCCAGAATTACAGTTATGAGGAACGACTCAGAAAAACCGGCCTACAGTGTCTCGAAGAGAGAAGAATTCGTGGTGACTTAATACAGGTTTATAAGATGATCAGAGGAATCGATAAATTAGACTATAAGAAGTTTTTTAAACTACAGCCACCTACAATAACACGAGGGCATAGCTACAAGCTGACTAAAGAGAGGTCCAGGTTAGATATTAGGAAATATTTTTTTAGTCAGAGAGTGGTGTCTGCTTGGAATGCATTGCCAGGGGGGGTAGTGGAGGCAGGGACAGTTAATGCATTTAAGAATAAACTGGATGCGCATAGCTTTTAGAGCAAGGTGATGTAAATGTAACTGGTTGTATACAAACTCTTCTCAATCAGAGGATACCAGACCTTCCGTCTCGATAGAGAAGGCTACAAAGGAGGGGTCCTGATACTGACCAGAAACTGCATACCGAGTAGCGCAGTACCTGTCAATCACACCGGACAAGCAGAAATTGTAGGAGTTGACATAATGGCTCAAGAGACGAAGCTCCGCATTTTCAATCTGTACGGACCACCAAATAGAGACCTATCTCTCTCGAGTATGGAGGTCAGAGACTCCAACTGCATAGTAGTTGGAGATTTCAACAGCCACTCGGAGAGATGGGGATACTCTGACACAGACAGCAGAGGTGACGAAGTGGAAGATTGGGAGATAGATGCAAATCTCTCCCTAATCAATAGGCCGGAGGATAGCCCTAGCTTCTATTCTAGAACATGGCATACCACCTCGACTCCAGATTTGGCCTTCTCCACACAGGACATACACCATAAAATAGACCGCCAGGTGCTAAACCAACTGGCAGGTAGCGACCACAGGCCGATCAGGCTAACCATTGACATGGAAGTAGGCCCGCAGGAAACAAAACCGCTCCCACGTTGGAATTACAAACGAGCCGACTGGGACAGATTTGCAATCCTGACACACGAAACACCAAAATGAAGCCCATGGTGGAAAGCCTAAGCAAGGCAATAATGCAAGCCGCCACTGAAACCATCCCAAGAGGAGCTAGGAAAAACTATAAGCCCTACTGGAATGATGAGTTGCAGAAAGTGGAAGATGCAGTAACAAATGCTAGGAACATGGCAGAGCGAGAAAAATCCATGGAGGCAAACATCGCCCTCAAAGCCGCCACGGCGAAATACAAACACACTCTCAAGCAAACAGCAAGAGAAAGCTGGAAAAATAAAACGGAAAGCCTAAACCTGGACAAAAACGGGAACAAGCTATGGAAGCTAGCCAGAGCCATGAACGACGAAACCCTGTCAAACAAACATATTACCATCAAGCAGGGCGAGAACTTGATCACAGGTAAGAAAGCCGCAAACGCTTTTGTCGATCACTATGCCAGAGCAAACCACATCGAGGTCCCTGCAGATAAGCATACAGACATTAGCGAAGAGCTAAAGGGACACGAAAACATAAATACGGCTCCCGAAGAGCACATGATGGCCAAATTAACAATGCGCGTAATGAAAGAGGCTATGAGAACATTAAAGAAAAGGAAATCTCCCGGAAAAGACGGGATAACAAACGAAATGCTGATGGGGCTGGGCCAAACAGCGAAGAGGAAACTGCTATGGGTCCTGAACCAAAGCTGGAAAAGGGGATTGTACCCCAGGCATGGAAAGACGCAATACTGGTACCAGTACCAAAAACAGGAAAGGACAAAACAGATCCAAATGGATACAGGCCCATCAGCCTACTGAGCTGTGTCGGCAAGCTGATGGAACGGATGATAAACACCAGACTGATGTGGCATCTGGAAGAAAAACGAATACTAATTCCACAGCAAGCCGGCTTTAGACAGCACAAATCCACTGAGGACCAGGTCATCCTCATAGCCCAGGAGATAGAAGATGCCTACCAGGCACAGAAACACACAGTAGCTGTTTGGGTGGATCTGGAAAAGGCATTTGACAAAGTCTGGAAAGACGGACTTAGAGTCAAGCTAAGAAGAAGTGATGTTTGTGGGAAAATGTACAAGTGGATCAACCACTACCTCAAACAAAGAACGGCCAGAGTCCAAGTACAAGGGCAGATGAGCAAAAAGGTGACACTCGAGCAGGGAGTACCCCAAGGGGGAGTACTGTCACCCACACTCTTCCTGGTATATATAAACGATATTACAAAGAATATACCAAGAAGAGTCCATAGCTCAATGTTCGCAGACGATCTGGCTATGTGGACCTCTGAAAAGAATTTCACCATAGCAAGAAATCGGATGCAGACGGCCCTAACATCGCTGGAAGAGTGGGCGAACTCATGGCTGGTCAAAATAAACGAGGAAAAAACCACATGCACAATATTCTCGCTTTCATTAAAACCCCAAAATACCAAATTAAGTCTAAATGGCAAATTCCTGCAGCCAAACGACAACCCAACCTATCTGGGAGTCACATTTGATCGGCGCATGACATGGAAAAGTCAGATTGAGAGAAACCGAATGAGAACCAGAGAAAGAATGGCAATCATGAGGAAACTTGCTAGCACAAGCTGGGGAGCAGACGAAGGCATACTAAAGAAACTGTACACTGGAAGAGTGAGACCAGTTCTCGAGTATGGCATTGCGGCATGGACAACAGCAGCGAAAACGAACTTCGATAAAGTTAGCAAACTTCAAAACCAAGCCATGAGAATTATAACAGGAGGCATGAAGTCAACGCCAATTGTAGAACTTGAAAAGATTACAAAACTGCAATCCATGACCGATAGAAGAGACTGCAGAGCCCAGCTGCAGTCAGAGAAACTCCGAAGACTGACCGACCATCCAATGCACCAGAGACTAAACAATTTGGGAAATGGGAAACTAAAGCGGAGAAACTTTGCAGAAATAGCCAAAGCAAAGATGCACGAAGATCCCATAAACGCACTAACAACACCAAAACCCATCACTACTGTACGAAAACCTACCTGGAGGCAGGATATATTTCCAGAGGTGGTAGAAAATATACCAGGTATTGGAAACAAAAACTGCCAGACTGAAAAAGAAAGGAGAGATACTACCCTAAGCTTCATATCGAAAAGCTACCCAAGCATGGACTGGACCCATGCATACACCGACGGTTCTGTAACAAACACTACACAGAACGGAGGGGCAGGAGCATTCCTGAACCTACCAAATGGCGGAAAAATAACACTGTCATTCGCTACTGGTAAGTACACAAGCAATTTCAGAGCGGAGGCAGAGGCACTGAGGGCGGCAGTGGAAGAAATGGTGACACACAATGAAAATGAAAGCCATATAGTCCTGCTTACAGATGCTCTCGCCGTAGTCACAGCGCTAAAAAGCCAGAAAAACACTGAGCTTAATGACTTAAGAGCAGCACTCTGCAAACTGTGCCAGCAGTCCGCACCAAAAAGGGTAGTGGTACAGTGGGTTCCATCACACTGCAACATCCAAGGCAACGAGGAGGCAGACAGACCAAATGGGAAACCGAACATACTGGTTACACCAAAAACGATGCCTATTACCAGTTGAACCGAAGAGAGCAGGTCGTTGTCTTCAGACTTCGCACTGGCCACAATAGACTGCGGTACCACCTATTCAACAAATTGAAGATAGGTGGTACCGACGAATGCCCGTGCGGTACTGGTAAAATGACTGCTGAACATCTGCTGCAGAACTGCCCGACATACGAGGATCAGAGAGAGCAGATGTGGCCATCACCAGTGGAACTGCAAGACAAGCTCTATGGCAGTGGCGACAGCCTCAGGATGACCGCCGCTTTTTTCGAAAAAATAATGGTTACTGTCTGACTGCGTACGAAGAAGAAGAAGTATACAAACTCTGCAGGGTCTTCTAAACCAGTATAAAGACGTTAAGTTAAGTTAAGTTATGTCACGTGCTCCCATGGTACCAGAAGGGGAGCAAAAATAATAGTATTACTATAACCTGCCAGACATGTCGTAACAGGTGACCATGGATGGTTAGGTATAGGGATGGCTATTCCTTCCTGAAGAAACTTTCAGCCACAAAAAATTCAACCATATATAGACAGGTCAACAATAAATACTTGGGAGTATTTGTTGAAGACCTTTGCTCAACAGGGAGCTCAAAAGATTTTCATTGACTAAAAATTCTCATGATTTTCTATCAATTGTTTTGTTCCTAGCTCTCCATGTTAACCATTTCCTTTTCCAGGTTATAGACAATGGCACAGATTGCCTGCAAAATGTACATTTTGACCGATAAGACGATCACCCTGGCTTCTAAAACATCCATTGGTTGCATTTTGTCATTTAGTTAGCAGAATTTTAGGTTTTGATGTCACCTACAAAATTGTTGATAATCTGTGCATGCACAACTTCCATTTATTATCAAATTATTTTCGATGGGCCTGTATTTACCAATATGGAAAACGTTCAAATTCGTCGCACTTTTCACGATAAAAATTGAGCTTCAAGACCCGAAATAAGAGTTACAATTTGATCAGATAAAAGATCATGCATCTGGATTACTCACGGTTAATTAACACGCGCCTGATTCAGACTTTGAATAGGACACAGAAGAAAGATAAGATGATTTTTTTTTTTTTTAATTTTTTTTTTTTGGCGTTCGCCTTATTTCTCTTATCCCCCAAGGCGGTGTGCGTTGCATTGTGGTTTTTATTTTGCGCCTGTCGGCCCAGTGCATCCGACTTCAGCATACATTTTTATGTAAGGGTCTGCTTCCTCCTGCATTTTCTAAGGGTTTGCTTCCCCGGGATAACGGCCGGTGCTGTGATGGGGATCGAACCCAGCACCTTCTGGTTGTGAGCCGTGCCACTTAACCAATAGGCCACGCCGTCCCCTTGGTCTGTGGTATAAAAATTGACAGATGTGTCGCCAAAAACACATGTCGTGGAGGGGAAAAAAAAAATCGTCTTTCTTTCAAATTCCCATATCTGCCGTTACGCCATTTAATGATTCATGCCAACATATAATTTTTATTACAAATACTTCATATCATAGATAGCTTAATTATGTGTCTTACAATGTTTAAATTATTGACTGATGTTGAATGCCCACAATCTCTACTCTTTTGTTCACCCTGAAAAAGAGCGTTAAATGGCAGGTTGCAGTAGCTTTTCTCACATCCCGAGTGTGCTGATATAGGTGGGCTGGGGTCCTCCGGGCTGTTGTGCTATGCTTGGCTTCATCTGCGTGTTGCTGAGTACTGCAGGGGATCACGTCGACCCTTCACCTCGTTAACCAGACAACAATGAAGACAACCCCATTTTCAGGGAGAACTGCAAAGTCAAGGTGGTGGTCTTGGCCAGTATGTTTTTTCCTCGCTCTGACTAATATATCCGATCAATATGTTTGGCCTGACCAGATGTTAGTCTTCTCTCCCAATGTATAAATCATAATTTTAGCTCAATTTTTATTAATATTAATTTCTTTCACTTTTGAATAAAACTTGAACATACAGAATTGCAGTACTTGTCCAGGACGGGAAGACACAAATCATCAAATTATCCAGGACTGGTTGGTGGTGTTATTTAATGCCCACAATGAGTAAGTTTACTCTTTTGTGCACCCTGAAAAGGGCTTTAAGTGGCGGGTTGTAGTAGCTTTCCTCACATTATGACGAAGATGGCCTGCGATCCTCCAGGCGATTGTGTTTTGCTTGGCTTCATCTGCGTGACACTTACTACTACGGGGATCACGTTGATCTACATCTCGTCAGCCAGACTGCCTTGACAAAAGCCTATTTCCAGGGAATGCTACACGAAAGAAAGATAGTGCTCATGCTCAGTATATTGTATCTGACCCTGACGTCCTGGTCAGTATGGTGTGCCTGACCGGACTAGCGTCTCAGTTCCCCCATCCAGGACTGGCAAAACCAAGATACATACATCTTTTAAAGGCATACAATACCTAAAAAGACTGGTCATGATGATTTTGGCAGTTTGGCAAAGAAGGTATGGGGATATATTTGGCAATCCATTGGAGGTATGTTACCCTAGAAATGATAAAGAAACCCTTGCTTTAGGACTCACACTGAATCTCTGAAAGATGGAACAGACTGAACAGTGAGGCTCTCTGTTGGACATGAAGCTGTTATATGATCTTGTGGCATTGATGTCATGTGGTCTACACTGCCAGAGCTTACTGAATGGCTTGGCCCAGGCGTGGCCTGCTCCAGGGGAGATGGTGATGATGTCTGTCTCTGTAAGGAAGCAACCACAAATACAATTATACTGCCACAATGAACATACAGTTTCGTCTTACTTGCTTGGAATCTTGGTATCCAAACCGGCAAGTGAATAGGAATTTTCTTATTTTTCTAAATTTTTGTCTAGATAGCAGTTAACAGTCAGCTCTTTTCACAAGTTTTTATTTAACTTGACATGACCATTGTCCATAGACTATTTTTCTCCTATTTTAACCAACTTCATCGTAACCTAGAGAGCTGAAATTCTGCACACAACCTTTAACAGTGCGATCTGTTTATCAAAATTTGGCGGATCCTGGACAGGTCATTCCAAAGCTATTACCGAAAAATGTATTTTCTTTATACTTCTTTTGTCCAGTCTCGTGACCATGTATGGTTCAATTGAATTCCATGCGAATTCCCGGAAATCTTCGTCGTAGCGTGAGTGACAATTGTCAAAGTCTGGCAACAGAAAAGAAACCCCAAAACATGTCTTAGTATAAATTAAAGTCTGTACTGAAAAATGTCGTTTTTGTATATTTACTACAGCCTTAAAAAAAACAACCCCAGTAATGGGAAAAAGTCGTATTGGTATTTTTTTTTTTTGTGTGTGTGGGTATATTAACTTGTTTATTTTCAATTGCTAGGGGTTCTTTTATGTATGTAAACATGATCTCTGAGTTTATTGTCCGTCTTCAACAGACACTTGAGATTAGGAGTTGCTTGAAACTTACAGGTTTCATGCCCTCACTTCTTGAGAGCCGAACACCTTTCTTCTCTGCTATAGTGGCCGCCACTTCTTCATACTCAATCACTGGATGGCATGGGCTAGTGGTTTAGTGATACGGCGTACAACCAAAAGGTACTGGGTTCGCTCTCAATCACAGCACTGGCCGTTACCCTGGGGAAGCAAACCCTTAGAAAATGCAGGAGGAAGCAAACCCTTAGAAAATGCAGGAGGAAGCAGACATAAATGCATGACAAAGTCGGATGCACTGGACTGACAGGCGCAAAATAAAAACATTGTGCAGCGCACAAAACGGCGAAAGCCAAAAAAAATAAAAAAATAATCATAAATACAATTATACTGCCACAATGAGCATAATGGAGTCATGGCTTTAACAAAGTCATTTCTGTGACTTGTCTTTATGAGGCGAAGTGCGTTACACTGTGTTGCGCACCCTTGGAAAACAGTGCACATGTCTTCAGCATACATTTTTGGTGGGCTTTTTTAATCTAGCCTTTGACTGTCCCCAACCTACCTGCAAGGCAGCAGTTGTTTGATGTCTAAGGCTTCTCTTTTAGGAAAATTGTCTTACTGGACTGACTTTGTCTTCCAACTCAGAGGAGCAGATGGGACCGGATAGGACATACGATGGGGCAAGCACAGTCCAACATAACTAGACAGATTTGCACATGGAATCCTCAAGGAAAGAGAAAGATAGGCAGATAAAAAAATACACGGAGAAGAGAATGCAAGAAAGAACTATGATTAGATGGTTGCACCTGGAGAGGCAGAAAGAGTAACCAAGGACTGTGTATGCTGGTGAGATGTAGTCAATGGCCTACGCAGCGAAGAGAGGAGTGATCAATTTTGATTGATTGATTGACTTACTCTCACATGGTCTATGTTATTGATAGAGATTGCTGACCTCAACTTTCAGCTATGATTTTGATTAGAGACAATAAAGTGGCCGGGAAAGCCTATATTCTTTTTCTTCTTCGTACGCTGGTTACAGCGATATATGTTGCACTGTGTTACTTTGTTAAGCCTGTGGCCCAGTGCATCCGATTTCAACAGGCTTTCCTGTAGGGATACCCTCCTTAGCCTTTGGCTGTCCCCAGCCTATCTGCAAGGCAGCAGTTGTTTTTGGTCAGAGTTGTCTCTCTTAGGGAAGTTGTCTTGCAGGACTATCGAGTCTTCCCCACTCGTGTCTATCGGGAGTGGCAATGATATGATATGGTGGACTATGTACTAGTTTGAACTATCCCGGAAGAGAGGCAGTCCAGTGTGTCTGTGTCCTAGGATCGTCACGTCCTGCCAGAAATGTGGCATATGCATGTGAGTGGTGTATCTCTTTGCCCCCTTTATTTTCTCGGCTTCTCTGCAGTGATGGTATGCCTGGCATTCCCCGCCACCTGGGAGGTTGTCACAATAGGGCAGAGGTGCAATGTCCGCTGGCCTGCATCTCTTCTGCGTCCATTGGTATGACTGATAGCGGACAGAGGTAAAGAGCGAGGCAGGAGTGCATTTAACCAGGGGACAAGCCTGGTTATGGAACGGAGATGTTCGCCTGGTGTGCGGACATATCTCATGATCAAGCGTTGAGTCTCAACAGTTTGCAGTGAGGTGGCTGCTCTACTGCTTACGACACCCCGACCGAGAACTAAGCCTTCTACTAGTGGTTTCACACCTCAATTGCCGTATGGGGTGAATATCAAGCAGTTCCCCACCCGCTTTGATCAGCGGGACGGCAGAGACCTCTTTCTGCGGCTCGACCGGGTCGGGCTGCGGCGTGAGCTCCAGGTCCCAACCATATCGTTGCCTCCCATCGCAGTGGTGCTGAGGTTCGGGGCGGGATTCCAGCTTAGAGGCGTTCGGCCGTAATCCCTCAGATGTTAGCCTCGCACCGTTAGCTTATCAGCCAGGTACGTGGACCAAGTGTCTGAGATTCCTCTCGGATTGAGCAGGATTACCGTAGCAACGACCTGTCATTAGTAGGGTAAAACTGACCTGTCTTCCGAGGGTCTAATACCAGCACCCGTTCACTATTAGACCCAACGATTTTAATAGAGAGAGCTGTCAATCAATAATCAAGTGTCCGAAACCTGCGATTCCTAAGCCTATATTCAAGTTATGATGATGATTGGGATGGAGGGGGTGTGTCGTGCACACACCTTACAAATATAATCATACCTGGTTTCATGCTGGAGTCTGTCAAAATGACCTGCCCAGGATCAGGACAAACTGTGGCAGACGACAATGACTCATCCTGCTGCTTGGAGCTACAACTTGTGGATGTCGTCTTCTTGCTGCTTCTTGGCTGCTTCCGTTTGGCGTCTGCCACAGCCAACACATGTTTCCTCCTTGTTTTGTTATCACTGGAGGCAGCACAGGTCAGCTTTCTCCAGGCCTGCAACAGTTCACATGCCAATTTGTCATTAATATTAATTAATATATTACACATTTCAGACGTTGGTCTCATTAAACAGCTCACATGTCAGTTTGTCACTACTATATTTATTTATTTTTGTGTGTTTGCCTTATTTCGCTATTCCCCAAAGCGGTGTGCATTGAACTATATTTTTATTTGCGCCTGCCGGCCCAGTGCATCCGACTTCGGCATGCATTTTATGTAAGGATCTGCTTCCTCCTGCATTTTCTAAGGGTTTTATTCCCCAAGGTAACGGCCATTGCTGTGATGGGGATCAAACCCAGCATCTTCGGGATGCGGGCCGTATCACTTAATCACTAGTCCACGCCGTCCCGTCACTAATATGAGATTGTACATCTCACATCAGTCGCAGCTGATGTGAAATACAGAACTGGCACAGATAGACAGACATATAGTGGTCAAAGACATCCAGGCGTCTCCTAATGGTGTGCAGATTCCAGCTCCAAGATCGATCCTAACACGGCCTGCATGACGATTGATGTTGTTCCTCGAACAACTCTATGGTGACGGCTGACCTACTGGATGTCACCTTTGATGGATGTGCCATTGACAGGTGTGGTAGATTGAAATACCTCGAGGTAACCTTTGATTGCAGTCTCTCATATAGATACCACATCTAGGGGACGGCGTAGGTTAGTGGTTAAGTTACACAGCTCACAACCGGAAGGTGCTGGGTTCGCTCCCCATCACAGCACCGGCCGTTACCCCGCGGAGGCAAACCCTTAGAAAATGTAGGAGGAAGCAGACCCTTACATAAAATACATGCTGAAGTCGGATACACTGGGCCAACATGTGCAAAATAAAAACCGCAGTGCAACGCAGACCCGCCTTGGGGAATAGATAAATAAGGCGAACGCAAAATAAAAACATTTATTTACCACTCAGCACTTATGGGTATGCCCGGAGTGCAGCAAAGTCGATTCTTAAAAACAATAGAATTTCAGTTATTGGCCTGTTTAATTCAATACTTCTTCATTGTTCACTCTCAAATAATATATTTCCACTCATAAATCCGGCAGTCCTTCTCATGGTTCTCTCGTCAGAATACAGTTTATCTTTTAATTGGGTTAGGGAGTGCCATGTAGTCACTCTGTTCCTCTTGTGGAGCAAGTAGACCTTGTATAGCATGTTCCATCATTTATTCTCCCCATATTTACACATGTCCGTGTATCCAATTTTTTAGATGATTTTTTTCAGTCTGGCCTGTTTACGATCTGAATATTGTCACTTGGATCTCTTCTTGCTTTATCAAATTTTGGGTGTTCTCTGTGCATTTGTCTTTGTTTCTTCATATGTAGCTCGTCTTATATTTGGGGTTTGCCTCCTCTCTCTTTTGCCAGTCTATCTGCCTCCCCATTTCTGTGTAACTTACAGCATGCAGAAATCCACTGAATTGTCGTTATGTTGAAATTGTAGTTGGTCTTCATAAGTGCCTAAGACAGGCTGTCCAATTCATTGTCTTTATGGTTTCTAAGGGCTTTTATGACTGACAGAGAGTCTGTAAGGAAAATGATGTTGTCTCTGGCATGGCTTTTACTTTCCATGATGGCTATTGTAGCTATTCTCAGTGCTCCTTCTCAGCTCTGAAGATGTTTGAGAATTTAACAGTGGCCACCAAGATATGGATTTCCTGTCCCTTATTTAATTTTGTGTAAACGTCTCCACCTCCATTTTTCATAGACCCCCCCCCGTTGGTACATCTGTCTATATGTAGGTACATTCTGTGGATGGGTATATCCCTTGAATATATTCTAATACTATATGTTTTCTCTCCGGTTCTGTTTGGGTTCCTTTTATCCATCATTTCTGGTGTGTTGTCCATCAGCTCTGGGAATTGTGTCCTCTTCCATGGTGGAAATATGCTGCTTGTCATTAGGGGCTCTACTTTTTGTGCAAGATCTGTCATGGAGTGGACTAGTGCTTTTTGAGCAAAGTCGCTTCTCTGGCGTCTGCTTCAGCCATACCCTGCAGTCTTTTAATCATTAGTCCTACAACACAAGAAGCCATGCATGTTTATTTGTAAAATGTTTAGTTTAACCTTGGTAAATCAGTAAGTAGGTCACAAACTGATATGAGATAGCTGATAAATGTAGTTGGTAGTTTCTAAAGGTGTCATTATGTGACATCAAACTGGTGTCATTATGTGACATCAAACTGGTGTCATTATGTGACATCAAACTGGTGTCATTATGTGACATCAAACTCCAGCTTTGTTATTGCTGTAGGTAGCAGGTGCCGGGTGTCACATACATATGTGCAGCTCAGATTCAAAAATGACGTCCGTGTTCACAGAGCAAAGAACACTGTGCTGTTGGGTGTTGTTTTTTTATGCTGGTAAAAGGACTGACTGCAAATGCTACTTGTTTTACGATGAGAAGTGATTGTCACGTAAAGTGGTGCATAATTGGATTGACAAACTTTGTCAAGGATAAACTTTGTCAAGGATATTTTGAGCTAACATGCGAGTAACGGTAGACAGTGTAGCAACTACAAATGGGCGCTCTCCTGGTTTAGCCTACAATGTAATGCATGGTCCCACTTTGGTGATAGATTTTTTGTGAAAGATTTAGAGGTTGAATGTGAAGTGCAAATGTGGCTGAGAGACAGCAGGCCAAAGACTTCTACACTGCAAGTTTTTGTGCACTGATGAAGTGATGGGATAAGTGAATCAATGTTGGTGGAATTTATGTTGAGAAATAAGGGACAGTTAACTTCTAATAATGAATAGTTTTCAAGTTTGCATCAAATTAATTATTTATTTTAAAATAGTCATTTGTGACCTGTTTACTGACTTGCTCGTGTGTGTGTGCGTGCGCGCTGGACATAATTTTAAGATCGGGTGGAATTATCGGAATTCTTGGAATAAAAACATTTTCCCATGGTGGAGGAGAGATTAGCCGTATGTTGAGAATTCCATGGACAGCAAAGAGGGCTAATAACGTGGTGGCTTGAAGAGGCACATGCACAAAGACAGCTTATGGTAAAAATCAGAACAGGGCAGTCATCTTTTATTGTGCATGTCATGAGAAGAGGTGGGTTGTAAACACACTGGGACGATTGGCAGAATCACACAGAAGAGGGAGGCAGAGAGAGAAAATACTGAACAACTCAAAGGAATGGCATGACAGACGATCAATGGCACAAACGATAAGAGGAGGTGGAGATACATGATCGCCAATGCCAACCAGAAGGCACGTAATGCTGATGATAGCTGGGTGGATTAAAGTGGGGAACGAAATTTGCATAATTGATGCCAAAAATCTTGAAAGGAGCACAGAGGGGAAAATTATTTCATTCCAAGAATTCCGCTAATTCCATCCGATCTGTAAATATATATAAAACAAATATTCTTCTGAAATCAAGGACGTTGTGTCACAGTTCTCAGTGACGGTGTAATATATGCGCCTTTCGCCCCGACACATCTGATTTCAGTTGGCTTTTTTTTAGTACTGTGTTTGCCTTCCCACTGAAGTCCCTATCTCTTGGCCAGACTACACCTGTGGCTAATCAAGCCCGTTTCCAGAGTCGCACATGAAGGTGGAATAGGGTTTTGGTCAACTATGGTCGGCTGACTCTAGCTGTAAGTCGCTGGCTGCTGTCAGCTCATGTACTGACGTATCTTAGTCCCAGATGTTTAGTTCAATTATAAGCTTCCCAATAAATTGGTTTTATTTTGCAGATCATTCTTGTAAGATATCAGCAAGGCTCCAACATACATAGAGATAACTCAACTGAACGTATTTATACTGGTTTAGAAGACTCTACAGTCTGCATACAACCAGTTTCTTGGAGGGTGGTTTTTAACGATGCGCGAGACCATCTTAATAGACTCAAACACTAGCGCTAAGTAGACGCATAGCCAGTTAGGTGCCATCTATAGCTGCTCTTAACAAACCACACGGGGAAAGGTACAAATAACTTTGGTAAATTTTTTATTTTAATTTTGTCAGGGCAGAGGCAGTTAAGTCTACTCTTTTCGATTTCCAATTGCCAAGGAATTTTTAACGTGCTCAACACTGAACACAGAAGTTTGATCTCACTACACAGAGATCAGGGGAATTTTTACTAGAAGATCCACGTGAAGAAAAAAAAAATCCCAATCTCCACCCTGATTCAAACACAGGACCTCAGGCACCGATGCGGGGACCTTACCTTGAGACCACTGAGACCCCTTTGCAATCGATCAGCAACAGGTTTTGATACTAGTCTTTTTCATCATCTTTATCATCATCATGTCCTTTTTCACTGGAGTGTGCTCATAAGTGTGCACATAATGACCACAACAGTTGGCTTCCTTCCTTGTGTGCTCTTCCTGTGGTGGTTTCCATAGCCATTTGTTCTACACAATGAGGTAGTTAGCCACATTCACAACTCTCTTTGACTGCCTTTTACAATATGCACGAAGAAGTGCAGTAGTACTGTTTCTTCCTCTGCAGTAAAGAGTCCTATTATCAACACATGAAGTATCTTTCCGTGCACATATTAAAATGTTTCCGTGAGGAAGGCTAAATAGCCAGTACTATAGTCGTAACCCACTCAAATGAACAGATAAGGGCCAGAGTATCTTATACAAACAGATAGATAAAGGCCAGAGCATCTTATTGAAACCTATGGGCCAGGACATCTTATACGAATAGATAAGGACCACAGCATCTTATAAGAACAGATAAAGGCCAGAGCATCTTATACAAACCTATGGGCCAGGACATCATATACAAACAGATAAGGGCCATAGCATCTTATACAAACAGATAAGGGCCATAGGATCTTATACAAACAGATAAGTGCCATAGCATCTTTTACGAACGGATTAAAAACCACATCTTATACAAAAAGATGCACAGATTCACCCTGAGACAACTAAGAGAAACAAACATTGAATACGATTGGAAACTCAACATGGGTTTCCTAGATCAAGAAAAGGCTTTCAATAGAGTAGACAGAAATAAACTATATGCCATCCTAGACTACGGAGTACAAGGGCAACTATTAGAGCACTGTACCAAGGGTTTCAAGGTATAGTAAGAACAACAGATGGTCTGAACGAAACAATGGAGATAACCGGGGTGAGACAAGGGTGTGTGTTGTCGCCACTACTCTTCAACACATATATGGACAGAATAACGCTGGAGGCCTAATTGGAGCATCTGCCAAGAAATGCAGAGGAAGAAAGGACAGGCTGATCAGTTAAACAAACTCCTTTTTGCAGATGATCAATGTCTACTTTACGAGAGTGAAGATGATCTGCAGCAATATCTAACTGCGCTCAACTCTGTATGTGAAAGATACAGTGTCAGAATTAACACATCCAAAACAGAAACTATGTAGATAAGCATATCAGCTGAAAACATGAACATTACGCTAAACGGGACCAAGATCAAACAAGTGCAAGAGTTCAAATACTTTGTCAGTGTTTTCACACAGCATGGAGGTTTAGATAGAGAGATTGAGATCAGGTGTCAAAAAGCAAATGCGATTGCCTACCAGATGTCACCATCATTGAAACACCCAAACATAAACATGTCCACAACAAGAATGCTGATCAACAGTATATTCATGCCAACTCTCTGTTACCAGTGCCAAACATGGACTTTAACAAAAACTCTAGAGAGAAAGATCACGACATGTGAGATGAGATGCCTTCGGAAAACAATCAACGTAACTAGGAGAGAGAGAATACGCAATGAAGATGTGAGAAGAATAGTTGAGGCGAGACCCTGCACTGAATATATTCATGAAGTGAGAATCAATTGGTTTAGCCTGACCAACTTCCCCTGTGCGCCTATAACGCACAACATTCAGGTTTTCGCATCCATGGTAGACCGAGAACTAGATGGATAGGAAATGTTGCAGCTATTCTAAATCGTTATGGGATGACGACCACTTCAGCGACACGTCTGGCCCTGGACAGAAAACTACAGATCACCAGACGCAAGTGGAAAAGACAAGACAAGATTGTGATCTTACAAGGACTGCTGTTGATGGCATTACATCTGACTTGGCACTTCTTTTGAAACGATACTTTCCAAACGTGCATGTGCCTCCTCTATTTTTCAGAAATCATCAGCCTAGAGTGAGCCAAACCTCCAGGATAAGACTCCTCTTTTATAGTTTATTCCTTCCTCTTCAATACTCATTAGCCTAGAGTTAGCTACACCTCCAGGATAAGACTCCTCTTTTATAGTTTATTCCTTCCTCTTCAATACTCATTAGCCTAACCTCCAGGATAAGACTCCTCTTTTATAGTTTATTCCTTCCTCTTCAATACTCATTAGCCTAGAGTTAACCACACCTCCAGGATAAGACTCCTCTTTTATAGTTTATTCCTTCCTCTTCAATACTCATTAGCCTAGAGTTAGCCACACCTCCAGGATAAGACTCCTCTTTTATAGTTTATTCCTTCCTCTTCAATACTCATTAGCCTAGAGTTAGCCAAACCTCCAGGATAAGACTCCTCTTTTATAGTTTATTCCTTCCTCTTCAATACTCATCAGCCTAGAGTTAGCCAAACCTCCAGGATAAGACTCCTCTTTTATAGTTTATTCCTTCCTCTTCAATACTCATTAGCCTAGAGTTAGCCAAACCTCCAGGATAAGACTTCCTCTTTTATAGTTTATTCCTTCCTCTTCAATTCTCATTAGCCTAGAGTTAGCCAAACCTCCAGGATAAGACTCCTCTTTTATAGTTTATTCCTTCCTCTTCAATACTCATTAGCCTAGAGTTAGCCAAACCTCCAGGATAAGACTCCTCTTTTATAGTTTATTCCTTCCTCTTCAATACTCATTAGCCTAGAGTTAGCCAAACCTCCAGGATAAGACTCCTCTTTTATAGTTTATTCCTTCCTCTTCAATACTCATCAGCCTAGAGTTAGCCAAACCTCCAGGATAAGACTCCTCTTGAAGTGAAAACCTGTTTTGTTCATCAATCAGAAGAAAATGTATTTGATTATTTCATGATTTTCTTACAAACTAGGTGTTGGACCTCTTTTAGCTTCATCCCTACACTTAGGAGCAATTATGAATATCATAAGCGGGCAATGAATGAGTTGACAGCGACTCATAGTTGGCTGCTTGCCTCAGGGAAAGTGAACCAGGTCTGACCGAGACCCTATTACACCTCCACATGGTTGCTCTGGAAACAAGTTGCACTAGTCTAGTCTGGCCAAGGGAAGTGGGAAGGCAAATCCGGTACTAAAAAAAGCCTGCGGAAATCAGATGTGACCGGCCGAAATGCACAGATATCACAGCCTCGTGGCAAATGACGACTCAACTTCCTTTTCAGGATGAACGACGAAGAAGAATTTTATAAACACAAATAAAACTGATGCACATGAACATATCAAAGGGCTGTGTTATGCACCATTTTAAAATCAAAGTGAAGGAAAACATGCATTATTAATGGCCCGACTGGTTGGTTTAAAAATCAAGCTCGGAAAATGTTTACAAAAAACAATTTGTGTTCATATCAAACATTCTGGTTATAATTGAAAAGTTTGTATAAAGCCATTCGTAAAGATGGGCACCACTGTATTTATAACGCTGGCATAATCATCAATAATATGACAGTTGTCTCCACTATAAGAATGGGTATCCACTGGTGCTTGTCTCCTTGGGGAAGCCTGTACTCAAGTACTTGTAGTTTCTGTACCATTTGGTTTCACATGACGGAGGTGGGCGTACAAGAAGAGGACACGAGGGAGATTGGAGTACAAGAAGAGGACACGAGGAAGGTTGGAGTACAAGAAGAGGACATGACTGGATGCCAGTCGTTTTGCTAGGAAACTACTTAACGTTATGACAACTCACTACAACTATGGCTGCAATATTTTATTACCATTGCTTGCGTCCGCCAGGAGCATATTTATGGCAGTGCACTCGTCCGCCAGGAGCATATTTATGGCAGTGCACTCGTCCGCCAGGAGCATATTTATGGCAGTGCACTCGTCCGCCAGGAGCATATTTATGGCAGTGCACTCGTCCGCCAGGAGCATATTTATGGCAGTGCACTGTAAAGACTAGGATTTATTTCACCTCCAATAAAAGAAAATCTATGCTGTACCAAGAATTTCACCACATTATTTCAAGATCAAAGACCAACATACAGACGGTTCGGCCAGTCACTTTACAGATAACTAACTGCCAAGTGTACTGGGAACTTACAGACTGAAACTACAAGACGATCATTTGTAAGAAGTAACCAAACATCACCCTGTGTGGTACTTGGTATGAAAATAATAGGACAGTTGTAACCTTCCAAGCAGGTGATTACAGAAGGCTGTGCATGGAGCTGACATACTCATCATGTAAAAATCATTGCTAACCACCACTGCAAGTGCTGGGATACAGACTTCCTGTTTTGATTTTTAGTGGCGACCCTATGCTTCACATAGGATAGAGGAACGGTGAAATGAGTTAACCAAACATTGAGTGAACCAAACAATGAATGAATCAAACAATGAAATGAACCAAACCGTGTATGAACCAAACCTTGAATGAACCAAACAATGAATGAACCAAACAATGAGTGAACCAAACAATGAAATGAAACTGATTCACATACATCAAATATCTTATACCTTTTTACCTGTGCTCAATGACAGCTCATCTAAGGTCCCAAGGACGGAGGCTGAAGCTTCCTGAGACATATTTGATCGATCTTTGTGGCCTCTCAGGCCGTCACTGTGTCTTTTTTTCGTGCTGGATGATCCAGTAGGATGAGTGATGGGAGGTGTCACTCTAGAGCTAGAAATTATAGGCTGTGGAAGAAGCTGCCATTGGGAAGGTTGACATTGGGGATACGTTTGCAGAAGTGAAGGACTAGGAGAGCTGGTTTGGTGCTGAAGGAGGGTATGTGGTGAATTTGATGCAGCATCAGCTTTCAGATCACGTATGCTGAGGTCCTGTTTTGCTGATGCTACCTGAGGAGACAAGTCAGGCATCTCGAGGTTCACGATGCAATCACTTAACGTTTCATACGTGTTCACATGTTCAACTGTGCTAAAGTGGGCTTTCATTCTGCCGGCATTACACTCTTGTAAACTAGATTCGTCAGCTGCAGGACTAGTCTGCTCTTCCAAGAGGACAGACAGCTTTGAACAGATGAAAGATGAAGTTTCATTAGTATTCACTAGGCTCCCTGAGACTGATTCGTTGACAAACTGATGAGCTGATCTTCTGTCACATCCAGCAGGATCTGATTGTGAAGAAGGTTGGTTGGAGGCAGACTGGGTGAGTTCTGATACAAAGAGGTCTGACTGAAGCTCACAGGCTGACCCTCTAATGTTTTGGAATGACGAAGACAGTGATGATGGGAGATGGGAGGACTCTGCAGTGAGTGATGGGGGCAATGTAGATCCTGAGAACTGGGCGACATCTGTCTGCAAGGCTTGGCATGAAGAAATTTGAACATCAGATAATTCAGGACATGTTAGATCATTGGGAGCAGGGGAGAGGGTTGTTGGCATATGTCTATCTTCACATAAGGATGAGATGGCTGTAGCATGACTTTTGACAGAAGTCTGTTCTGTCGTGTGTTTATCTGTAGAAGCTGGCATAGATGGCACATCTAACGAAGTCAGAAATTCACAGTCATTTTCATGTAGTGGAGTTTCTGTGGCCCTTGTGTCACTGTGAAGGTTTGAGCACATTGACACAGCATTAGTTTGTGTTGCCACGGGTACCAGACATTCTTCGTTATCATCAGCAGTACTGCCCACAATAGACAATAGCCTACTCTGATTGGTAGGTGTATGACTTACTGACTGATGACAGGGAACATGCCTGGACAAGGGGTTACATGACAGGAGCTTGATCCCTTCTAGACCACATCTTAACGTGCTACCACTTGCCCCTTCCTGTTGGCTGGTGTGAGATCTACTGGACTCAGAACACACTTTTTCATTAACACCAACCAAAGTCTCAGCAAAACCTGCACTATTTAAAAGACCAGATGAAGACAGCTTTGATGATGCACTAAATGACTCAGTTTTAATGATAGGACGATGATGACCTGGCTGTGCAATAGAAGTGCTGGCAGTACAAGTTGTGGGAAGGATAGAAATGTCTGGAGCAAGAAGGATCTGCTCTGCTGCCTTTGGTTCTGGTGATTTATGAACTGATGCCATTTTAAACTGATCCAGATTCTGACCTTTCTGAGTCAATGAAAGAATATCGATGACATGCTCATCCATCCACACATGCTCTCTAATTGAGGAACCTGAAATAACTAGGCTACTACGATGATGGTCTACAACTTGTGTCTCAGTGGGAATGGATAATGGAGCAACAGTTGAGTTCCCAGTACTATATACTGTACTTTGTGTTCCTTTTCCAGTACTATGTCCTGCAGTTTGTGTCCCCATGGAATTTGAAGCTGCATGTACAACTGACAAGTGTGATACTGCAGGTGAAACATGTACAAGTGATGCAGACGTCTGAGATGAAGCCATATTTGGTAGACACTGAAGCTCACTGTTTGATGTTTGATACATGTTGAAGTTGCTGAAATTGAGTTGCTGATAGGGGTCCAACCTGGGTCCTGGTAAAGGATGAATGCCAGCTGATATGCTGACAGATGATGATGGTTGAATGTGGCGAGTGACTCCAGTCAGTGCAGGGTTTGAAGCCCGGTGGTAACTGCTAGACGCAGCCAGCTGAGACTGGTGCACGACAAATCCTGGCTTGTGTGTGACTTGGTGAGGCTGTAGCTGTGCTGTATTTGTAAGCAAGCGGTTCTGGTGTGATGCTTGGGGAAGCTGGTGTCTCTGTCCTTGTAACTGTTGGTGAATGAATGCAGGCCTGATCTGCGGTTCCCCGGCGCTGGGGAGCAATGAAGTTGATACAGATTTCACGCAGCTTTGAGGCCCGATAGTCTTATACATAACACATGATGATGATGGTTGATTTGAAGATTCTGTTGTGATTGGTCGGTTTAAAGACTGATGTGAGCGAGCATTCACACGGGACTTGCTGACAGACTGTTGCCGTGGGGTGGCGGTAATAACATGTTGGCCTGTAGCTGGAGAATTGTTCTGTGAAGCTCTGGATAAACCATGGGCTATGTACTGGTTCAATGCCCGAACAGGAAATGTCTGACTCTGAGCATTTGTGCCAGGGTCAAAATTCTGAGGCTGTGATGTTGCCGGAAACTGCATAGAGGCTGAGTTATGCTGCAAATGTGTTTGTTGTGACCCTGGGGAGATTAATAACATGGAGTGTTTCCCTGGCAAACACAGTGGCATATGAACAGTTGATCTAGCTCGAACTGCAGGACTGGTTTGCAGTGAAGATGTACTTTCAGCATCTGATGATGGTGTCTGGATAACGTGGACTGATTTCTCAGCACCAGAGTCAGCCGTACAGCTTGGTCTAATCAGGGTTCCGGTTGTCACAGCTGTAGTTTGTTCAGAACTCATGATGGCTGTGGTTTTCATGTTATTGGGTTGAGAGTTGAAAGCTCCATCTGGCCAGCTCTGATGACTTGTCCTGTTATTGGTTTGTCTGTTTGCTGCAGAGTTCCCATTTGTGCCTACAGATTTGCTCGAATGGCCCTGAACAAAGCCAATATTAACACTCTCAACTGTAGGAAGTAAACCAGACACTTTCCATGGAAAACCGGACCCTCGATTCACTGGTTCCACAAGCTTAAACTTGTCTGGTACTGGCTCTTCTTGGCAAGTTAATAATCTGTATATAGGACTGTCACCAGATCTAGGCATCTGTTGGGACTTTGGATCAAAGCTAAATTTAGTCTGGGCATTCTGCATCTTTTTGCATAACTTCTTTCTCCTGTTCATATCATTAGCAGCTCTGCCTGGGCAATAACTAGATATTGTCACAACATGTGGTGTTGCTGTGGTAGCTGCAGTCCAGGACTGAGCTGTTGTATCATCAGAATTACTGTTGTTGTTGGAAGAAACTGATGGCTGGGGTCGATTGATTGCCCCTAGCTGGGATGTTGAATGTGGTGATGATGTAACTTTCATTTCAGCAGGTGTTTGCTGTCTACTGATTGTACCTAGCTGAGGCCTTAACCCTGATAAATGAATTGCACTATTCTGAGGTGGACTTGCACAGGGGATAATTCCTTCCAAAGCCGTGGTTAGAACTGTCTGCAGATCTGCTTGCCCTAAGATGTTGGCCGGAGACTTCTGCAAATTGACTGTGTGAACGAGTGATGACATACTACTGTTATGTTTCTCTGGACCTGATACACAATTTGATGTCATATCTGTGGCTCCTGATGATATCACAGACTTTATGAAAGCTTCATGAAATGATAATGGCATTAACTTCTCCTGCGCCCCTTTAGGCTGTGGTGGCGCAAGATACTCTTCTAACTTGTACCTTTGCGTTACTTCCTGACTTTGGATGATATCAGGGTTTGGGCTGAGACTTTCAGATTTGAGAGGGCTGTCAAGGAATGGTATAGTGTCCTCAGAGCTGTCAAGGGCATCTGGTTTAAACTGTTTAATTTCTAACTCATCACCAGTTTTTTTCTGCTTTCTTTTTTTCTGAATCTTCTTCTGAGTCTCAGATTCATCCTGAACTTGTACATTTTCAGTCCCACTTTTATCCCCAGAAGCATTATTGTCAATGTTTTGGAAGCAAGTTTTAGGGAAATCTTCTTTCAGTGGGTGTCTTCTTGAATGAGCTGTCCCTGAGCTGTTTGCTTCAATCTTTTTCTTGGAATTCCTGCAAACACACGTAAAAACAATGCATTCTATGATAATTTCTTATAAATTTCTAAATAAACATTATTTACAAAAAAGTTATTTTCCTTCATTAGTTTTGACAGAATGGGCCTAGACTTAGAAATAGGAACTAAAAGAGACCTACAGTGTCAAACCAGCTAGCACCATTAATGATAAATCCAAACATCTAAATGGAGACATCAGGATAAATGATCAAACCATCTCTTTGTTAACTCAGACATGAACCCTGACAAACTCATTTCAAGTGCCGTCGCCACAATATTTTTTCATTCGTTCTCAGTCTCCCGCTACCAAGCTCTGAAAAGGGCTTTGCAAGTAGCAGGATTTAGTTCAGAGAATGGAATAGCTTTACAGCTAGACTGCGATACTTGCACCTGGGTATCAGGTTAACCTTCCCTCTTGATCTCTTCTCCTTAACCAGTCTGCCCTGCTGTAGCCTGTTATCCAGGATCACGACATGGAGGTGCAGAAGTGTCTTGACAGCTCTGGGTTGCTGGCCCAGATGCTAGCAGTCAGCCTTGGGTCACTGACCGCTGCAGCTCATGCGCTGCTCAGCATCTTGATCTCGTCTCCATAATGAAGGTTGACTGCAATCGATCTCCAACATCCTCAATCTCTCACCCTGGTGGTAAATCCAGACAGACCGCTGCAGCTCATGCGCTGCTCAGCATCTTGATCTCGTCTCCATAATGAAGGTTGACTGCAATCGATCTCCAACATCCTCAATCTCTTACCCTGGTGGTAAATCCAGAGAGACCGCTGCAGCTCATCGTTTGTTATCCTCCCAATTCTAACACTGCCTACCTTGTGCACGACTACTTTCAACCTTCCCTTCTAGTTTGGCTTTTACGAGAGTGTCATGTCTTAATTTTTGCTAAATATTGTCGGTTCTGTATGTCTTTCAATAGTTCTCTTTTCAACCTAGTTTCTCCAGAACCTCTACATTTGTTCATTTATTTCCATGAAATGCGACCTATTCTTCTGTACATCTACATCTCCAGTGACTATTCTATCTTCTGACTGATTGTTCATTGTCAACATTTCCGGACCATACAGTAGTGTTGAGAATATACAACACTTAATTACATACAGACAAAAAAGATTGTTTGGTAATTTAAAAAAAAATAATTTTCCTTTTCAACTAGAACATTGTGCTGTGGGTTTTTCCAAATCCCCCCAAGCATCTGACTTCAGCACGCATTTCAGTTACTAGTTTACTTTCCATATATGCACTGTCTTGCAATTTTGAGAATCCGAATCCTGCAAGTTTGGGTTGGGAGCTGTGTTACAAATTGCATTGCTAGGTCCTGCTCCCGAACCCGATTTAACAAGAATGCTTCCACACCCATCAGCTGCCCAAGTCCATAACACCAGACAGCAGGACTTCAAAACAAGAGGAAGACCAAGAAAAAGATGAATAAGAAACAATACAGAGGCATGGATTAAAATTAACAACAGCCGAACAGACACCTCATGAAAGATGATTTCACCTCCCCATGAAATCTAATGACACAAGTTAACAGATAGAACGAGGGACAAAAGGTCATGTCCAGAACAACTATTGTAGAAGCTCACACTGTATGGTCAAACAATCAATTCATGTCATTACAGCTTGAGGGAAATGTCATATGCCAAGGCTAGAACCAGAGATGTGTCATGTATCCATGTCACATATGTTGTGTTTCTGACAAACTGTTGGGTGAAGACTCAAATACGAGGGACAATCATTAAGTAACAGCAATTTTATTAGTAACATTTTTTACAAGAGTGGTAACCAGAAATTTTGTGTCTTGTTTTTCTATATAGTCCCTGTGCTTGGCAACACAGGTTGTTCACCTGTCCACTAGCTTCCCGTAACCAGTTTTGCATATCCTCTGTTACCTCATTGTCACCTGCCTCGGTACACCTCCTACACACTTTTCTATAACGGAGATCATCATAACAACTACAACAACATCAATAGTGACTAACCTGTTGCCACGGACTAGCGGGCCGATTTGCTGTTTCACTGTGTTAGTTGCCATGCTTGTTGGTCTACCACAAGCTTTGTCTTCCATTTTGAAATCTTTCTACCAATTCATACACTCTCCTCTGACTCAAACAACTGTCTCCACACTGAGATTTCATTCTTCTGTAGATTTCTGAAGGTTTTACACCCTCTGACCACAAAAAAACTAATAATATGCCTCGTTGTTTGCTATATTGCATAAGCATATACTGCTCAATCATCACAATCCCTACATGGAGTATTTCTAAAAGACCATTTTGTTAAAAATGACTTTCCGTTGCACATACTCTTCCATTTACTTTATAATAAAAATGATGTTACTTAATGACGGCCCCTCATATAAACACCAATATCAAATGCATTGTTATTAGAACATTCTTTGGGGCCAAGATGCTGCAGTGCATGAGATGACAGCAGCCAGTGACTCACAGCTGGCTACTTGAACCAAGGTCAACGAATATATCTGACCAAAACCATATACCACCTCCACATGGCGGTTCTGGAAACAGGTTGCACCAGTCACTGGCGTAGTCTGGCCAAGGGATAGTGATTACAGTGGGAAGGCAAATCCGGCATTCAAAAAAGCTAGCTGAAATCAGATGTATTGAGCCGAAAGACACAGATATCGTTGCAATTTATGACACAGTATCTTTTCAGGATGAATGCTGTGCTGAAGAAGAGCTTTGTTTAATTATTGTACGTGTGTTGCTAGGGATACAAAAGAAAAACAAAGAATAGTAACCTGCCAGGTATGTCAAATAGATGTATATGAAGGGTTGGGCAATGATACCAGCCCACCAAAACCACGCACACAATCTTTCCTCTATCTCCCAAGCCCCAAGAAGTGATCCTGAAAGTAAATGGCCAGACCCTCCCCTTTGACGTCCAACTTATCTGGGACCCAAGGTTGACATGGAAAAACCAGATAAAAAAAGCCACCAACAAAGCTAAGAACAGAATGGCCATAATGATGAAGATATCAGGCTCAACATGGGGAGCTGACATGGGCACCCTAAAGAAATTGTACACAGGTTATGTGAAACCAGTGCTAGAATATGGGATAGCAGCATGGTCCACAGCAACAAAGAATAACTTTCAAAAAATAAATACAGCCCAAAACCAAGGTATACGTATCATCACTGGAGCTATGAGAACAACACCAATAAATGAAATGGAGAACATCACACAAATCGAAAGTATGGAGAAGCGCAGAGACCAAAAAACACTCCAGCAGGGAGAGAAGTTCAGACGAATGCCTGATCACCCAATATATGACAGGATAAATCGCATGGAAAGAGGGAGATTAAAGAAAAACCACTTCATATCAAAAACAAAAGAACTTGCAAGAGCAGACTAGATCATAAGCCAGGCAGTGTTTAGAGATCTAAAACAAACATCCCAAATTCCACCACGAAAAAAAGCTAAGTCCCTGAGATTATAGAAACCACAGAGGGAATAGGGAAAAAGGGGACAGATTTAGAAAGGAAATTTATCACAGAAGAATATCTTAGGAGAGTATACCCACCAGAAACATGGACATACGTATATACAGATGGTATATCTAACAAAGCCACATCCAATAGAGGTGGAGGGGTCTATTACAGTCTAAGAAATGAAGAAGAAAAAAAACTTGGAGTATTAACAATGGGAACATACTCCAATAACTTCCTTACAGAAGCAGAGGCACTGAAGGTTGCAGCTGAGCTTGTAATCCAAAATAAAGATATCCACCAAGAAAACATAGTATTCATGACTGATGCCACATCAGTATTAGCAGCGCTAAAACAACACAAAGATGAAGATCTCGAGCAATGTATGGTCTCCCTGACACAGCTCTCAGTAGAACACCCAAGGTTGGTCATACAGTGGATACCATCCCACTGCAATATTGAAGGCAATGAAGCTGCAGACAAACTAGCAAAGAGTGGAGGAGCATCCCCGCAAACAGACCTGAGTATCACATATAATGAGGTCAAGACCATAATTAAAGACAGCTTCGAGGTAAAATGGGCAGATCAACACCCCGACTTCCGAAAAGAAGACAGCTACTTTAACTTAACTAGAAAAGAGCAAGCCATCAACTTCAGACAGAACTGGGCATAACAGACTCAAGGGTCATCTTTACAACAAAATGAGGATTGGGACAGATGACAAGTGTCCATGTGGGGAGCATATCATAACCATGGAACACATCCTGCAAAGCTGCACGCTCGAAAAGAGAGTACAATACTGGCCTCACGAGACAGATATGAGACAAAAGCTGTATACAGATAAAACAGCGTTACAAACAATGGTGTCCTTTGTAATAGAAACCGGGACCTTGATCTGAGCATGAACGAAGAAGAAGGTAGGTACCAGCCCTGAAAAACAATAAACATAGAAAAATAAACAAAGGCCACAATTTAATGCAGAAAAGTAGCGAAGAAGTCAAGCCATTCTAGCTATAAATAAGTCAGCCTATTATATTAACAAGCATACAGTAATGAATGTTAGAAACAGCAGACAGTCAAATAACTACTGAAGACAGTGAACAAAGAGGTCTGGCTGAACAGATAGGCAATGGGAAATACTGGGAGAGAAGAAATCTACAAACATATGGCCACCCCAAATACAACATAAACCTCCAAAAAGGAGAGACCAAAACATCCTTTTCCGACTTCGCACTCAACACATACAACTTAACAGTCACTTGAACAGAATCCAACCAGAACATACTCCCCAGTGCCAGCTGTCCACACCCCCTATCAAACTGTTGAACATCATCTTTTTGAATGGCAGACACTTGTCGGTGTTAGGAAAGAGCTTCTTCCTCCGAGGCCAGACAAATGGAACACTTTGAATGGAACTAAACAACAGCTTACAAACACTTGCAGATACCAACCACTATATGGCATTGGGCCAAAGAGCAGGAACTCATAGGCTGATGGATCAATAACCAACCAAGAAACAGACAAAGTGTTTAGCTTTTGTCATATTTTCCTTCTTCAATAACCCATTAACCATTTGAACCAGTTTAGCCTCTATATATCTATATATATATATATATGTGTGTGTGTGTGTTTGTGTAAATAACTCATTTCCTGAGCCATCCATTACTCGGTGAGATGAATGGACCTTTATTTTAAGGAGTATTTTGGGCTGCACAGTTTAGATTTTGGTCATATTATAGTGACGTCTACACAGTACACACATTTCCGGAAATAATAATTATGTTGCAGAACATATATAAGCATGTTTCATGATGTTTCCAGGAGCACAGTGGTGTAGGATTTTATGGACTGGGTGGCCATGGTCCAAAAAGTTAAAAGTTAAGAAATTAGCTCTTCATTTTTGTATTCCATGTATAATTTAATGCCTGGAGAAGGTACATCTAGAAGTTTCTTTCAAATGAAGTGGGACTTCTGTACTAGGTGGGGTGTGTAAACCCAAGTGTTGGGAAGTCTTCTACTCTAGAAGGGTTTGTAAGAATAATAATAATTCTCCCATGGAACATTTGACACAGGGAAATGAAGGAGCCATCTGACATATCTGCAGCTGAACGCACCTGTTGATAGTTGGCCTGTTTCCATCTCTGTGACCTTCGGGATGAGAAGCGATGTCCTTGCCTTCCTTCCACAGCTGATAACGGTCCGGCTGATACGTTTTGACAAAGACATCCATGGAGATTTTGACCCCATCTCTGCGGCACACACACTAGGAATAAAACATTCAAAATATTAATACTGTGATATACGGCCGTGTTTAGGGTCTGAAAGGAAAGCAAAAAGTAGTCACTGTAACCTGCCACACTGTAAGAGATGACTAGTTTGGTGGGAATGGGGCTGGCTACTCCTTTCCTGTAGGAACTGCAAACCACAAAATATTGTATTTTTTAAAGAAAAAGAAAAATTGGATATAAATTAAGAAGATCTCTATATGGCAAGGTAGATGATACTCAAATAAGTCAAGCCAGACAAAGAAAGGTTGGACATGGAGTCAGCTACCACATCATGTAGAAACTATCTGCCACAAAATAAAGTAAAATTTGGATCAAGATGCTGAGCAGCGCATGAGCTGCAGTGGTCAGCGACCCATAGCTGACTGCTAGCGTTAGGGCCAGCAAACCATAGCTGCCAAGACCCTTCTACACCTCCACGCGGTGATCCTGGATAGGCTGCAGCAGGGCAGACTGGCTAAGGAGAAGGGATCGAAGAGGGAATGCTAACCTGGTACTCAAAAAATGCTTGCTGAAGTCAGATGTGTTGGACCGAAAGGTGCAAATATCGCAGCCAAGCTGTAAACCACAACACAACGCATTCCGTTCTCTGGACTACATTCTGCTACTTAAGCCCTTTCAGGGTTTGGTAGTGGGAGATTGAGAACGAACGAAGAAGAAAGTAAAATTGACATCTACACAACAGGGTTGAAGAAACATGACAAAAGGGTTAGAAGAGAGATGATTAAAGGGTAGAAGAGACATGACTAAAATGGTAGAAAAGATGACTAAGTCAAGCCCAGTGCATTCAACTTCAACATATATTTTATGTAAGGGTCTGCTTCCCCAGGGTAATGGCAGGTGGTGTGATGGGTGAACGAACCCAGCACCTTCGGATTGTGAGCAGTGTCACTTAACCACTAGCCCACGCCATCCCCAGCAAGTGAAATTGAAGATGAACTCTCAATTCTAACTAATGTGCACAAGACATGCAGCGCTCTAAATTCTATCTGAATGTGTCCAAGACACGTGCAGCTCTCAATTCTATCTAAATGTGTCCAAGACATACACTCTCCTCCTTATGGCAAAACTGTTCCTACTGACAAGAGAAGGAAGCCAGGTAGCCTGGCCACAATCAAAAAGATAAGAGGACTAGACCTGAGTGCACTATTGCCAGAAATCTCAGTGTAGATGAAATTTATAAGACATAAGTGGTAATTAATTTAGAAGGACTTAATACCATCTATGGTCATCCATGAAGCCTTGCAACAGCAAACGGAAATGGAAGTTTACGAATTTGTTAGGTAAAAAATATAGAAGCCAGGCTTACTGCTCGATGAAACATTCCATGTAGGATTGTGCAACGTGCAGTATGAATTATTATTAAAAATATAAATCTGCAAATTTAAGTTTATTTTCAATGCAATACTTCTGCATTCGTTCTCAATCTCCTGTTACCAAGCACTGAGCATTACTATGCAAGTAGCAGAAAGTAGTCCAGAGAATGGAATGCTTTGTCGTGAGTATACAGCTTGACTGCGGTATTTGCATCTTTCTGTCCGACCCATCCATCTTCTGCAGCAGGCATTTTTTAAATACCTGGTTAGCCTTTTCTCTTCGATCCGTTCTCCTTAGCCAGTCTGCTCCACTGGCCCTGATGCTAGCAGTCAGCTATGGATCGCTGCAGCTCATGCGCTGCTCAGCATCTTGATCCTAAAGCAATACTTATTTCTGATATTCCTAATTTGTGTTATGCCTTAGCTACTACATAACATGATGCCGGCAGTCTGATCATGAAAGTCGGCGCAGGAGAGGACATTATGCAGGAAAATATTTTATATTGTGCCCCTTCAAATCAAGGGGAGATATACACTATATCTGGACATTTTATAGTAAATATGATACTAGTCCTGAAATGTTGGTCATTCCAGCAACATTTATAGGTGCCATGGTAACCTGGATTTCTTATGTCCTGTATTAACCTGTAGCACGCCCTTGTCCGTTCTCTTTGAACCAGCTAGGCCTACAAAAACGGTGTGCGGAAAATTTTTTTTTTTTTTTTGAACGGAGTCACTCCTGACAGCCATTTTTTACTGCTGACTACGCCCTCCATATATACACGATATTTTGCCGGTTAAAGTATCGTGTGTTCGATTACAAATGGCTTTTGAACAGTTTTAATTTTGTATATGCTGTTTGGAGCAAGCCGACTTTTTGCGAAAGGGGAAGTAGGTTGTTGAGAAAGATTTTTATCGCGTAGATCTGTTTATTTTGTTTGTTTAAATGAAAGAACTACGTTTGAATTGGAAACTAACAGTTGTGGCGATATTGTAAACACAGTATCGATACGTTGTTGTGGTTTCCATGGTTTTCTATCGAAGCGACTAGGCCTAGTGGTCGAGCCCAAATTTTTCCCGAGATTTTCATAAATTTTCAACTTCATCTTTTTAAATCTCAAAAACTAACAAACATACAACAAAAACACCCACATGTTCGTTATGCTATTGTGTATCTACACACCAGAAAATAATATTTATTGACAAACAAACATAAAAGTTACAAATTTTGAAAGACGACTACCACAGCGACTAATTAAGAAAATTAATTAGGTCAAATATTTTTCAAAAATAATGTGGAGTGCGTAAGGTTAAGTGACCAGATTTGCTGAAGATGGGTGTCGGAACGAACGAAAAGTGCAAATATCGCAGTCAAGCTGTAAACTAGCAACACAACTCATTCTGTTCTCCGGACTACATCCTGCTACTTTGCAGAGCCATGTTCAGGCCTTGGTAGCGGGAGATTGAGAACAAAGTGACCAGATGTAATAGGCTCACAGAAAAGAACAAGAAAACGGCCAATACACCTGGAAATTAAGGGGAGAAAATAAAAGGGGTATGACAAACACAAAACTTACCTGCAGACAACGCTTGCCGTACTCAATCCAGCGCTGTGTGGCAAAGTTGGTCGACTCAGCACAGTTGAAGCCGTGGTTGTAGCCAGAGTGGTAGCCGTATGGAAAAGTGATGATAATCTCTCCTGCCTGCTGTGTTACCTGGAAAAAGATGAACATCATCATTTGAAACATAACTGGCTGTGGTCTACTTCAAGATTTGGACAAGTACCAGACAAGCTGGGGAGGAAGACTAACGTCTGGTCAGGCAAAATATACTGATCAGATATGTTAGTTAGGGTCTGGCAAAACATACTGCCCAAGACCCCCACCTCAGGTTTCTGATAGCCCTCCATATTGACAAATAACTCAAAATCAAAATTGTTTAGAGAGAAGCTAGCCACATACAAAGGGAAGTTGTACTAGTAAAGTACAAACCTTATGAACAGGTATTGAATATTTCTTGAGGATGGACGGTGAAATGAGTGACATTTTGTGTCGCAGGAAAGCTGTACACTCGCTGAAGCTGCTGGGGAAGAAACCTGAAAAAATTCAAGGGAAATCAAGTGGTTAGTCAAACTGGCAACTACATAGTCTTCTTCATCATAGATCTATGTCAATGACTGATAATGTGACCATCATGACAGTAGACATCCTGGGTCAGCAACAAACTAACTCCACTTCAGCTGGCCCTCGTATCCCCCACATGCTGCATCAGCTCTGGTTTATGATCTTCATTTTGGCTTCTATGGTTCTTCGCTTAGTTGTATTAGGTCAGCCTCTATTTTGCCATCCTTCTTGTACAAAGTATCCAGGTTACTGCTATCAATTCTTGCATGTCCATTGTGGATGTTGGTTTGCTCTGAAAACCATTTAATGTCTCATAATGTATATATATATATATATATATAATCTATCACTCGATTTGAATGATGTTTAGGTCTCAACACTCCATTTGATGGGGGGGGGGGGGGGAGCGGGTAGCGCAGTGGTTAGTGCACTTGGCGTTCCAGTCAGGCGATCAGGGCCCAAAGCCCAGTTGGTGTTGGTTTTTTTTTCTGATCACAAACCGGCCCCTGTGGTCGGCACAGCCACAGAAATTGGGTACCAGAAAATCTGGGAAGTATGAGCGGCGGCATGGCACTGACCACATCATCCACTATGTGCCATTGGTTACAAAATAATATGGGCCTAACACCATATTTCCATATTTCTATACGGCATGATGGGATCTTACCCATTTGATGGTATATCGGCCCCAACACCCGATTTGATGGTGTATAGGCCCCAACACCCCATTTGATGGTGTATAGGCCCCAACACCCAATTTGATGGTGTATAGGCCTCAACACCCCATGGATTACTCTACCCAGCTTACAGGGTATTCTGTTTCTATATATTTGCAGTGCAGTTTTGTTAGAAATGATTGTTATGCTAGGGAGGTCGCTAACCCAATCACAAACTTTGCTGGCTCCACACGATCTGACAGGAAGGCAAAATTGGCTAGTTTGTTCATGCATGTTTGGATTCAACAATGTAGAGTCCCTATGAGCGATGAAGTTGGATGCGTTGGTCCATGAGGCACAAAACACTGTACAGCATTGTCATAGGAAAATTCGGTGAACAAAAAAAAAATTTATGTTCTCTCTCATGTAAAATAGTATAACCATTCTTGAATTTCAAAACCGGCTTAATAGTCACAGACAGCTGGAAAAAGGCTCACAAGCATGGTCAAGGGCAATTAACATATCTACCTGATATTCTATATTATCTATTAGAGATATCTACTTGCGATCAGATAACAGGAAATATTTTTTTAGTCAGAGAGTGGTGAATGCTTGGAATGCATTGCCACAGGAAATGGCGGAGGCAGGGTCAATTTATGCATTCAAGAATAGATTAGATGCGCATAGGTATTTTTTAGATCAAATGAATGTAAAAGAAACTGGTTGTATACAGACTTTTTAAAGTCTTCTAAACCAGAAGTCTTCTTAACCTATCCGCGCCTGCTATTTTTGCAAACAAAAAACCCCACTTTGTGCACAGGAGGCTGATATTTTTGCAAACAAAAAAACCCCACTTTGTGCACAGGAGGCTGACATTTTTGCAAACAAAAAAACCCCACTTTGTGCACAGGAGGCTGACATTTTTGCAAACAAAAAACCCCACTTTTGTGCACAGGAGGCTGACATTTTTGCAAACAAAAAAACCCCACTTTGCGCACATGAGGCTGACATTTTTCCCCGACGGCTGACGACGATATTCTCACATAAAACACAAACGGAGGACCATACAAAAATGAGACTGATTTAATGGTACTAAATCATCACTTCCTTCACTACCAACTTTAGCCACGAAAGTGTTGATAGACTTTGATAAAACAGAGTTTTGAAAGGATATATTCTTCATTTTCAATCAGTGTGGACTCAGCCCATTATTGGGGATGATGAAATTCTTGTAGGAGATCCTTGTGAAGTAGTTCAGTTTAGTTCATTCATATAGATGTAATAACTACTTTTTTAGTGTAAACTAACAGCTATGCTCATATTATAAACACAGTATCAATTTTTTGTTGTGATTACAATGGATTATATGAGGAGTGACGTTTCCTAATGTTTGTGCTTTGTTCTACACACAACACAATAACATCTATAGGCCTACTAATAAAATGATTACATGCTCTCAAAATCAACAACCAATGACGTGCTGAAAATTAATGTAGCTGAAGGGGAAAATATGTACATTTTTGTGTGCGGCCTGCTGAAGGTTAAGTCAAGTGATATTAAACAATTTTCTCTCTCACACAGAAAGATACTCTGATAAAATGATTAATGCAGAACAAACAAGTCTCACCTTGGGCTAACCTCTCTAACCGCTGGCCGTGTTCTGGAGGAACAGCGTACCAGGACTTGGGAGCACCAAAATGCAAAAAGTTAATGCTGTAGAGGTCCATGTCTTCTGTGTGCCAGGCAAAGGTAGTCTTCCACATGCCAAAATACAGGTACGCAGTGCATACACCCTCAATCTGTATGCCATAGTCAGTCTTGACATGGTCCAGAATAGTGCCCAAGCGGTTGATGTTCCAGTGATTTTGGTCATCATCCGTTAAAGAACCATTTATGTCTGCACCGTAGATGGCAGCACCAAATGCTACATTCTTCCAGTACTTCCGCTCCAGGTCTTCGTGGTCAGAATGATTTGGCGTGCGATACCTACAAGACATATCCAGGTTAGATGGAAATGGTATAGAGATGGTACAAGGCGATATAAAGAAGGTACAAGAAAATTATATAGAGAATGTAAATGAATATGGTATATGAGATGGTACAGAGGGTACTGGAACAGAGAGATGCTAGAGAGAGAAAGATACAAGGAGGTTGTACAGGATGATGATATACAAGTGGTACAAGGAGCGTATGGTAAATATAGAGAAGCTACAGAGAGATAGTATAGAGGTGGTACAGGGAGATAATATAGTGGTTAAACATGGAGATAGCACTTACTTTCCGTGTCCATAGCACCATGTCATACGACAGAGGTCTGTTGTTCTGACACATTTACCATCTTGTCATTTCCTCTAGCAGGTCATCCACTGTACATGTGTATACTAATTTGGACATGTCATGAGATGTTCCTGGTCAGCGGCACATGCATATAGATATCGTTGTTGTTGTATCTCCATACCATGCGGTTTTTTTCTGCATCGGGGGACCACAGACCAGTAATCTATTATAAGGTTCTTCATACAATATTATCTCTGTGTATCACCTCTGTACTATCTATCCGCTCTGAGGTGTGGAGTAATGGCAAGATCTCCCTTGGGACAAAAATCTGCATTTACCAGTCCTGCTTTACGGCTCTGAAACCCGGACATTGCTGAAACATGATATGTCGAGACTGGAAGCCTTTCACATGCACAACCAGCGGCGTATCCTGGGCATGACTACATCTGCAACGTGGAGGTCTCTGTTGAAACAGGCCTCCACCCAATCTCAGAAACACTTAACCGGCGCCAATTTTCTTTGTTCAGCCATGTTGTGCAGCTGGATCAGGAAACCCCTGCCCACAAGATACTACACAAATCGATACTCAGAGCCACAAATCTTCCCCCGACTGGAGGCGCAGAAGAGGCTTTCCCCGAACAGTATGGCTCCAGCAAGTAGCAACCTACTCCTCCGCCCTGGACGAGGCAGTACAGGAAGATGGTATAAAGATGCGGTACACAGTGATGACATAGAAAGATGGTATACAGTATTTTATTTTGAATGCAAACAATGCAATTACAAAATTGTATATAAAAACATGTATAAACTAAATATGAAAAATAATATAAAATCAAACACATAGACAGTGATAAAATAGTAAAATCTATCAAGTAATATGTACAGATAGTGCAATGACAATAAAATTGAAGTTGTGCTCTGTATTGATGTAAATGAAAAACAAGAAGCTAGTGCCAGACACAGCAACGAATGAAAACAAAATTCAAGCTTGTGGAAGAAAGACAGAAGCTAGAAGAATAATAAAGCAGCATGATATAGGGTGGAAAAAAGAAGAAGACTAAGATGTTATATGGTTTCAGGTACGGCCTCTGACCTTGGAGTGTTAGCCAGCTTCTCAAATTCTTTTACGTGCATGGCCCGCTTTTGTACATTGTACTGTGTGTAGAGTCCTTGTTGGCCTGTGACCATTTGTTCTATTGGTGCTGGAATCATGACATCAAGGTCATCATATCCTGTCTTTCGAGGTACCCACTCTTTGGGAGGGATAATCTGAAATATAGAGCCAACTCCTCCTATGAAACCATATTTATAGACAACATGGACTAATTTGTGAACCAAAATCTGAAGAATATTTTTTTTTTGGACTGAAATACAAGAAATATTAAAATGTCATTTTACTATAACAGTGACAGATGTGAACATGCATTTCACCTTAAAGAAGTCTTTATCAAGAACAGGAAAATATAAACAGAACAAATAAAAGCAGGGAACTAAGTTTAATGAATATCAGTACTAGCAATAAGACAAATAGCAATACCATAAATCAATAGGTATGCAATAGGTGCGACATGCTGGAGGCAAACGACAAGGCAATCCATGTCGCTGAATACTGGATGCATGAAGTATAACGTGGTGCTTGGATACGGAAAGTAAGTAAGTATCATAAACCAATACCTTATTAGCTCCCTGCTGAGCACTTGTCTTAAACAAATACTTGTCAAGTCGCCATACATTGACATGTCTATATCTGTTGGTAGCCAGTCCCATGACCAGCCTCCTTAGGTTAGTATTACTATTCTTTGTTCCATTTTTTGGTCAGAAAAGGCAAATATATAACTAGGTAAATGAATGACATAATAACAAATAGTTGCTGTACAACTGTGTCCTTCTGGGTTCAGCGTTAACATGGCTGTTGATCTGATTCACACATGAATTATGTTTTTCTGTGATCTTTGGGTCTACACTTGCAGTGCTACAGATTTCTCTTGGATAACATGTTTTATGTGCATTTTTCCAATTGGACTTGTGTCCGTCAAAGAGCAATCAACATATTATAGGATAAAGTCAAACACAGAATACACAGGAGTGATTAAAAGCAAATTGCCAAGATGAAAATGAGGCCGGAAAAGGAATATGGAAAGGCATAACCTTCAGAGTGATCATGTGGCATCATGCTTGAGTAGACAGGAAGAGCATAGAAAAATTCACAATGTGGAGGGACACGTTGCCTGGAGAGGGATGGGCTCCGCCAGGTGCAAAACGGCCCAAGACACACCGATATTGCAGAACACATTGAGAAAAATCAGAAATGCGCCAGCCGTCTCAATACACAATGACAATCATACCAGTGAGGTTACATTGATGTTCCTACAAATAGGCATACAGACATTAATGAAGAACAAAAGAGCCACGACAACATCAATATGGCACCAGAGGAACACATGATGGCAAAACTAACAATGAATGAAATGGAAGAGGCCATGAGAACTCTAAAGAAAAAGAAATCGCCCGGAAAAGATGGCGTAACAAACGAAATGCTGATGGGGTTGGGCCAAACAGCAAAGAGGAAGTTACTATCAGTCCTGAACAAAAGATGGAAAAGGGGAATTGTACCTCAGGCATGGAAAGATGCTGTAATTATACCAGTACCAAAGAAAGAAAAAGACAGAGCAGATCCAAATGGATACAGGCCTATCAGTCTGCTGAGCTGTGTAGGAAAACTGATAGAGCGTATGATAAACACCAGACTGATGTGGCATCTGGAAGAAAAGCACATACTAATTCCACAGCAAGCAGGCTTTAGACAGCACAGATCCACTGAGGATCAGATCACTCTCATAGCCCAGGAAATAGAGGATGCTTACCAGGAGAAAAACACACAGTAGCGGTTTGGGTGGATCTAGAAAAGGCATTTGACAAGGTCTGGAAAGAGGGACTTAAAGTAAAGCTACGAAGAAGTGAAGTTTGTGGGAAAATGTACAGATGGATCAGCCACTACCTCAAACAGGGAGTACTCTCACCCACACTCTTCCTGGTGTATATAAATAACATCACATAGAATATACCAAGAAGAGTCCACAGCTCCATGTTTGCAGACGATCTAGCTATGTGGACATCTGAAAAAAATCTCACCATAGCAAGTAATCAGATGCAGCAGGCCCTAACATCGTTGGAGGAGTGGGCAAACTCATGGCTGGTCAAAATAAATGAGGAAAAAACATCATGTATGATATTCTCGCTTTCAAACAAACCCCAAAACACCAAAATAAGTCTTAACGGCAAACACCTGCGGCCAAACGACAACTTAAAGTACCTGGCAGTCACATTTGACCGGCGCATGACATGGAAAAGTCAGATCGAGAGAAACCGAATGAGAGCCAGAGAAAGAATGGCAATCATTAGGAAACTTGCTGGCACAAGCTGGGGAGCAGACGAAAGTATACTAAAGAAACTGTACACTGGAAGAGTGAGACCAGTTCTCTAGTATGGCATTGCAGCATGGACAGCAGCAGCAAAGGCGTACTTTGACAAATTAGCAAACTTCAAAACCAAGCCATGAGAGTTATAACAGGAGGCATGAAGTCAACGTCAATTGTAGAACTTGAAAAGGTTACAAAGCTGCAATCTATGACCCACAGAACAGACTGCAGAGCCCAGCAGCAAGCAGAGAAACTCATAAGACTGACAGACCATCCAATGCATCAGAGACTAAATAATTTTGGAAATGGGAAACTAAAGCGGAGAAACTTTGCAGAAATAGCCAAAGCTAAGATGAGCTAAGACCCTATGAATGCATTAACAACACCTGGAAGCAGCATATATTTCCAGAGGTGGTAGAAAATATACCAGGTATTGGAAACAGAACAGCCAGACTGAAAACGAAAGAAGAGACATATCTCTGAGGTACATAATGGAAAACTACCCAAGCATGGACTGGACCCATACATTCACCGATGGTTCTGTAACAAACACAACACAGAACGGAGGGGCAAGGGTATTCCTGAGCCTACCAAATGGTAGAAAAATAACACTGTCAATGGCACCTGGAAAATGCTCAAGCAATTTCAGAGCGGAGGCAGAGGCACTGGTGGCAGCAGTAGAAGAAATGGTGACAGGCAAAAGAAATGAAAGCCATATGGTCCTGTTTACAGATGCCCTGGCCGTAGTCACAGCACTAAAAAGCCAGAAAAATACTGAACTTAATGATTTAAGAGCAGTACTCTGTCAACTATGCCAGCAGTCTGCACCAAAAAGAGTAGTGGTACAGTGGGTTCCATCCCACTGTAACATCCAAGGCAACGAGGAGACAGACAAACTGGAAAAAGAAGGTGCAAGACTACCACAACCAGACCCTAGTGTAACCTACGAAGAGTCAAAAAGGCTTTTTAGAGCTAGATACATGACCAAATGAAAAACAGAACATACTGGCTACACAAAAAACTATGCCTGTTACCAGTTGAACAGAAGAGAGCAGGTCATCACAGACTGTGCACAGGCCACAATAGACTGAGGTACCACCTATTCAATAAATTGAAGATAGGTGGCACTGACGAATGCTCGTGTAGTACCGGGAAAATGACCGCTGAACATTTGCTGGAAAACTGCCCGACATACGAGGATCAGAGAAAGCAGATGTGGCCATTACCAGTGACAACACTAGACAAGCTCTATGGCAGTGTCGACAGCCTCAGGATGACCGCTGCTTTTTTCGAAAAAATACAGGTTGGCGCCTGACAGCGTACGAAGAAGAAGAAACCACTGAGGTTAACTCGTCCAAACAGAAGATTCAATATCCTGGCACAAAACCTTTCAGGTTACGGGACTGATGATGTACAATTTACTTATTTAGTCACTTCTATTCTACCCTGAGGTGTAGAGATTTGATGAGCAGAGTTATAAACCATAGCAATGTGGTTGGTAATAGTGACACAGCTCCCAACTCAAACATGCATATGTTAAGATTCTGCAAAACAATGTCCCTATGGAAAGTGCTTGTTTTAAATATATGTGCTAATGCCAGATGAACGCGGTCACAAAGTGCAAAACACCATGTGTTCTGCCTTAAAAAACAAGGCAAACACAAAAATAACCCAAACAAAAAATTATGAAATAAACAAAGGCGATTGCCTAGTTTTCACTGAAAGCAACATTAAATTCTACATAGTATGTTTGAATCAATGCTACAAGTTTGATCCACTTGTTAGAAAAAAACACATACTAGACATGTTTGTTAACTCTTTCAGGACTTGATTCTTTTTAGGTTTGGACCAAATTAATTTTCAGCTGTAGCAAAATTTCACTGCATCCCTTTTACAACTGACTATTATACACCATATCATAGACAAATATAGTACTCATTATATAGCATTGTAAAGAAAAATGGGTACAGAAAATGAAAATATCTGTAAATTTCTTATATTTCATTATTTAAAAAAATTATTTTGTTGTACACACACAAAATTTTAAGGGTAGATAATTTTAAGTCAAAATATTGTAAATAAGTCAACATATTGTAACTCACCATCCTTTTTCATTGGACTGAATTGTTGATTTCAATTTGTCTGGTAATTTTGCAGAATAGTATCCAAAGTCCCTCAAAATACTGTTTATTTGATGTATTTATCTCCAAAAATGGTCTAGTAGAAGCAGTGGGCGTTGCCACTATTTTTTAGGAATTAACAACACAGTTTAGCTACTTCAAAACGCAAATATATCACTTATTCAGTACCAAAACATGTGTGGCTCGACTCAAATGTCACGAACAGATGCGGTTCTAGATCTGGTTGTAATTTTTAAGTGGTTTGGTTAACACAAAACCCGAATCACGACTCTACAAAACAAAATCCGATTTATCGGTTAATGGTCCTCTGGGGTTTAAATCAGAGTCTGATATATCGGTCACAGCCCTGAAAGAGTTAATAAAAAGAACAATAGGTTATATAAAACTAAATAGCCTATGAAATTATTTAGCAAAAATATGTTTGTTTATTTGTCCATGCAAACATATTTTCATTTTACTGCAAAATATTTAAATACAAATCAGTCCAGAGGCGGCATAACCTAGTGACATGGCTCAGAAGCCAAACTTGCATGTTTTTGGATTCATGAACCAACAAAGTTGCACCACTCCATCCCTGTCAGAAGTGAATGAGCCGACAGCAGCAAGAGACCCATAGTTGGCTGCTTGCATAGGGGTCAGCTGAACCACTGTTGAACAAGACTATTCCGTCTCCAAGTGATGGCCTTGGAAACAGGTTGCATCAGTGCAACCTGGCGGAGAGAATAGGGATCGCAGAGTGGAGGCAAACCTGGTCCCAAAATGTGTTGGGCCGAAAGGCGCAAATATAGCAGTCTTGATGTAAATTACGACACAACGTCCTGTATATGACGGACACATTTATATTTGTGAACATCTTCATTAGCTCCACTTATGAGACGAGTTCCTCTTGAGCATTCTCTTCTCTTTCAATCTAACACATATCTGGTTATATTGTTAAGTTTATTCCTGTGGGTATAACCTATCCATCTCCAATTTCTTTCCATAATCTCAAGTTTGACCAACCATTTGATAGAAGACTGCACAACCAATGTCTCATGGCCAGAACACAAGACAGTGAAAAATAGGAATTGAGTGACATTTTGCAACACTATGCTCCTAGGAGAGAAATAGGAAGGGATGGTGTGTGCGTTTAAAGTGTACATGTTAGTCTGGACTGCTATGGTGAAATATTTGTCTTGGTAAAACACTTACCTTTGCCAGTCCCATCTTGTGAGCTCCACATGATTCTATATAATCAATATACTTGTTGAAATCTTTAAACTCCTCAAAAGTTGGACGGAACACCATAATTCCATCCGAACCACTTGGAGCTGGCATGGTCACCCTCCCCCGTCTTCACACAGCCAGTAACTAACACACATAAAAATAAAAAACAACAGTTGACATCTCTCTTTTCTTTAATAATATATTAATATTGCTGGAAACCTCAGTTTTATCAGCCCACTGATGTTGTTAAACGTCATATGGGGATGTTTGGGGCTGAAAATGCAGTAGTGAATGAGTTGACAGCAGTGTAAGTGACTCCTAACTGATTGTTTGCATCAGGGTCAGCAAATCACGGCTAAGACCATATTCCAACTTCAAGTGGTGGCCCTAGAAACAGACTGTATTACTGTAGTTTGGCCAAGGGATAGGGATCACAGGCAGGCACCCAAAAAAGTCAGCTGAGATTGAATTGAATCTGTCTGACTGAAAGTCGCAGATACTCTGTAAACTATGACACAATGTTAGGTCCTTTTCAGGACGAGCGCAGAAGTATGGGGATGTGCAGTTTTCTTACATACGCCATCTGTATTGCTGATATTAAACATTGTACGGGGAATGAGGTCTTCTTACATATGTCAGTCATCTGTATGGCTTATATTAAACATTGTATCGGGAATGAGGTCTTCTTACATATGTCATTTTTATGGCTCATATTATTAGATGTTAAATGGGGATGTGCAGTCTTACCGAAATTGTCTGCACCTTTCGGCTCAACACATCCGATTTCAGCTGGATTTTTTTAGTATCAGGTACTGTGATCCCTATTCCTTGGCCAGACTACATTAGCCACTAGTGCAACCTGTTTCCAGGGCTGCCACATGAAGGCAGAATAGGATTTGGTGACCTATGGTTTACTGACCCTAATGCAAGCAGCCAGCCATGAATAGTTAGCTGCTGTCTGCTCATTCACTGTTGCATCTTTGACCCTACACGTCATATGAGAATGTGTAGTCTTTGTACATATACCATCTTTATGGTTTTTAGATGTTGAATCGAGAATTTTAAAGTTCAGCAAATGGTCTCTAGAGGCTCTGTTGGAGATGGTGAATAAATTATTTAAAAGTAGATTAAAAAGAACAACAGCTTTGCTCGCAGTAGTGTGCACAGACTGATCAGGCCAGTATGTCGGTATGCTATTAACAGACAAATTTTATATTTGACTTGTGGATTTTAGGAGCACTACTAATACTATTCAAAGATGCCATTAGATTTTTATGTTGTAAACGGGAGTTAAATAACATAAATCTAAATAGTAAAATATAGTAGTCCCTTTCAGTCATGACTGACTAGAGGAGGATGTGGCCTTTGAAAATGTAACTCTCCACTGAGTTTTTCTGTGTTGCAAGAGCTTCTGTTCACCCAGTCTGAGGTGGCTCTTCGTGGTACATCTCCACCTGGATCGGTCTGCAGCTTCATCTTCCCAGGATGTCAGATCCATGTCCCTGCTTTTTTTCAATCTTCAACTGCCAGGGACTTCTTTTACAGGCACAGAAATGTAATTTATTACATCTACAACATACAATACATACTGATGCCCACCGATGATGATTCCCTAGTTGAGCTGTGGGCTGTGGCTAAAATAATTTGTATATCTAAGTACTACTACTCAATTGTTTAGAGTGTCATTGGACCTGACAATTATTTCAAATGTTCCTGTGATAAAAGTTGGTATAGAAGACTGCAACAAGAAGTAATCAGTTCACCAGACAGTTTCCCCATCAGTGACATCAGACCTGCATCTATATTTCTATATGTGCCGAACTGACAAAGTCACAAACTCAGAACTGGGTCATGAATCCTCAGTGACTGTTGTCAGTGTTGTGTTGATCCTCTCAGCTTCTAAAGCTAGCTTACTTCTACACGCATTTTTAGTCTTTATTTCCTTTCATGTTTTGCGGTATCTGCATGATCTTGACTTGTAAGCCTGCAATGGATGATAGCTGAAATGGCAGACTATTTCCTTGATCTTTCTTTCTACTGACTACTCTGAAACTCATTGTGCGGCTTTGTGACCGGATTACGGTTCTAGCATTGTTGTTAACTTGTCTTATTTACCGGCTGGACCATGCATCAAAATCAATGGATGCGTCATATGGCATTTGTAATTAAATTCCCCCAATCTATTATCTATACAACAATTAATAGAAATAACTAGGTCTGCTTTTGCTACGAGACTACGGTAGGACTCCTAACTAATACTGGCCATCTCTCGCAAAGGCAAGCGTTCAGAAGGTTCAGCAGGCCATTCGTTGATTCGACTCCTAAAATGAATATTAATACAAACTAACAAAGGCCACACAGATAGATTATACAAACCACTAAAGTCCTGGAAAAGTAAAGCTCCTAAGCACATGCAAAATATATAATTCCTTTGGAAGCAACATCAGTCTTCAACTTGACACAATAAAATTATGCGAACGTGACAACCAGCCCGTAATGAAATGTAATAGTCAAGTAGTCAACAAATTCTATCTAAATGACTTCCTGTCAGGGCTGCCAGATAAATTCAAGAAAAGCAGCAAGATAATAATTTAAAAGTAGCGAAATATCATTCAGTATAGTTTAATTTTGTATGTAAGCTGAATGTCACTTGATCATTTCTTAGTCACTTGACTTTTACCCTTTACGGGTATATACTTGCAATCGAGTGTGCAGACACAGATTATTGGTTTGTTTTATCTTAGCATGAAGGGCGGACGGACCGCCATCTTGCAGGCCACTATTTTGTAGAAATGTCAGCACCTGTATCAATTTTTGCATGAACACCGGCTAACACTACTAACAGCCTGCTCTTTTCGATTTGCAACTGCCAAAGGTTTCTTTTACGTGTACAACGTCTACCTATGAGTTTATAGTCCGTCTCCGATATGAATAGGCACGCGATTCCACCTTCCTTGAGACCGGTGGATGCTTAAAACTTGTAGAACTATAACGTCCAACATTTCGCGCCTTCGTTCGTTGAGAGGCGAGCGCCTTATCTCTAGTGACCTCCGTAAGTGGAATATACGACACGACCCCCCCCCCCTCCCTCCCCTCTTTTTCCACCTCTCCTCCCCGTCCCAAGATTTGCTATATATGTTTTGCTGATTTTCATTTACCTTGCTTTCTTGTTTGTGGTCACATCAAACGAAATAAATAAATCAAAGATGTGGTAGTACTAAAGAGTAATAGTCGATACAAACATATTATAGGTAAAGGTTCAGGGAACACACGAAGGCAGCAACAAAGCGAAGGTATAACATGCACCCGTCAAGTAGTCTAAACTGTCAAGGACTCTTTTTGAAATAGGTACAAAGTCACGAAAAAGAAGTCAACAAATTGTGTATCAAAGATAATGCCGGATTTAGGCACAAGTTAAATAAGTTGCGGCTTGGAGCCTTACAATCTGCAGGAGTCTCAACAAATGTACGACAAATTGTTTTCACAGCTAATGAGAATATAAATTAAAGCAACCATGTCTTAATAAAAAAAAACTGTCTGTACTTAGCATCACGTGCACATAAAATGATAAGCTGCGTACTGTATCATCTGAGAACAAAATTCCTGATCTTGTTTTCGGGAAATCTGGAAAGAAAATGTGCTACGGTCTATCAGAATGAAACACAAATTGGGAATATAAAAACAGGTTTATTAATTCTTATATTAATAAAAGTAATCCCGATTACTTATTTTATCAGCATTTTATATATTCATTACTACTTGTTTAAACTATTTTTAGTTTGGGCCATACGGCAGGAGCCCATAGGCCGTTGGATCAATACCCACCCAACCAACCAATCAATTTTTATCAATTACATTTAAATCTGTGTTTCCAATTACAAAGCCCTCTAAACCAGTATATTGAGGTTAAGTTATACTATATTATAAGCTGGGATAGAGATCCAGACAACTAAATGTTAAATATGCATTCATTTAAAAATAATTTGTAATTTTCATTTTTAAATGCCTTACTTTAACATAATAACTGGGAATATATGTTTTGTGAGTCCTTTTGGTGTATTTAGCGAAGAACTGGCCTCCGAAAATTATATAGCTCATTATGCCATGCCACAGTCTGTTTATGAAGTTTGATGTACAGTTGCATTTCTCGCTACCTTTCTTTCCTTAACAATAATCTAGATATCCATTTACAGCTGGTCGATTGAGCGTGTCGGTAACGAGTAGAACCCGTTATTTTGCCGTGAAAAAAAGTGCAACGCGACGCTTTGAAAAAGAAGCCAAAATCACACAAAAAGTTGCCCAATTTGGTAGTTCTGCAGCCTGTATGTCGAAACTACTTTCACAAACTGGTTCACACCAACAAGTAATCCTTGTATTCTCATTTTCATTAGAAACATGTCGTATATGATATATGTATTAATATAAAACGCCATTTAACTATTCGTAAAGCGTGCCCAAAATGTAAGAGATATGTGTTGTGTGGTTGTAAAATATAGGAATGCATAAAGCTAATGCAGGCATGAATACACCCTTGGCCAGTTTTTATTGGCTTCGGGAAAACCTTGTCAAATTGAACTGACATCGTGCATGATAGACGCCTTGTAGGTTCATGGTTTAAACGGCATAATATAACCGGAACGATTCCTGTGAATGGACCGTGCCATTCTGCTATAATGTGTGTGCATCCATGCTCAATTTTCATTAATGTGCTACACGAAGACAAGAAATAAATGCTCTCCAAGTATATATGTAAAAAGAGGAACTACACAAGGATGTGTATTATCACCTTCTCTCTCTAATATCTACGCAGAACAAATATTCAAACAAAGGAGCAAGAATGACAGCTTGTCATTGGAGGGGTGGTGATGAGTAGCCTTAGATATGCGGATGATACCGTTTTGATGGCAAAAAGTGAGCAAGATTTGCAGGAGCTTGTGTCAACAAGATACAAAATAAGTCAAGAGTTTCGATATTTGATAAAAAAATAAGGAAAACAAAGGCTATGATACTTGGAAAAGTGACAAGAAACCATGAATGCAGTTAAAAATAAACGATCAACAGTTGTAACAGGTACAGTTTCTCATATCTAGGTCATATAAAAACGGAGGAGAAGGCAGCAGTGAAAAAGAAAGAAAGAGAATAGGTATGGTCAATGTGGTATTCAGCGACACATACTGACATTCAAACAGATAAATTAAAAATGAGAATTATCAGGTGTTATATATACTCGTCACTACGTTATGGCGCTGAAATATGGGAACTAAATACGACGATGGGAAATAGTATCGAAGTGTTCGAAATGTGGGTATATAGAATATTGGTTCGCTTGCATTTCTTGAATAGAGAAAAACACAAATGTGGAGGTATTAGAAATGTTGGGAATGTGTTGGCTTGGCTTTGTTCGTTCTCAATCTCCAGCTACCAAACCCTGAAGAGGCTTAAGTAGCAGAATGTAGTTCAGAGAACGGAATCCGTTGTGTCGTAGTTTACAGCTTGACTGCGATATTTGCACCTTTCAGCAAGTATTTTTTGAGTACCGGGTTAGCATTCCCTCTTCGATCCCTTCTCCTTGGCCAGTTTGCCTGTTATCCAGAATCACCACTTGGAGGTGTAGAAGGGTCTTGGCAGCTCTAGTTTCCTGGCCCTGACGCTAGCAGTCAGCTATGGGTCGCTGACCACTGCAGCTCATGCGCTGCTCAGTATCTTGTTCCTGAAACGTTGGGGAGGAAAAAAGAATTAATGGCCGCACCCAAGATTAAACGGTTATTATATTTTATCCATATAACAAGACAGGCTTCCTTCTTGAAGACCATACTGGTGGGTAGAGTGGAAGACAGTCGTCCAATGGGCAGACAGTGGAGGGGTAAAATCAGGAGATGGACTGGAAAAACCTGCCAGACTGCACCACTGCGGAGCTTACCTTCGCTAAAATAAGGTTACTTTTTTGCCTTTCTTTTCTATTTAAAAACAATCTAAGCCGAAAGTATTTCAGTTCATGTGCCATCTCCACAAGGAAGGTAGTCTGCAATGGATCTCCAGCATTGCCTTTGTTCTGGTGGTGCAATCTAACATACTCTTTCCATCTCCTGTTATCAGACTGCCTTCCACCTTACTCTCTAGTATAGTCTTCGCCAACGAAAGATCAGTAGGCAATTATTGCATTACAAAAATTAAACTACAAGTACAGAAGCCTTGGGTTCTCTACATCCCCTCTGCATGGCGGGACTCCTCATATAAAACGCCTCGTCTATTGTAAATATATTCTATTTTTGGTGTGCGTGTGAGTTACGTTGTGCTGCAATTTACAGCTGTGCTGCGATATCTGCACCTTTCGGCCCATCCGCTTTTGGCCTAATCTTGTTTAGAGGTTAACTCTTCGTAGCATGTGGCTGTCCCCAGTCTACATGCAAGGCAGCAGATGGTTTGAAGTCAGATTCTTTCTTTTCCCAGAAGAGCTGCGTACCAAGCTAGCGAGCTTCATCAATTCAGGCTGGCTTCGGTTTTCTCCAGTAGCCTTTGATACGCCAGTATCTCATATGCAAGTCAGCTAATGGTTTTGACATCAGAGTTTTTCATTCTCCTAGGCTTACGAGTTGTATCTACCCGAAGTACCTATTTGGCTTTTGAGCGACAGAAACTCGCCCGTCGTCTCTTTGCTGTTATTATAAACTGGTGTGTCCCGGGAAGGTCGGGAGTTGGACATTTATGTCAGGTGCTATATGAGGCGCATGTCGTAGGAGTATTTGATTGGGGTTGGAGAGTTTGTTCTCCACTCCCAGCTATGACAGTATTTGCATGCTGGTAGAGATGTCTCCGTTGGACCTCCATGCAGGATACCGTTTCTAGTTCATAGCTGTTTTCTATTAACATCTAACATCTACATATTTTTTTAAAAGGTGCTCATCGCAAGCGAAGATGGCGACATCGCGAGACGGTTTTTGTCTTGATGATGTAACGTGGTCTATATTTGGATTATAGTGAGTAAGAAGCTGTGCTGGTCATCGACCTCACTCTCTGGTCCCAAACTACCTCGTGCCAGTGGCAAGAAAAAAATCAAGACGACTAGAGATGATTCAGGCACTCCGGCGCCATCCCTTCGTCGCTTTGAGAGGCGAGTGCCTTACCTTTCGATTACAACGATCGCCACTGCTAGATAAACCACAGCTGGCACAAAGCGAAAATGCAGGGTTTGATCCCTACTCAAGACACACGCCAGTATACTCACCTGTAAGCGATGCCTGACCAACATGCAGCGAGAAAAGGTCATACAATCTGAAAAGGCTGATACCTCCACATATAGAGGTCATTCAGCTATACAACACCCAACTGATGGATCTGATAAGAGGTTCTGATCCTCCCAAAGGCTCATACATATCATAACCTTAAAATTGTGTTGTGTGAATATTAGGGTTTTCACTGACTCTACATTAAGTCTACGGTATTCCACTCGGCAGGCACGGAAACGGAACTCCAGGAGTTGATTAGTAAATTGGAGAGAACGGCGCAGACCTATGACATAGATAAATGCAGAGAAAACAAAGCCGATGACTAATAACACGGAAGGGTTTACATCTGTGATAAAAGTAATATGGTCAGGAACTTGAAAATGTACACCCGCTCTTCTTCTTCTTCTTCTTCTTCGTTCGTTCTCAATCTCCCACTACCAAACCCTGAAAGGGTAAGTAGCAGAATGTAGTCCAGAGAACGGAATGCGTTGTGTCATAATTTACAGCTTGGCTGCGATATTTGCACCTTTCAGTTCAACACATCCGACTTCAGCAAGAAATTTTTGAGTATCGGGTTAGCATTCCCTCTTCGATTCCTTCTCCTTAGCCAGTCTGCCCTGCTGCAGCCTGTTATGCAGGATCACCGCGTGGAGGTGTAGAAGGTCTTGGCAGCTATGGTTCGCTGGCCCTGACGCTAGCAGTCAGCTATGGGTCGCTGACCACTGCAGCTCATGCGCTGCTCAGCATTTTGATCCAGCACACCCATTCAAGTATCTGGGATCACTGATCAGTGACGAGGGCTCGCACCCTGAGATAATTGCCAGAATAGCACAGACAACAGCGGCGCTTACGCGTTTGAAACCCATATGGCAGGATTAGCGACTTGCCCTTAAGACTAATACGATCATTGGTGCTCTCAATGTTTTTGTATGTCTGTGAGACTTGGACCATTAATGCAGATATGCAGTGCAGAATACATGCAATGGAAATGAGGTGCTTTAGAAGACTCTTAAATGTTACATTTACGGATCGTGTCACGAACGTAGGAATGCGACAAAGAGTGGAAAACGCAATTTGGCATTTTGATGAGCTGTTCACGGCTATCAACAGACGAAATGGATCAAGATGCTGAGCAACGCATGAGCTGCAGTGGTCAACGACCCATTGCTGACTGCTAGCGTCAGGCCCAACGAAACAGAGCTGCCAAGACCCTTCTACACCTCCACTAGGTGATCCTGGATAACAGGCTGCAGCAGGGCAGACTGGATAAGGAGAATGGATCGAAGAGGGAATGCTAGTCCGGTACAAATAAAATGCTTGCTGAAGTCGTACGTGTTGGACTGAAAGGTGCAAATATCGCAGTCAAGCTGTAAACTACGACACAACGCATTCCGTTCTCTCGACTACATTCTGCTACTTGAGCGCTTTTAGGGTTTGGTAGCGGGAGATTGAGAACGGACGAAGCCAAGCCAAGCGGCGAAAGATGACTTGGCATGGACACTCCACGAGGTCCAGCGGAATTACAAATTCGATACTGCATGGTTCCTTACCTGGAAAGAGAGGGGAGGGACGTCCAAGGAAGAGATCGGCAGACAACAAGACTGAGTGGTCAAACCTTCGTCCCGGTGAGGCACAACTGACGGCAGCGGGCAGAGAGAGATGGCGTGGGAGTGTCTTCATGTGTACCCCAACGACCTGACGGGTTAAGGGATGAACTGAACTGATTCCACTTCTTGGTCCACAAAACACTTTTCAGCTAAAAACACTTAATTTTGACGTAGTCACGAAACTCTTTTAGGGCTGGGCTTAGCTTCGTTCTCAATCTCGTTCTACCAAGCCCTCAAAAGGGCTTAAGTAGCAGAATGTAGTCAAGTGAACGGAATGTGCGGTGTCACTAGTTTACAACTTGACTACGATATTTGCACCTTTTGGTCCACACATCAGTCTTCGGCAGGCCTTTTTTAGTACCGGGTTGCCTTTCTTCTTCGATCCCTTCTCCTTAGCCAGTCTGTTCTGCTGCAGCCTGTTATCCAGGATCACCACGTGAAATGTATAAGGGTCTAGACAGCTCTGGTTTGTTGGCCATTGCCTGCATCACATCCTGTGGTAATGCATTTCAAGCATTTACCACCCTTTGACTAAACAAATATTTACACCCACCTTCGTCCAACAATCATCACCTCCAAACGTTCCCACCCCATAACAACACCAGCCGTTACCCCAGGGAAGCAAACCCTTAGAAAATGCAGAAGGAAGCAGACCCTTGCATAAAATGGATGTCGAAGTCGGATGCATTGAGACGACAGGCGCAAAATAAAAACATAGTGCAGCGCACATCGCCTAGGGGAATAAAGAAGGCGTTGCAAAAAAAAAAATCAAATCAAACCAGTAATCATACAAAACAAAACAGAACGTTTTTCTCGTGACAGCCACCCAACCTAGAAATCCTGTCATACATAGACGCATTTAATTTGCTCGACTCTTACATGCAGATTGTTTTTTTTTAATATATGATTTATGCACTAAACGACCACTGGGCAAATTTCAAGTTAAAAATCTACTCAAATTATTTTTGAGATTATTGCCCCACAGAGAATATGTCGCAAAAAATGGGACTGTGTGGCCATTACAACAGGCCTTGGTTATGTTGTTAGCGGAGCAGCTTAGATGGCGCCTGACAGGCTGCGGGTCTACCTTTCTCCAATTTACACTTCCACCTCCACCAGTCTCAAAAATAGGCGATCGTATATTCCAGATGCTAGGATTGACCTGGCAAGTCAACAGCCAAAAAAAAAAAAAAAATTTAATAAAGAAGGTCGCACCTCCTCACGACGTCTAACGACAAATGTGGACTGAAGATAGATAGATAGAAGACTACTATTCTTTAATTTAATTTTCTCTCGCAGGTTCAGAGAGCTGAACGGACCTTGTTTTAATTAGCAAACACGCATTTCAAAGCGATAAATACACGCCTGAACCACACAGAAATGGGTCACTATTCTAGCTCGTGACCCAATGTGGCTATGACGCTAAAAAGTTCAGTCGGAGTTGCGTATCCTTCGTTGTCAAGGCAACCGATTCAACACGAGTGTCTTTCTCGTTAACAATTGGGCGTCTATTCAAAGATTAGTTACGTAGTTATTAATACTTATTAAAGTTTCAAAAACAAATCGCTTAGTAAATTTAACATAGCATGGCTTCACAAGCTCCCATCATGGGCACATTAGTGATGGATTAGAAGTGACATTTTGAATGAATGACCGCCTGCTAGATGAGGACACCACAACAGATGAAGCAGCAATCCACAGACTGCAACGTTTCGACATTAAACAAGGTTTGAGCGGAGTATAGCGCATAAGAGGACGGAGTATAGCGCATGAGAGGACGGAGCAGGAAAGTGTACAACCAGCGAGCTACAGGAACCATCATCATCCATACCGCACGCCATTTGATGAGAGAGACTGAGCACCTATGGGTGTGCCCAGAGTGCAGCGACGTCGATTCTTAGAAACAGAACAGAGTGGGCGCGTCCGTGAGCCCACATGCACCGGTGATTGTTCTTAATTTATTTACTTAAGGCAAGATTGACTTTAGATAGCATTGGAGAATATACTTTCTGATTTTCATAGATAAAAACTGTCAATTTTTGTGGTGTGATTTTCCTATTGCTCTCTAGGTAATTCTATTTTCTTATTTCTGAGCTGCATCTCCGATTATTTTTAGAAGCCTGAAATATGTTATGTAATACAGAATCGATATCAGTGGACTTCAGAGAGACTCGTAGGTCTATCTCCTAGGATACTGGCTATTTGAGCAGCTAGTTTGTTGTATCTGCTGTGCCCCTTTGTTTATATATGACCAGTTAATCGATATCAGTGTTATCATCTAGCATTCATTTGATTCAATATGTCCCTCTCACAGTAGTTACTGTCCCTACAAACATTCGTGGTACCGCAGTGGTTAGTACACTTACTGCCCAGCTGAGCGATCTAAGTTCAATCCCCAACTGTTAAAAAAAATGTTTTAAGTCGCAAACTCCTCAGCATCAAACCTCACAAACTGGGTACCTAAGAAGGTTTAGGAAGTAAAGGCGGTCTGCACGATGTTCACCACATCATCTCTAATGTGCCATTGGTCGAGTAAATATGGGCGAAATACAATATTTCCATTATGCCACATTGCCATGTAAATGGATCGTAACTTTACTTCAATTGATGCTTCACGTCCCTTTGTACCACCTCTTTTGCTTTAGGATGAAGATGTATTCTTCAATTTTTCTTGTGGTTTATATTTACTAGAGGACGAAGTAGCCAGCTCCATGTCAAACCTTCCTTAGTCGCATATTATGAAATGCCTTGCAGGTTAAAGTATTACTATTCTCGGCTCTATTATCAGGCCCCAGTAACATCATAGATGGTTATCAAGAAATCATTTACCAGATGATATGTACATGCATCTTTCAATTCCTTTCATTCAGTTTGTGTGTGTTCTGAAGAGGCAACAGACTTTGCAGTGTAGCTTCCTCTAGAGAGAAAGAACAACTAGAGAGAAAGACATGGTTCGTACACCTTGCAATGTACACAGGGCAAAGGCTTGCTGCTGAATACAGAATACATAAATCTGTGTATGTGAGAAAGAGATAGACCGAGATGTGTTAATGTTTTTTTTTCAACGTGTGGAAAATGGCTCATAGAACCGACTTTCTTGCACCTATGAACCCCCATAAGTTCTCAGTCCCTTTCATTGCTGAAAGTGCAGATGACATAGTACACTGAAAGTGCCCGCGACAAAATACACTGAAAGTGCAGATAAAGAGTACACTGAAAGTGCAGACGACAGAGCTCAAACTTCACAGCTGCTGTGACGGCTGAAATTTTCCCCTGACCTCCAACAGCTAGATCGACTGGGAGAAGCTGACATACCACGGGGGAAAAAAAACATGCTCATTCTGTGAATGACATGATTTAAACCTGGTACCTTGGGATTGTAAGCAAAGCTCACAACATCTAGGCCACACGCTTCAACATGTAATCATATTGACCATTTCTTGTTTGGTCTGCTCTTTATCATTACTGGCATACCGTGACTCACACATTCCTAGCCACTTGTAGGCATGGCTGCCAACTCAAACCGTTCGTTATACATCTTGTCTTGTTTTTTTGGTGATCTGTTACTATTGGTTCTTACTGGAGAGTGAAATGGCATTTGTGTTTAATAGAATGGTCTACAAACAACATAAATTTCAGCAATGCTTTCCAAAGTGGTGGTCCGTGGACTGGTTTGGATATTATACAAGGATTATACAGTATTATTAACCTGCAGTGAGGTCATACTACATAGAGGTTGCAAAGCCACGAGCAATGATGGATATTGAGGATCAAAGAAACACTCCACAAGTTCAACATGTCATGAGCATCAGCCTCCCATCTAGTACAAACCAGAAGTCTACACATACCTCCTCTCTGTGACGTCACAAGGCAAGAGCAGCAGGATAACAAAAAAAGAAGACAGTACAGCAGATATTGTTTCTCCTCCAATTTAAACAACAATAAAATTAACTAATTTAGGACTATTTTAGAATAAAGAAAACTGCTTGTAATCACATTATTCCATCTGTAAGATCAGTTTTATTTTACTTGATCATTAAAGAACATACTTTGTATAGTATTTGCACAAACATCAGAAACCCTACTTCATATAGTATTTGCACAAACATCAGACAACATATTTCATATAGTAATTGTAGAAATATTAAACAACATATTTCATATAATAATTGTAGAAACATTAAACATATTTCGTATAGTAACTGCCCAAACATTAAACAACATACTTCAAATGAGGTCTGTTCAAAAAGATTCATAACTTTTTAAAAATAACTATTTCCAGCTTGTCTAAAACCTAATCTCCTTAGACATACTCGCCTCCTCTATTAATACATTGCTCCCAATGTCTTTTCCAATGGTAAGCATCTTTTAAGAAAGTGCTAAGGTATGTCAACGAATTGCTCTATATTTTTTCAACGGTCTCAAATCATCATCTTTTCAAGATGGATTTCAGTTTGGGAAATAGAAAAAGGTCTGCAGGTATTAGGTCAGATAAGTAGGGCGGCAAGGAAAGCACACTTGTCCTAGTTTTTGTCAAAAATTCCAGAAAGAGTAGTGTCGTGTGGGCAAGAGCATTGTCATGGTGGAGGAACTAAGAATTGTTTCTCCCCAATGCGGGTCTGTTTTTTTCTGACATTTTCTCGGAAACGTTTCAGCGGTTAACTATTTGCCCCTCGGATAGAAATATATTGATACACAACACCCTCGATGTAAATAAACACAGTCGACATGACTTTTATATTCGACCTGACATGCCGCATTTTTTGTCAGTCTTGGCGAATACTTCCAAAACCCACTGCAGGGCTGAATTTTTGTGTCTTGATCTTATATCCGTAGACCTATTTATATAGACCAAAGAGAGGTAGTTTGGTCTTGAGGAGCGTCCATGTTTGAAAAGCTGTGGAAGGACTGATAATGACTTGAAATGCAGTCTCCTTTGTGAACCTCAACAGGCTAGAAGCATAGCATCAGTTGAACGAAGAACATTGGTAGTGTGATCGTAAAAGTCCCGAGAGATGGCAACACAGCTGTCTTTCTAATCTTGTGTCAGGAGTCATGAATTGAACTTCGCAGCTACATGGTGCATTTTTTATTTCTCTGTTAGAATGGCTTAGCAACATCCTATTTGGATGTTACATTCTTCTGCTATTTTATGAACTGTCAGTTGATGATTGGAGTGCACCGCTGCCGAAGACGGAAGAGTCGGACCGAAAGGTGCAAATATCGCAGCCAGTCTGTAAACTAGCGACATAACGCATTTCGTTCTCCGGACTTCTTCTTCGTTCGTTCTCAATCTCCCACTACCAAATCCTGAAAGGGCTTAAGTAGCAGAATGTAGTCCAGAGAACGGAATGCGTTGTCGTAGTTTACAGCTTGGCTGCGATATTTGCACCTTTTGGTCCAACACATCTGACTTCAGCAAGCATTTTTTGAGTACCGGGTTAGCATTCCCTCTTCGATCCCTTCTCCTTAGCCAGTCTGCCCTGCTGCAGCATGTTATCCAGGATCACCGCGTGGAGGTGTAGAAGGGTCTTGGCAGCTATGGTTCGCTGGCCCTGACGCTAGCAGTCAGCTATGGGTCCCTGACCACTGCAGCTTATGCGCTGCTCAGCATCTTGATTCCGTTCTCCGGACTACATCTAGCTACTTGCAAAGCCCTGTTCAGGACTTGGTAGTGGGAGATTGAGAACAAACGCAGAAGAAGGAGTGCACCTTCTCATGAACCTGGGCAATATGAGCGCCATCAAATGATGTCATGGGTCGTCCCGAATCCGAGTCATCATCTGTTCAATTGCCAACCATCCTTAAATGGCTTAAACCATTTATAACAACACATACAGATCATGCAATGATCCCAATAAACGTATTTTAACATTTCATGAGTCTCCATGAACGTATTCCTGAGCTTCAAACAAAAAAAAATATTTTTATTCGCTGCTCATGAAATTCATACATCTCGAGAAACGCAAAACACGATCTGCACGCAATCAGTAACAGATACGGGACAATAAATAATAACATAAGAAAAAAGTGTCACTGACCGGAAATTGCAGTGACATAGAATTGGGGCACTATTTCAAAAGTTGAGGACATTTTTGAACATACTTCATACAGTAAATATATACAAATTTAACAACGTACTTTAATGTACAAATAACTAATGACTACTACTTTAGAATAATGAAAGCTACTCGTAATTACATTGTTCAAAGCTGAAAGATCAGTTTTTAAATTTTACTTTGTCACATAAAATATACTTCATATTCCATTCAGTTTAAGAGCATATGCACCCTCAAGGTCAACTGTAATTGATCTACAGTGCCCTCTGTCTCTTGCCTTGATGGTTGCAATCAAACAATGAATTTATACTGGTTTAGCAGACTCTACAGAGTCTGTATACAACCAGTTTCTGGGAGGGTGGTTTAAACGATGTGCGAGGTTCTTAATAGAATCAAACACTAGACCTAAGTAGACCCACAGCCAGTTAGGCATCATCATCTAAAGCTGTTCTTAACAACAACCTGGAGAAAGCTACAAATAACCTGGGTAGATTTTGAATTTTGTCCGGGCAGCTGCCGTTAAGCCTACTCTTTTCAACTACCAAAGGATTTTTAACGTGGATGCCACTGCACACAGGTGTCTGGTCTCACTACTCAGAGATCAGGGGAAATTTTTACAGGATGATCCATGTGAAAAAATTCCAGTCTCCACTGTGATTTTAGCCCGCGACCTCCAGCTCCCGAGGCGAACACCTTACCTCGAGACCACTGGGTACCCAGGGTAGTTATAAAGGCATGTAATCAGGTCATGAGGTAGAGATCTTGCATTGTAGAGGTCAATACACAGATCAGTGACTCTATATCAATTTACTCTAGAGCCTTTATCATTACTATATTTATTGTGTTCATGTGTTGCTTTCCCTTTGCTCATATCTTCTTTACTTTCTCTACTTCTGATCAGTGTGCAGGCGCTGTCATTATTAAATGTTGATAGTGTTACTTCATCATCATCATCATCAGTCCCGTAACCTAAAAGGTTGTTGAGGCACCATTATTGCAGTTTGTCGAACCAGTTCACGCAATTCGTCTCGATTTTTCGCCAGGGTGTTAGTTTTAGCTATAGACTTTCCCGCCTACTATTTAATGTTGTTCTCCCATATCTTTTTCAGTTTCCCTCTCCCACGCTTCCCAGCCACAGTGCCTTGGTTTTGGATAGTCCCAGTAATCTTGACACATGTCCATACCATGTAAATTTTTGTGTATTTACTATGGTCAATAGGTTTTTATATTGGCCTAACACTTTCCTAACAGTTTCAAGAACACTCTCGTTTGTAATGCGATCCAAATATGAAATGCCAAGAATTTTTCGCAAGCATCTCATTTCCATCTCGCCAATATTACGTTCTAGGGCAGCCGCCAGAGTCAAAATCTCACACACATAGAGGTATACCGAGGTGACCATTGCATAAAGTCAGCTTTGATTTAAGGCTAATGCTCTTGTCTTTCCAGATTATTCGCAATCTGGTCAGGGTGACCATGGCCATTGCTGTTCTTGACTGGATCTCCGCTCTAGACCTCCGCATTGATTTCTGCTCCCAGGTATTTAAACTGCATAACACTTTCCAGAGGTTTGCCTTGTGACCGTAGTCAGGTTTAAAATACCCTCTGGGGTGTTGACCATGATCTTTCTCTTCTCTGCACTGATTTCCATCCCAAATTTCTGGGCAGTAATGTCCAGGTTTACAACTAGGCTTGGAAATTCAGGCTCTGTTCCAGCCAGACCAGTAATGTTGTTGTCAAACTGAAGGTTGGTGAGTATGCGTTCACCTATACTGATTGTCCCTACGCGTTTATTCAATACTTCTGACATAATACGTTCTAGAAAAACATTGAATAGTGTTGGAGAGAGGTGACACCCCCGACGAAGTCGATTGCCGTGCGAAACCACTCTCCTATGGTCCTGTTGAGAAAAACTGCACTGCTGGCATCTGATTATAGTTTCTCATTAACGTTGGTAAGCTGCCATCCTATCTTGTACTTGCGCAGAGTTTCCCATAGGGCCTTATGTCCCACCCTATCAAAAGTCGTTTTAAAGTCAATAATGATGACCTGATACAATTTCTGCTGGTGTTGAGTATATTTTTTGCTGATCAAACGCAGGTTAGAAATTTCTCTATTGTGCTGCAACCAGTTTTGAAAACAGTTCAGACATACAAGTATATTCCATCCATCCGTTAAATATATCTGTCTCATCAAGCAAGATGCCTCCATTCTTGTCCTTAATGCATCCCCCTTCTTCAGCTGGCCTTATCACGTTTGAATGTTTTGTAAAATGGTATTATCAAATGTATTAGCCCACAACTTCATCAGTATCATTTAATCATTGGGTCCAATAACCACACACTTATATTTCTAGCAATTTTTTAAATTAATATTTCTACTTATTGTTTATGATTTACTACTCCTGAATGTATAAATATATAATCTTTATTCCTCATGTAACTCGCATTTGTGAAGTCATGCCTCTGTCACCACTCAATATATCAAGGTTCATATCACTGGCCTCTGAGATTAAATTATCCAGCTTTCCTAATTCAACCAACGCCTACAAAATCAATACGACTCGCACATAGTGGTGCTTCTGTAAGTGATTCTGCGTACAGGCATTCCACCATATCTCCCCAATGCTTTAGCCACCCTCAAACAGGTCATGCAAAGCAAACCTAAAGATATGCATGTATGACTAGTTTGACGCGAAGTTGCAAAGTTGTGTGACTTAGCTGCTTTTGAAGTTTTGAAATTTGCATCTGCGATGTAAGCAACTGGAGGTTACTGTTAATGAATTAAATTAAATTTTAAAACTTGGCAAACAATCACAAAAGAACATGGCATGGCTGCCGACATTCAAAACTGCTATGAGCTACACTTTCAAAGTACAATACGCACAGACACATAAGAAACACGAAGTGATGATTATCTGCTCAGCCCCTTAAACAATGTTAGCACACGAAAAAAAAGTATGTTAGATATGTCTGCTCATGCCTTCAAGCTGTGTAATTGTGCAGCTGTCTATGAATAAATCCTCACCGGAAGCCAGAATATTTGTACACTTCAGTTTGTTAATGTACAAAAGTTTAGTGGCACACTTAGATGGATGCAGTAACAGCACATCATTTATGAAACACTTGTCTATCATTCACTTGATGTTAACTTGTCACTAGCAGTTTCTACCACACAAATATTTTCAGCATCCTCTAAGCTGACAGAGTTAAACTTCTCCTCACTGGACAAGATTTGTGTATGAGGACTTTGCAGAGTCTCCTTGTTGGCTTGCTCCAATGTGTTGCTTTCTCTGATGGCTGAGTGCTCATTTATGTTTTCATATTTGTTACCCTGGCCTAATAAAGCAGTAAGACCATCTTCACTTGTACAAATGTCATTTCTGGCCTTTTCCCCATCAACATGGGACATGCTTGTATTCCTACTAATCTCATCTTCTACAACAAATGTGTTGTATTTTATCAATGAAGACCATGAAGGTTTAGCACATCTTTCAGCAGCCTCATTGTTACATGATACTGTAGATACAGTCTGAGAATGACCAGCATCAATAGAAGGGCAGTGAGTGGTGACACTGGGCAGCTGTGGGTTTATGGGTAGAGGATATAGCAAATGCGTTGTTTGTGTCAGCATTGAGGACAAACTTGTTGACAACAGTAGAGGTGGGTTTGGGATAGAATTCAAGTTGGAAGATGAAGCAGATGTTATGGGAGCTGATAAAGGTGCTTGAGGAGATAATATAGAAAAATCTGGAGGGGATGTGGAGGAAATCAGCTGACACTGATCTGACTCTACGTGAGGACCATCATCAACCCTTGACACAGGGCTGGAAGTGTTGGAATTAGTTCTGGAGGATGGCTCAAATATCCCAGTAGATGTCAGTGGGAACATTTCATCATGTTTGTCATTGCTGTTTTTGCAAGCAGATGTCAGCTGACATTGGTCTGACTCTACACGAGGACCACCCTCAACCCTTGACACAGAGATGGAAGTGTTGGAGCTAGTTCTGGAGGATGGTTCAAGCATTCCAATGGATATCGGTGGAAACATGTCAGTATTGTATCTGTCATCGCTCTCTTTGCTAACAGATGATGACAGGACAGTTTTAAACAGATTATCTGATGATCCTGACAACGTGTCTTCAATGGTGCTGCATTCAACATGTGAAGACGTGATATCTTTTGGGTCTTGCGCTTCAAATATGGCAGCAATAGCAACAATATCACATGGACTCGGATCTACACTCTGTTCATCGGAGGTTGAGCTTCTGCACGTCTGCAAGTCCTGGCGGGTGTTCCAATCAAAGGGAGATATGGTTTCTCTGGGCGAGTTGTGAGCACAACTCCGGTTTTTTTCTTGTTCAACAGATAACACACTGGCATGAGCAGTGTCATGTGCATGTCTAAGAACATCTGAAGGTGCATTAACATTACCACCACAAGCAGAGGCTGAATGAAGTGTTGCATCAGAATTTTCAATAACTCTGACTACATCTGATTCTGGCTTTTCGCTGCTGCAACTACTACAAATAACTACATCCTCATCATCATTGCTGGCTATAGACACAACCTCAGCAACATGGTCAAAATCCCCAGCAGAGGTGTTATTTGTCTGTGAACTGAGAAGGTTTATTTCCCAATTTCTTACAGTTACTGGTGCAGATGAAGATTTCTGTACAGATGAGCTGGCCGTAGTCTGATGTCCTAAATCTGGGAAATTTGCATATAGCCACTGCTTGGTCCGTAAGTGTCTTGGCAATGGGCTAGAATTGCCTGGTAGTGTATCTGAATCACTGTCACTGGATGACCCACTTTCACTTGAAATAGTCTGTGGGTTGTATTCACCTAAGGTACTGCTCACAGTATGATTTGGCAAACTTGAAGAGGCAAGCAGATGAGGCACAGATGATGCAGGTAAATTAGAAGAGGGAGAAGATGCAGGGAATGTGTGGGGCAATGACGACCAAGTACTCACCCACAGATTGAGTGGGATATGTTGAACAGTATCAGGCCTTGCCAGATATGATGTCTGGAAGGCACCAGTAGCCACAGGAGGGCCAACATTTGAGACAGCAAGTGACGAGTTTCTGGTAGCTTGCAGTTCCCCGTCACAGGGTCCTGATCTGCTTGAGGTTTCAGAAGAAATGTCAACTCTAGAACTGGGCTTGTGCAGATGTCTTATCCTCTCAGATTCCAAAACACCAGAAGATCTTTTGTGACCAGTGTGATGTTTCTTGTGCGATGGCAATGCTGACAGGCTGGTTATCTTTCTCTTCTTCTTAATCCCATGCTTCTCCGGCTGGCCTCTCTTCTTGCGACTCTCCCTGTATTTGTTTGGAAATGTGCTGCTAGCATTGCCACTTCCAGTCATGGCAAGCAAGTTCTGAGGACATCTCCGCGCACCTGCAAGTTGCAGATTCACAAGATTTCTGTCCCTGCCATTATTTGTTTCCTTTGACTTCTTATGCTTCTTCTTCTGTTTGATTACAGAGGTTACTAAAGTGTTCCTCCCAAGAGCTGTACCCAGCTCTGTTTCCTGCTGACTATAATATCTGGAACTGACCCCAGACTTTCCTTTTGACTTTCCTTTGCCTCTGATCCTCTTAGATCCCTTCTTTAGCAATTTTTTACTTCCAGCTCTTATCTTTTTTCTACTCTGTTCACCTCCATCAGTGTCTGAAGAAAGTTGTATGGGAGACCTCTTACCCCAGGGTTTATCATACTTTACAAATAAAATGTCGCTTCCAACCTCTGAGTCATCAGAGTCATTTAAACCTGGCAGAAATACTGGGTCATCACTCTCAGAGCTGACAGATACTTGATCAACTTCTACTTGAGGATCCACATGTAGCACGTCAGTGTCTTCCTGCGAGGGACCTGCAGTTGGACAATTTCTGTCGGCTGCCAGTACACTTGTTGATGTGCTCAGAGATAAAGAGGCCACATCAGGTGCTCTTACATCGGTTACCTCCATTACATCATCATCAGTGCTGCCACTTGAGCTATTATTCTCAGACACGAGTCTTCCCACCTGACATCTGTACATTGCTTTCCTGTCGAAAGCTTGCAAGTTCAAGGCACTGTTAGCAAATGTAGTAAATTCTTGTATAAACTGCCTTGATCTCTGGCCGATGACAGGTGATATTTTTTCATTGAAGTAAAGACTGTCAATTGTCACTTGAGTTAGCAGAGGCTGGATTATGCCAATGGCCTGTCTGACACTCTGATGACTTCTGAGAAGAACTCGTAGTTCTCTGGTCAGCCATGGCATAATGCGGTGTAATCTATGAGAGCTCGCAGCTACCATTGCAGGAGTCAGGTGGTAGGAGCTGTTTTCACAGCCAAGAATAACTACAGGAGGGCCCATGTGACGTCTGTAAACCCTGAGACGGAAGTCCTCAGCACCTCTTGGCCATGATGCAGCTGAAACATGGGAAGCAGGGTTGACAGATGAGTTCGGATCCGAGTACTGGTGCTCCCTGTTCACAGAGTACTCAGGGCCGAGGAATCTGTCAAAACGGCGGTGACCAAACTGGAATCTGCTGAAGTTACTTAAAGTTAAATCTGCATCCAAGCTTGGCTGTGATAAGCTGAAATAGTGCTGGGTTGGTGCAAAAGTGGCCAGGTGTCCTCCCATGTAACTGTACAAGTAACTGTAATCAATCTGATGAGGTGGGTTTGCAGGTGGTAGCTCATATACATCATAGTTGTCATTTGAACGAATGTTGTGGAAAATGCCAGTGAATGGCTGCTTGCACAGAGGGCATTCTGCTTTAACCTTAGACCATTGCTTCAGGCACACAAAGCAAAATGAATGAATACAGCTGCTTGTGCAAGATTTATTGTTGAATGGCCCTAAACAAATGGAACAATTTTCAGGAGAGTCTCGCTGAGAGGTTGATGTTTCACCTTCATCAGAATTCTCCTTAAGTCCACTTGTGCCTGCAGTCTGACTATCTGACATTGCTGCAGCACTTGCTTGTTTTCTTGTTACAGGCATCGTTTCTGAAAGAAAGAGAGGAATAAATTAATTCACTAAGAAGTATGTACTATGCAAATATATAACACTATTGTCTAACACTTGAAACTTTATAGTGAAATTGGTACATTGTCTATGTAACATAACAGACATTATGAATTTCAGTCAATATTAAAGTTTATATATAATATATATATATATATATATATATATATATATATATATATATATATATATATATATATATATATATATATATATATATGCGCACACACAAGCAAAGCATGCACACACATGGGCAGAGAGTGAGATTTATTAAATTAATTTGCATTTATAAATTGAAAAAAATTGTATTTTAATCATAAAAGTAATCAATAAAATGAATGTTTTGTTTTATGAAAACAATTTAGTTAAATATTTTAATGAACAGAGAGATTACCTTTTCTAATTTCTTGTATACATTTTTTAAAAGACAATGTACACAAAGCTATTATTGAATGTCATAAAAGGAGGAAGCATAATCAAAACTGAAGACAGAGCCTACAAAGAAGCCAAACCAATTGCTACAAAAATAACTTCAAATACAAATGACTCAGACAAGTGCTACTCAAAGTGTGGTCTGGAAACTGGCGCAAATGTGGATCGTAGTTCTGAGGTGAGCAGCCAATATACGAGGCGTGTTCAAATGAAACTGGACCAAACTGCAACAAGTGAACATACGTATGATGACTTCACGTTTGGTATAAACAGCACATACCAATCGTCAAGTTTGCAAAATTTCATTATCCTCCGACTCATAGTTTCCTCAGCAGACCGTTGAAAACATGGAATCCAAATTTTAAATTGAATGGAACTGTCAATCGCCACAACTGTCTGTACTGGTCAATGCTAATACCCCACACTGTGGAAGAAATGCACTTGATGCCATGAGACACGATTGTCACTACCTGTGATTCAATTTCCATGGAAACCATATCTGATGTTTTTCAATGTGTTGCAGATGTTTTGCTGCCAATTGCGGTTATTAGGAACACTTTTAAGGTAGATGACATAATAAAGAAAGTCCATTCTTTCTGTTATTTATGTTCGAGTTACTCAGTTAGTATCGTTCAAAAAGTGTAAACATTATCTTGGGACACTGTATTGTTTTAGTGAGAAACTATCTATCTTTAGTTTGAGAATAGGGGGATTGGCCACTCAGTCACAGGCAGGGGCAAGAGAGGGGAGGAGGGAGAGATAATATAGAAGATTACTGACAATGAGTGAATGACATCATGGAATGAAAGAAAAGAAACATAATAAGAATTGATAAACAAAACTGTTTAGAAGAACTATACATTATTAAGTAGCAGATTATTTTTATTTGAAACTATTTTTAAACAATTTTTTGGTAAAAGGATTAATTAAATCGAAGTTGTGACAGTACTAAAGGTCAAAAGTAGATAAAAACATGTTTAGGATAGGTAATGGCTTAGTGACGACAAAAACCAACCGACACCTTCGTTACGGTCAAAAAGCCTTCTTCGTCACGGACAAAGAATAAACGAAAACTAACAAATCACAAAAAAACAAAAACAAGACATGATGTAAAATGAGCGGTTTAAGTTAGTAAAAGAATTAGACGTGACACTTAGGGACAGTATAACAGCATAAGTATAGCCTAGTATTATAATTATTCCTAGAATAACTAAACTAACTACTAAACTAAGTACTATCACTATAGTATAACTTATACTATAAGTATATATAGGCTTATTTGGATTACGCTTTTTTACGGCTACGCCTGGGCTTATTTTTATTTAATATTTACCTGAATATGGAATCCGAGCGGCATAAACTATTACTAAGACTATCTAGTCTTCAGTGTCCTGCTGGTCTGAATGTTGGCGTAAACAGTAAATGCCAGAACTACAATCTCCAATGTCCTGGTGGTCTTGATTTTAACTTGAACAGGATGACTATGTATGTTCTATGTCCTTTCCGCCAGGACGTTTTACGTACATACAGCAGACAACACGAGAATAATGGCCGCCAATTTCTGTGCCAGATAATAGTGGCTGCGAGATCCAACATTTTAATTTCAGTAATAACAAATACTCTCAACTTGGACCGAAAGGGGAGCAAAGAATAGTAGCATTTTTACACGTAAGACATGCCGTAAACGGAGACTAGGAAGGTTTGTAGATGGTGATAGCTGCCCCATCATGTAGAAACTTAAAGTCACACAAATCCCAATAGATAAAATAAGGCCTGTCAACATTTATGGACTTTGCGTGTATTTTATGAAAACATGTTCTATGTACAACACTCAGCACACATATTGTGTTCGTCAACCGCACTCTCTCGTCCAAAAATATATGGAACCAGTGGCAGTATATATTCTCGATGGACATTTAACGGATGGCAAAAGAACATTCAGTCAGCTACAGCTGGGTTTCAAAGATATGCACAAGAGGAACATGAAGTCACTGGACATGGTCTGATATCTTGAGGAGACATGATTCAAGTGGAGATGTACCACGAAAAGCCACCTTATGAAGGGTGAACAGAAGCTTTTGCAACATGATGATGTGAAACGATAATGCACCAAGGAGAAAGAAAACCAAAAACCCAATAGAGTTACCGCTGCAAGGTCGTATCATCCTATCGGCAGTCATGGCTGAAATGGGCTAATATAAGCCATTATGACATAATGGGGCTACTATAAGAAGCTGATAATCTTTTGCTTGATTGACTTTTGTTACTCTTCATCTCTTTTTTTTCAAGATAATGCATTAAAAATAACAAGTACTACCATTAATACGACAATAGATATCCCTACCATAAGACCTACCATCATAATGGCGATCCTAACCATCACATTCTGCTTTTTCTTTCTTCTTCTGCGTTCAGGCTGTATGGTCATGCTAGATCTGTATTCCCATCGCTATGAAGAAGTTCACATTCTTCTCCAGATCCAGGTGGCAGACACACAACTTCTGCGTCACCTCGGCTCCCTTTGGTTAGGTTTGGCATCGTAGGTCTCTGTATATTGGGCAATTTTGTAGGATGTGTTCAGGGGTCTGAACCGGTTCCACATGGGCAGTCATTTGTATGTGATATCTTGAACTGTTGTAGGTGACCCAATAGTCTGCAGTGGCCTGCTCTCCGACGAAAGGTAATGGTTTATTGATGTCTGTGGAGCTGATGTAATGGGTCAGGTCTATTGCTCACTTCCATGTCTTTCTTCCATTTTAACCATCACATCAACTGTGCACAGCTTTGAGATCAGCGCAGCGATACTAGGCAAACATAAATCGAAGCTGCGACGATCATAATCATCATCATGTAACATGTTTTTTGCAGACCGTCCCTCTCACAACAGCCGATCTGTCATTAATGTGGTGGGGAAAAAATTGGGTGCATGCAAATTTATGGTTCTCCGGACGTCTGGTGTGTTTTTGTGTTATTCCCTCAATAATGTTGCCATACTCACTTTCTCCTGTGTAAAAGTCTGAATCGCATGTGTGTTGAATATCCACATGTAAGCCAGATGTGTGATCATTGGTCTTATCAAATAATAAAATCATCAGATCAAATTCTGGAATGGTCTGAGAGCTCACAAATAGAGTTTAATGTAAATAAATGTAGTCATCCACATTGGTAGATCCAATATGGAATATAATTCTAGAATGTGAATGAACAATATTATAAAGATAGAAAAGGAAAGGTACCTAGGTATTATAGTAGATCATACAGGGAAAGTGAGTGAGCAAGTCCAGGTAGCAGTGAAAAAAGCAAAAAAATCTAAAAAGAAATATTAAACATAGAAGCAAGGAAGTGATAGTCAAACAATAAAGCATTAGTTATACCTAGATTGGAGTGCTGCGTATAGGTGTCGAGTCCTTATTGTAGAGGGGATATAAACATGCTGGAAAGGATACAAAGAAGAGCGACAAAACTGATAGTGGGATTTAAGAATTACAGTAATGAGGAAAGACTAAAAAAAAACTGGCCTACAGTGCCTAGAAAAGAGAAGAATTTGAAGTGACTTAATACAGGTTTATAAGATAATCAAAGGCAATGGTAAATTAGACTAGCAAGCTGTCAACTATGCCAGCAGTCCGCGCCAAAAAGGGTAGTGGTACAGTAGGTCCCATCACACTGTAACATCCAAGGCAACGAGGAGGCAGACAGACTGGCAAAAGAAGGCGCAAGACTACCACAAACAGATACTAGTATGACGTACGGAGAGTCAAAACGGCTTATTAAAGCCAGATACATGACCAAATGGGAAACCGAACATACTGGTTACACCAAAAACGATGCATATTACCAGCTGAACGGAAGAGAGCAGGTCGTTGTCTTCAGACTTCGCACTGGCCACAATAGACTGAGGTACCACCTATTCAACAAATTGAAGATAGGTGGAACCGACGAATGCCCGTGTGGTACCGGGAAAATGACCGCTGAACATCTGCTGCAGAACTGCCCGACATACGAGGATCAGAGAGAGCAGATGTGGCTATCACCAGTGGAACCACAAGACAAGCTCTATGGCAGTGTCGACAGCCTCAGGATGACCGCCGCTTTTTTCGAAAAAATAATGGTTACTGTCTGACTGCGTACGAAGAAGAAGAAGAAGAAGACTAGCAAGTTTTTTTCAAAACACTCTTCTCCACTTCCGAGTTGCGACCCTGGAGTGTAGCCTTGCTGAGAGAAAGGAAGTCAAAGCGGGAAGGCAAGCCAGGTCCCCAAAATGTCGCGCTGAAACTGGTTGGTCAGACAGTAAAGCACAGGTATAGCTTACCTTGCTGTAAACTGTGACACAACGTAATAATATATCATTTTCAGGACAAACCAAGACGAATAATAAAACAGTTTATAAGATAATCAAGCAAAAGGATAAATAAGGATATAATTTTTTTTCTTAAAAATTCAACCACCTACCAGAACAAGAGGGCACAGTCCCAAATTAACTAAAGAAATGTCCAGATTAGATGCTAGAATATATGTTTTTAGTCAGAGAGAGGTGAATGCATTTCCACAGGAAATAGTGGGGGCATGGTAAATTAATGCATTAAAGAAAACATTGTATGGGCATAGTTATTTTTTAGATCAAGTGAAGGTAAAAGAAACTGGTTGTATACAGACTCTGCAGAGTCTTCTAAACCAGTATAAAGACATTAAGTTAAGTAAGACTCGATCTCTAGCCAAAACTCCCTTCTGTCATATTCAGGTTCTCCGTGATGTCTTGTGCCCATCTTCTCCTCGGTCTGCCTCTGATCCGCTTTCCATGCACCATAGCATCCAGTATCGTTCTTTCCAGACCATTATGGCGTTTGATGTGGCAAAGAAACTTTAGCTTTCTAGACAAGATAATGTTTACTAACTAATTTTTCTCGATGCGCAGATGTTTTAGGATATCTGCATTTTTCCTTTTCGCTATCCATGTTATTTTGAACACCCTCCTTTAGCATTTTAATTCAAAATATTCAATCCTTTTCTTAAGTGTTTGTGTGGTGGTCCACGTTTCACATCCGTACGTTGTCACATAGAAGATGCAAGTTCGCAGGATTTTTATTCTCATTTTATTATAGTTTTGCCATAAGTTTCTAATTTTATTCAATCTCTGCATTGCCATAGCCATTCTCTCACCGACTTCCTTCAGGCAATCTCCATTATTGTTCATAATTGAACCGAGGTACTCAACACTTGACTTTCTCAATCTCCCGTTGTACTAGAATGACTATAGGTTTGGTCTTTGCCTTGTCTTTGCTCATTATCTTGGTTTTACTTATATTCAGGTATAGATTTTAGTCTTTGCTGTGTTGTTTTACCGACATGATCATCTGTTCCAGCTCCGCAGTGCTCTTTGAGAGAACAACTGTGTCAACTGTATATCTGAGCTCTGGCATCTCCTTTCCGCCGATTGTTAATGGCTCGAACTTGTCATAATTTCCATCGTTTTTTGGCGTTCCTAATTATGGATTCTGCATATATATATATATATATATATATATATATATATATATATATATATATATATATATATATATATATATATATATATATATATATATATATATATATATATATATATATCAGTGGTCTTGAGGTAAGGTGTCCACCTCAAATGCCGGAGGTCGTGTGTTCGAACCACAAGGTTTTTATTTACGTGAATCCTCTGATAAAAATTCCTCTGACTTAAATTAACTTAACGTAACGTCTTTATACTGGTTTAGAGGGCTATGTAGAGTCTGTATACAACCATTTACATTTCCTTACTCTAAAAGTTATGCGTATTCAATATATTCTTATATGCATTAATTGTCCTTGCCTCCATTACTTCCTGTAGCAATGCATTCCAAGAATTCACCACTTTCTGACTAAAAAAATATTTCCTAATATCTCATCTGGACCTTTCTTCAGTTAATTTGTAGCTATGGTCTCTTGTATGTGATTGTATTTTGAAAAAAAAAAAAATTGTTATAGTATAATGTATCCGTTCCTTTGATTATCTTATTAATCTGTATTAAGTCACTTCGAATTCTTCTCTTTTCTAAACACCATAGGCCGGTTTTTCCAAGTCTTTCCTATTACTGTAATTCTGGAATCCTACTATCAGCATTGTTGCTCTTCTTTGTATCCTTTCCAGCATATTTTTATCTCCTCTACTATAACGACTCCACACCTGTACACAGTACTCCAATCTAGGTCTAACTAATGTTTTATACATTTTGACTATCACCCTATATTTATTATTTATTTGTATCATACTTAACATTGCATTTGCATTTTTTATTGCTACCTGGACTTGCTCACTCACTTTACCTGTTTGATTCATTATAACCTCTAGGTCCATTTCCTTTTATATCATTCTAATATTGTTTTGCCCCATTCTGTAATTATATTTTATATTGAATCTACCCATGTGTATGACTGTACATATATCTACATCAAACTTCATTTTCCAGCTCATAGACCATTCTCGAATTCTATCTAAATCCGACCTCAGTATATTTACTTCCGCTTTATATGAGACAGCGCAGTGAAATCGGATTCCCGTGTTCAGTGTTGAGCACGCCAAAAATCCCTTGGCAGTTTGAAACCGAAAAGAGTAGGCTTGACAACCGCAAAAATTCAATAATTCTAGTTTTAAAAAAATGCACCTAAATTATTTGTACCTTTTTCTGGATGGTTTGTTAAGAATATCTATAGATGCCCCTAACTGGTTGCGGGTCTATTTAGCTCTAGTGTTTGAGTCTATTAAGATGGTAAAAGCCACCCTCCAAGAAAGTGGTTGTGCACAAACTCTGTATAGTTTTCTAAACCAGTATAAAGACGTTAAGTTAAGTATTCCATGTAGGTGCGCGACTTTTTGCTAGCGTCACAGTGGGCTTCTTCAAGATGTTCTAGCTAACATAAACTTCTAGTGTTTTTACCAGACTTTTTCTTGGGTCGGTAGCTCGTCCTGATATCTGATTAGTGTATTTTATATTGTGGCTATAGAGAATATTTTGTCCAGAGTGGTTTCGGAATAGCACCACTGCCCCACAGAGAGCATGTCGTAAGAGGCGACTAACTATGTGACATTGCATAACACTGGCTATGGTTAGGTGGTTTGTTAAGAGCAGCATATATAGTACCTAACAGGCTGCGTGTCTACTTTGATCTAGTGTTTGAGCCTTTCAATACTTTCACATTTATTTTATTCTCTTTCCAAGAAATGCTATCCCCATCTTCTATTTAACCCCATTTCGAAGGCTGTAATACTCTTTTCCAACTTGCTATTCAGTGTCCATGTTTCTGCGTCATAAAGTAATGACAAATACACAGCACACTCGACAATTCTCATTTTCAATATATGGTTTATATGTTTTAATGCCAGTATATGGCCCACGTTGATGAATACCCTCTTGGCCATACCTATTCTCTTTCTTATTTATTTTTCACAGCTGCGTTCTTCTGTTATTGTGTGTCCTAGAAAAGAGAAACCTGTTCCAGTATTTTATCTTTTATTTTAAACGGCATACATCGTTTCTTGTCACTTTTCCCCAAGTATCATAGTCTTTGTTTTATTTATGTTTAATCCAAACTCTTGACTAATTTTGTATATTGTTGCCACATAAGTAACATTATTTAATTTTTCCTATTTCTGTACATTCCACATGCTACTCGTATTTATTAATTTCTTAAGTTGTTTTTGAGAACCATATTCTGTAAGTTAGCGTTTCAACCTTATTACTTCTTTCGTGTACACATCTTTTTGAGTACGGTTTCACGAATGTTCAATCTCCAAAATCCCAACCTGGCAAGCTCTACATAATTCTTAGTCTTCCTGTCAAGAACAAAAATTCAGTCGATATGCCAGTTAAGATAATTTTGTATCTTCAATTGGTGACTGTTGGGAGAAAGAAATATCTAGTTGATAAGTATTATCGCATTTTATCATATGTACCAGAAATAGAAGTAGTGTACGGGGGCTAGCAATTTCGTAATGTAAAACAAATTACGTGGTCAAAGACGTATCGGTGAATGAGCTGACAGCACTGCTTGCATCAGGGTCGCCGACCATAAGTAACCAAGACCCTTTTCGGTCTCCACGCAGTGGCCCTGGAAACAGACTCCACTAATGTAATCAGGTTAAGAGAATATAGATCGCAGTGGGAAGGCAAACACAGTACCCAAAATAGCTAGCTGAAATATGATGTTTCGGGCCGAAAGGTACAGTCTTGATGTAAACTACAACACAGTGTCATAACGTACTTTTTAGGACGAGCGTCGAAGAAGAAGAAGAAACACATTACTACATAAACTACCACCGCAAGAATGCACGAAGTACACTGGTCCAAGTAAGAGGCCAATTTTCTTGGTTGTCCTAAGAAGTATAAATGGGAAAAGAAGAAATAGAAATAACTATAAAGAACTTGAAGCTATAGAGAATAAATGCGACTAGACCCCCTGCCTCAAATACAATAAGTCAGTCCAACTAAAGATGCTTTTATTCTATAGTTCTCTGGACCAGCTATATGTAAGCAATGTGTTAGGTCGGCTAGAGAGTAGAGTTTCTATTCCTAATACAATAAAATACACTGGCATGCTCGACTGTTTCTGTTTCTAAGAATCGACGTCACTGCACTCCGGGCATACTCATAGGTGCTCAGTCTCTCTCATCAAATGGCGTAAGGTATGGATGCTGATGGTCCCTGTAGCTCGCTGGTTGTGCACTCTCCTGCTCCGTCCTCTCATGCGCCCCACTCCGCTCGAACCTCGTTTAATGTCGAAACTTTGCAGTCTGTGGATTGCTGCTTCATCTATCGCGGTGTCCTCATCCAGCAGGCGGTCATTGATTGATTTCAAAATGTTACTTCTATCGATCACTAATGTGCTCGTGATAGGAGTTTGTGAAGCCATGATGTCAGCTCTTTCATTGCCCTGAACCCCGGCATGAGCAGGACAGTAGATCCATGTCAACCCCTGGAGGTTTGAGGCCTCAACATCTGCTATCCACTCGTACCTAAGCCATCCCTTCTGTACTTTCTGAAGTACGGCTTGCACGTCTGTCACAATGACTGTCCTTGTTATAGAAGTCTCAGATATCCATTTCAGCGCCGAGGTAACTGCTTCCGCCTCCATTCTCATACTGGAGGTTGTTGACATGTATGCCCTATCGAGCTCAGCAACGACCTCTCCTCTCACTCTAACCAAGAAACCCCAGCCTGATGTCCCACTGCGCATGACTGATTCGTCGGTGTATATGACAGCGTCGCTCTCCCGCGTGTTCTCAGTTATCAGCTGATTTACCTCGTGCTCTGCTCTCTCGTTGCTCCGTTCTCTGCATTCCTTGCTTAAGGTTATGATGACTCTCTGGTACTCTATCATTCTATCACCAGTGTGGACCCATTCTTCCCCTTTCGCTATCGTCTCAGCTGGAGTGACGTGTCTATTTGTTGTCTCAGCCTGTGCCATCCATGACGACCCTCTCTTGATTCCTTGATGTCTGAGAAACTACTGTGCAGAGGGTACCGCGTGTCTGTGGTGACACGCATATAGGCTTTGACTTATGCCAGTTTATGTCTGGATGTCACCGATAACAATCCCAATATGTACCGCATACTCACAACTGGGGTATCTCTAGTGCAGCCCAGAACCAGTCGCATACCTTCATTTTGGATGCGTTCCAGCCTTTCCCACTGTTCTTGATAGTGTGAGGATGCCTAGTTCGCAATCGATGACAGACAACACGACCTGACGAAATAGGATGAACAGGAGGCGTTGTTCCAAGTTGGCAGCAGTCATGGTCTTGAGTGCTCCTAACCCTCTCTTGCATCTTTGTACGATGTGGTCAACATGGCAGTTATAGGAAAGACTGCGATCAAAAGTCACTCCGAGGTATTTCAACTTGTCACACCTGTCAATGGTGCAATCATCAAAAGTGATGCCCGGGAGCTCAGCCTTTACTATGGAATTATTCAAAGAGCACCACATCATGCAGGTCTTGTTCGGATTGATCTTAGAGCTTGAGTCGCCGCACCACTGTGAGATTGCTTGCAAGGTTTCCTGGATGTCTTTGACCATCTCTTGCCTGTCTGAGCCAGTCCTGTACGTTATGATATCATCGGCAAATGTCAACATTCGCTCTGTCCCTGTGGGTTGAATATTGGCCACTTGTACTGTGTAAATATTGAACAACACCGGTCAGAGCGGAGACCCTTGAGGCAGTCCTGGGCATATTCGCCTCGGTTCTGATGTCCACGATCTCACGCGTAGCGCAACTGTTTTTTTCCATCAGGGCAGCTCGACTAACATTAATAATAGTTGCCCATCGCAAGTGAAAAGGGCGACAGCATCATACTGCTGGGAAATCTGTTCTCTTATGGCTGTAAAGACCAATCCTGGAACGGCATACTTGAAACGATGAGACTAACGTCTGGTCAGGCAAAACACACTGATCAGACGCAAATAGTGCAATATCAACTACGCATTTCAGATCTGGAGCAAAGCGTTGGTGTGAGTGTACAAATAGTGCAATATCAACTACGCATTTCAGATCTGGAGCAAAGCGTTGGTGTGAGTGTACAAATAGTGCAATATCAACTACGCATTTCAGATCTGGAGCAAAGCGTTGGTGTGAGTGTACAAATAGTGCAATATCAACTACGCATTTCAGATCTGGAGCAAAGCGTTGGTGTGAGTGTACAAATAGTGCAATATCAAATGCGCATTTCAGATCTGGAGCAAAGCGTTGGTGTGAGTGTACAAATAGTGCAATATCAAATCTGGAGCAAATCTTTGGTGTAAGTGTACACATAGTGCAATATCAAATGCGTATTTCAGATCTGGAACAAAGCGTTGGTGTGAGTGTACAAATAGTGCAATATCAAATCTGGAGCAAATCTTTGGTGTAAGTGTACACATAGTGCAATATCAAATGCGTATTTCAGATCTGGAGCAAAGCGTTGGTGTGCAAATATTGCAATATCAACTGCGTATTTAAGATTCTCCAGTGTAGAAAATAACGTTCATTTCATTCATCTTGTGGTGTCATCTGTGGCCGGTCGTATCACCCAGTAAATGATAGTTAGAAAGAGAATGGTTGCTAAAGAACATCTCTGTCGTACTCCTGTTTTCACTTCACAATCATGATTACTCTGTAAAAAAATTACATGCAAAATTTGTGTACAGACCTTTAGTAATGTTATTGAAACGACGGTACTACGCAAACTGTAAGATTTTAGTATTCTCAATAGACTATCCTGAAGAATGCTGCCAACAGATTTTTCCAAAATCAACCAAATGTGTGTACAATCATGAGACTTGGCGATACCAAAGGTCGCTTCACAAAACTTAGAAATAATCCGAGGCGCAATTAAATCAGCGGGAAGCTGATAGGCTCTTAAAACGAAACTGGGGTTACAAAACCTGCAAGATCCAAGCGACCATTGGTTTCGAGGAAGGGAAGACTAGCACCTAGTCCTGTCGAAGATGGACTCGTGTACGAGGTGTGTTGAAAAATTATCCGACCGCAATTTTTTTTTTCCGTGGAAAAAAAAAAAGAAGCAAAGGTGTTCTTTGACAGGGAGGTGTAGGCAACCGTCATGCGCAAGCGTGGATCGGAGATTGCGTCAGTCAGTGTTGAGTGAAGTTAACACCCGTGGGGCATTCACCAGGTGCGGTGCGCAGCAATGTCAAAGCCGTTTTCTTTGACTGTCGTGGTATTGTGTATATCGAGTACGCACCACAAGGTCAAAACATTACTACCTGGAGGTCATCCGTCGCCTTCGTGATACTACTCGACCGGACCTATGGACAACGGGAACTTGGCAGCTCCATCATGACAATGCACCCGCCCATTTTTCACATCTGATTCGGACTTTCTTAGACAAAAACAACATTTCTCTGGTTCGGCAGGCTTCCTGTTCTCCCGGCATGGCTCCTTGCGATGTTTGGCCGTTCCCCAAGCCGGAAATGACCCAATTTGAGTCACCAGAAGACATCATGCGGAACACGACGACCCAGTTGTTCCCGATTCCCAAAGAGGCTTTCCTGAAATGCTTCCAATAATTGTAGGACCGCTGGGAGAAGTTCTAGAAAGTTCCGGTACTTTAAAGGGGATTAGAATATCAAACCGCCATGCGAGTAATTGTATTTGCCTGGCCCGAAAGTCGGATACTTTTTTAACACAACCCTTGGCAATTGAAAATCCAGAAGAGCAGGCCGTTAACCGCTTTCCTGGCAAAAATTTACAGAAATAAAAAGATTCCTTTCCAACACGCCACCTACCTTCCTCCAAGCTTAGCAAACCGCAGGAAGTAAAATAGCAAACAGAACTTCAGAATAGTTTCGACTATCTAGCAGCAGACTGTCTGCTTGAATACCAGGATTCCAAGTAACCTGGCGTCATTCGCTCAGCAAGAAAGGTGAGATCGCTAACACCTCACACTCCTACGGCAAAATAGTCCTACGGACGGTGACCAGTACCAATGGCAGTGTCAACAGCCTCAGGATGACCGCTGCTTTCTTTGAACAACTTCAAAGTTACGTCTAATAGCGTACGAAGAAGAGGAACAAGATACAATAAAAATGGCTTTACATGCAAACCTTAGCTATACACTTGTCAGTGATTGTACATGTGGCGGATAAGCTGAACACGTAACCCGTTAATTAGGTCAAATTTTTTTTAAAAAGAATGTGGCGTGCTAAAGGTTTTAATTAAGCAACCGCATGAGGATCGCGCAGACACTGCCATTGGTACTGGTCACCGTCCGTCGGACTATTTTGCCGTAGGAGTGTGAGGTGTTAGCGATCTCACATTTCAAAGGCTCGGCTATATGAGGACGGTAGCCATCTCCTCTCCCTCGCCGCTTTTACTTCCCGGTACTGGGTCGACCCTGGAGTCATTGCGGTGTGAAAAAACACTACCGCATTAACTGGGGAATGAACACAGGACCACTCAAACGCGAAGCCAACAGGCTGACCACTGCGCTACATGGCTCCCCAGTACCACAAGTGTATGCGTAAGCAGCACCTATCTTCAGTTTATTGAATAGATGACGCATCAGTCTGTTGTGGCCTGTACGTAGTATTTTTCTTTTATTGTATGGGAAATGATATCTCCATTGTAATTTAGTATACAAAGGACAATGACATAAAGAGAAGATACTAGTCAACTAATATAATCACACCTGTAGTATTTCTGACGGATACACAATCAGCACGCCAAGTCCTCCCAAAGATGGAGTTGTCGGACCGAAAGGTGCAAATATCGCAGTCAAGCTGTAAGCTACCGATACAACGCATTCCGTTCTCCGGACTACATCCTGCTACTCGCAAAGTCGTGTTCAGGGCTTGGTACTGGGAGAATGAACGCAGAAGAAAGGAAACTGCCAAGTCTAATACGCACAAGGACATTACATTACAAGCGAACGAAATAACAAGAATATAAACACAAACTTTTTTTCATAAACGTGGCGGCGTGTCTTATGTCTCTCTAATCACCATATGGTTTATTGGATTTTTTTCATTCTGTTCATCTTGCGAAGTAAACTTTGAGAACTCGTGCTACTGATGTCCTACGTGTAGGGACAGATTCCAGATTTTTCACATTGAGTGGATGATATTTCAGTTTGCATATTGCCACTTATCACTTCAGTGTACATGGGGTAGTATATTTCTGCTATATGAAAACAAGACTCTGTGCCGGTTGTTTTTTTCTAGTTGATTTGCATAACTACTTTCATTTCTTCATATGTATCTGTCTTCAGTGTGGGTTTTCTGTCTCTGGATAGTCTGTTTTCTTATATCCCTGTATCATGCAGGAATCATCTAGTTTCACTCTGTTGGAATTGTAACTGGCCTCTGCATGTGTTTCTTACGGAAAGGTCAACATGCATCGGCTAGTTGAACTTTTGCACTGAAGAACATCAAAATAATTTATAAAGAACACTAGGGACTGAGAGCTATGGTCATTCATGTCTGTGTATGCCAGGTGATAAGTCCCACGAAGGAGTAATTATGTAAGTCCCAGGTAGGTATCAAAACATCTGGGTTGTTTTTTTTGTGGGGGCCTCTCTAAAAGTAATGCCTCCCATATTATTCTATGAAAACAATAACAGATAAAAAAAAATTAAAAAAAGAGCACAGTAACACCATTTGAGAGAGAATTGTCTTGCCTTCAGAAAACTATTTTTCAACATAGTTACCACCCTTGGCTATACATTTTCTCCAGCAATGAACAAGAGCATTATTGCCGTGCTTGTAAAAATCTACACTAGCAGAGATGACCCACTGTTTCACAGCTATTATGAAGGCAATGTTGCTAGGAAAATGTTGCCCAGGCAGTCCATCTTTCATTGACCTGAACAGAAGGAAGTTTGAAGGCACCAAATCCAGACTATATGGTGGGTCTGGTAGGACATCCAGCCAAGACTGACATAGGGCTCCTCAACGGTCTTCAAACTAGTATAGGGCCTTGCATTATCATGTTGTTAAAGACAAGCTGTCTTCATATCTGGACTGACCCTGGAAATTCGAGCCTTCAGCTTAGTCAGCATTGCAATGTGATGGTCAGAGTTGATGTTTTGTCCATGTTCCAGGAAATCAAGAAGGAATACCCCTTTCCTATCCCAAAAGACAGTGAACATCACTAAACCCCCCCAAGGGATGCATCTTGAACTTTTTTCTCTATGGGAAATTCACATGTCGTCATCCATGGACTACCGTTTTGACTTAGGATCATAGTGGTGGCACTATGTCTCATCACCAGTGATGATGCGATACAAGAAACTGTCACCTTCATCCTTGTAATGGTTCAAGAGGTCATGACAAACTTGCATGCAATATTCTTTCTGTTCCTGTGTGAGCATTTGTGGAACCCACCTGGGACAAACTTTGTGATATTCCAACCATGCCACCATAGTTTCCAACACATTGAAGTCAATATCCAGCTCTGTAGACAGTTCCCTGGTCGGGATCCTCCGATTTGTGAAGATGAGCTGATCGAGACGTTCTTCATTGCGTGGTGTGACAGCTGTGCCGCCTGGAACAAGCCTCGTCCTTCATGTCACTTTTGCCATTGTTGAAACGCACAACCCACCGCCTCACTGTGCTAACATCTACTATTTGGTCTCTGTAAACATTCAGCAAGTGTCAATGAATGTCAATTGGCACAACCTTTTCTGCATGAATGAATTCAATAACGCACTTCCATGACAGGCGCTATTTTGTCAAGACTGCTCCTCTGCCGCCACCTGTCGGACGGAAAGAAAACTTTACAAATATTGGTGGGAAGGATAAAACTTTGCTGCCATTATCCACTTCTGACGTCGTGGGACATCATAATGAAATAGGAGGCATTGCTTTCAGCGCGCCCCTGGTATATAAAATAGAATTTAAAATAAAATTATGTTGAAGCAATACACAAATTTAGAGACCATTAAAAAAAAAAATACACTGACTACATATCAGAAATCATCCTGCTTTATGTACCCCAACAATATATTGTGCTGGTCTGAAAGGCGTAGATATCGCAGCCTTGCTGTAAACTACAACTCAATCTATCAGGACGAACAATGAAGAAGCCCCATGAACAGCTTGGCAGGAGCACTCTTTCATTTTTTCTTCCGAAACATAAATTCACTATAGCTGTATCTGGTGATCTTTGGTCTAACCAAAAGATGTATTCAAACATTGCAAATCAATTATCCACTTTGTTATCTATTCTTTCTTCTTCATATAAAGGTCTTGTCTCACAACAAATGTCTGGGAAAACCCCAAACTTACAACCAAGACGAAGGTCATGGTCTATCTACAATGCCTGCGGTGTCATATATGGCAGTGTAACGTGGACAACATATAGCAAACAAGAGAATAGTCTCAACACCTTTCACCTACGCCACATGAGAACCATTCTTGGCATGTCATGAAGAGACGGTGATAAATGATGCAGTTCAAAGATGCATGTAAGCGGGACATGAAGGCCCTGGATCTAACATCTTGAGAAGAAATAGCTGCAGACCGATTCAAATGGAGATGTAACCTGAAGAGCCACCTCAGGCTGGGTGAAAATAAGCTCATGCAACACAGGGAAGTGAATAGACAACGCCAAAAGGAAAAGCAAAACCAAAAACTCAGTAGAGAGTTGCTACTCCAAGGTCACACCAACCTATAGTCAGACATTACTGAAAAGGGGCTACTACATATAAATGTAGAGCTTTGAAGGAATATCTGTTTACAGCCTGTTACACTGAGTCCCCATATGAACCAGCTACTCGGGCACTGTACGAAGGATGGCCGCAGAATGGGTGAAGTGTTTTGGCCTGTTCTTAAAAATCAACTTCACTGATCTCCGGGTACACCCATAGGAACTCAGTCACTCTCTCAGTATATGGTAGAGAGTGTGGATACTAATGGTTCCTGTAGCTTATTGATTGAAAACACTTTATTCTGTCTGCTTATGCAGTCTGTGAAATGCTGATTCATCTATTGCCGCAATCTCAAAAGCAGACTTGCAAAATATTGGGAGTCCCTCCCTCCATATTCATTCTCATACAAGAAGTCATCCTATATGATCCGATTTGCTCAGCAATTACCCGGCCTTCTCAATGTAGCAGAAAATCCCCAACCTGATGGCCCGCTGCAGAGCATGGGCAAATATGATTGCATCACTCTCCCTAGAGTGTTTGCATATCAGCTAGTTAACCTCGTGCTTTGTTGTCCAGTTGCATCACTGTCTGCATTCCCTGCCTGGGGTTATGATGTCCATCACTGTCTGCATTCCCTGCCTGGGGTTATGATGTCCATCACTGTCTGTATTCCCTGCCTGGGGTTATGATGTCCATCACTGTCTGTATTCCCTGCCTGGGGTTATGATGTCCATCACTGTCTGTATTCCCTGCCTGGGGTTATGATGTCCATCACTGTCTGTATTCCCTGCCTGGGGTTATGATGTCCATCACTGTCTGTATTCCCTGCCTGGGGTTATGATGTCCATCACTGTCTGTATTCCCTGCCTGGGGTTATGATGTCCATCACTGTCTGTATTCCCTGCCTGTGTTTATGATGTCCATCACCCTTCTCCTTTGACTAATGCCTCGAATGCAGTCACCTGTCCAATTGTTCTCTCTTTTTGTGACATCCATCTCTCGATTCTTGTTCCCTCATTGTCAAGTGTTATTGTATAGCGTGTGCCCCTTGTTTGTGGTAACTTGAATATAGACTTTGACATGTGCCAATTTATGTCTGGATATCACACAGAAATCATAGAATGTACCCCATCCTTATAATCAGGTTAGTTAGTTAGTAGCCCCTTTTCAGTCCTGCTTGACTGATGCGATCTTGTAGCAACAACTCTATATTGAATTTTTGGTTTTTCTTTTCCTTTTGGCGTTGTCTCTTCCCTTCCCTGTGTTGCACGAGCTTATTTTCACCTAGCTTGAGGTGGCACTTCAGGTTACATCTACATTTGGATTGTTCTGCAGATGTCTTCCGAAGATGTCAGATCCACATCTAGTGCCTTCATGTCCCGTTTAAATGTGTCTTTGAACAGCAGGTGTTGTTGGCCAGCTATTCTTTTATTACACGCCAGCTGCCCATAGAAAATATCTTTGGGAATGTCTTCCATGCGATGAACATCACCAAGCCATCGCAGTCTTCGATGGGTGGAGGGTGTACATACTTGGAAGACTGGTGCAAGAATGCCCCTCCGCATTTGTCACCCTGTCTCTCCATGAGATGCAAAGGATGGATTTCAGGTGGTGTAGGTGAAAGGTCCCTATGCTCTTGTTTGGCATAAGTTGTCGTTTCAGGGTACCTCTAGTAACAGCCCAAAACTAGTCACTGTCCATTTTGAAAACATTCCAACCTTTCACACTGTGATCTTGATAAAGTGAGGATACCCAGTCTATAATCAACAACTGAGAGGACCAACTGACGATACTTGATAAAAAGTAGTCACTGTTTCGAGTTAACAGTTGCCGTTGTCTTGAGTACCGCTAGTCCTTGCTTGCATAGTTTGGTCGACATGGTAACCTATGTGGCAAGCTGCAATAAAATGTTGCTCATAGATATTTCAAGGTGCCGCATCTGCCAATGACACCTGCATCAAAGATAATGCCTGGTAGGTCAGGTCATCCCGTAACCGGTGAGGTCGTTGGGGCACACATGAAGACATCCTCACAACCCCACGCCACCCCTCTCTGTCAGATGCAGCGGCCTGTGACTCTTCTGGTCGGAGACTGGTCCATTCTGTAATGTTGTCCTCCCATCTTTTTTTGGGACGGCCTCTTCGTCGTCTGCCATGCACCTTTCTGGGGAGGATCGTATTTGCAAGACCATTTGATCTCGATATGTGACCGTACCAAGTGAGTTTCCTTCTTTTGACAGTTGCCAAGAAGTCTTCGAAAGGCCCTATTGCTGTTGTAATTCTATCTCGTATTTCCTCATTTGAACTCGATCTTTACAAGTTTTCGGAAACATCTCATCTCCAAGGCCTGTATCCTTCGTTGAAGGTCAGCTGTAACTGTCCATGTCTCACACGCATAGAGGAATATTGACAGGACCAGTGTGCGCATTAATCTGATTTTCGTGCATAGTGCTAACCAATTATATTGCCAGATTTGGTTAAGCCGTGCAAGCGTCGCTATTGTCTGTGCTATTCTGGCCAACACCTCACATTTTGATCCTTCATCACTGACAACCGACCCAAGATATTTAAAACGGTCAACCACTTCAAGTTCCTGACTGTTAGCTTTTATCCTGCTGTTGAAGCCCATGGTGGTGTTGGTCATTAATTTTGTCTTTCCAGCGTTTATCTCCATACCAGAGCTGTTTCATCGAGCCTTCTGACCCATTCCTGGAGTTCTGCTTCTGAACCCGCCAATATCATCTGCAAAACGAAGGTTGGTAATCGTTCGGCCCCCTATCTTGACAGTACCAACGTGACCTCCAAGTGCCTCACTCATTATTCCTTCAAGGAATATATTGAAAAGAGTTGGAGAGAGTGTGCACCCCTGTCTCACACCAACTGATGTGCGAAACCAGTCCCCTCACCTCCCATTCACAAGAACTGCACTAGACGCCGTGTCATACAGGTGTTCAAGGACCGTTATATTTCCGTTGATATTTTACATCCTCATGGTTGCCCAAAGCGCTTTATGCCATACACTATCAAAACGCCTTCTTAAAATCCACAAACACATGATACAGTGTTTGCTGCTGTTCTAGATATTTCTTACTTAGCAGCCTTAAATTAAATATCTGTTCTATAATGCTTCTTCCCTGTCTGAACCCTGCTTGCTCCTCGGCATTGATTCTCTGCTTGGGGTTTCAATCGGTCGAGGATTAATCTAAGCATGACCTTGCTAGGGTGGCTGATGAGGCTTATTGTTCTGTAATTTTGGCACAGCTTTAGGTTTCCAGACTTATGTAACGGTATAACTATTGATTTCGTCCGTAAGTCCGGCCAGTTTCCTGTCACCCCTATTTTGTTGCAGATGTGTGTCAGGCCTTCCACCACTACCTCTCCACCTGCTTGTAAGAGCTCTGCTGGTATATTGTCCATGCCGGCCGCCTTCCCTCTTCTCAATGCCTTTACCGCTGCAATTACCTCTTCCTTCGTTATCAGTTGGTTATCCTCTATATTTGTTGGTGTTGGGGGGATTGTTTTCTCAGGTTCGCTTCGCCCTTCATAGTTATATAGCTCGGAACAGTACTTTGTCCATCGTGCCAGTACGTCATTTTCCTCAATAAGGCACTTGTTGCTTTTATCATGGATCATAAGGTTCCTGCCTTGTCTTGGTGTTACCAATTCTTTGACAACCTTGTATGCTCCTTTAGTATAATTTCTATTTAGTCTCTCTTCGATGTTTGTGCATTGCTCACATATCCACACTTCTTTCGCCTCTCCCATCTTTTGTTTTATGGCTTACTTGACATCTTCATAACTGCCGACCTCCTCCGGTGAGTGATTGTGTTTTTTCAGTGACCTTCTTTTATCACAAAGGTCTAGAATGTCTTTGGTCACTCATGACTTCTTTTTTGTTTGCTGGCATTCCAGGATCTCTGTTGCAGAATCTATGAGAGCTGCGTTAAGAGACTAACTGTATCTGTATCCAGTCCCTCTCAGAGCCAACAGTGCCACAAATCTCCCTCTCGCACTTGGAACACTTCGGTGATTTTTGGGTCCATTAGTTTGTCCAGGTCAAACTTTATCCTGGTCACATCCTTCTTTGCGACTCCCTTCAATCGCAGACGCATGGTCATCATAACCAGATCATGGTCACTTCCTATATCAATAAAATGTTGCTCATAGGTATTTCAAGGTGCCACATCTGTCAATGACACCTGCATCAAAGATAATGCCTGGTAGGTCAGCCTTCAATATAGAGTTGTTCAAGGAGCACAACTTGGCACAGGTCCCGTTAGAATTTTGCTGGGGGTACTTAAATCCTCATAACATTGGTAGAAGTTTGTTAACTGATGGTCACTGATCGCTTTGCCTGTCCTTGATCAAGGATCTAAGAATATATGCACTCACAAGTTTTCCTTTATTTAATATTGCAATATCCCTGTCAACCCCAGTGACAATTCTGACGTCAACTTGTAACTATGATATTTAACCTCTAGCGAACCATTGCCGAAAAAATATGCCTGTGGCATTGTATCTGTATTCTCACTGGTGTATTCGTTGTGTTAACACCAGTTTTGCTATAGAAAAGGCTGAATAGAAAATAAGTCCACTGCCTACCATACAATAGCTATTTTGACTTTTGACAATTAAAATGATTTTTTCTGTTTCACGTGGATTTGGAAGGTTATTCTATTATTGAGTGATGAAGTTGTTTTGTCTGAGATAGCTCTTTTCAGTTTGTTTATGTAGATATTACAAATGTTTGAAGTGGAAACTAACATATATGCAGATCTGGTTAAGAACAACATCAGTGCTCTGCGGTGATTTTGTGGATTGACAAATCATCTGGTGTACAAGTACCTGTAAATGGGTGTCGTAATGTTTGTGACGTAATAAACATAATATGGAAACAAGAAGGTTAACCCAAGACTTTGATCACACATGACAAACCGTCAGCACATTTTCCCATTCCATGAAATACTGAAAACAATAAATGAATTTCAATTTTATTAATGACAATTTCAAGAAATTTAAATACATAAATTCACTGCTAATTCAGTTTATGCTTGTGCCATGAAACCAACAAAAATTAGCTAAGTCATGCATTTGAACAGAAATACTACACTACTATTGATTGGTTGAGGTATGTATAAATCATGAGATGGATGTCCCAGGGGATAACCACTGTCTGTCACTAAGCACCAAGAAGGAAATTATTTATAATATACACAGCTATTTATGACATTGCCATACACAACGAATGTCTTGTTATCATAATTCAAGATAATGAATGTTCTTTAACTGAAGAACTCGTTTTCTCTAAAGCGATAATTTTGAAGAAAAAAAAGGCATATAAAGGAAGTCCCCTATGTGGAGGATTGCGAATGGGGTTGACCACCTCGTGTAAGACAAAGTACTATCACTGCAACAGCACATAAATGCTTTAGCACAGGCTTCCTGTCAAGAGGCCAACAGCAGCGGAGGGTGCATGCTCCTACTACAATAAAAAAAAAAGGAAGAATAATGATGGTGTTAAGAAGCTATTTTATGTTTGTTTCCGCTAAGGCAATGTTATTCGATTTGGCCTAGAACACTTCAATTATTAGAGCAAATATGTCGAGTTAGAAAACATCATTTCGACGACTATTTATCCTTTACCTGGCAGAGGTCAAATATAAAAATCTAACCAGCCAAAATTCAGCTATGAAACAAATATTTGAATGATACAGTACTTGCTGCGATGACTGCAACTGTTACAGACTGTTGGTGTTACTATAAAATGTACATTAGGATAAAGTTAAAACGGCACAGAATGAGATGCATGTCAGTTTAGATAACTTGTAGCTCCTGATCATCTGTCAAAATTACCACAAATATGAGTAAATCGTGTTCATTTGTTTGACCAAAGCAGGCTGTCTACAACAACTATGATTTAAAAGTGTCTGGTATTTGGTGAAGAAGGACAGGTCACCATTATGATGAGATGTTAGAGAGAGAAGACAGATATAGCCATGATTAAGCCAGGCAATGCTCACATGACGTAGGGTAATATTTATTTCACTCAACTCTCTTTTTCTCTTATCATATTTTAATCTGTTAATGCCATTGAATAGAACATTAGTTTAACAAAATTCACAGATTTAAATATCTGGCACTACAATAACATTTGATAGAAGGCTGCAGCTCAGAAATAGATAATAGAATAGACAAGGCAAAAAAAACGGCATAACAGACAATGGAAAGTAATGTCTTTGTCCATGGAAGCAAATATAAAATGATCTGATGGTTTTAGAGAAGAATTTTAAGAATACCATCTGCAGTTAAAAAGACCAACAGAGATGTGATGGGAGATAGCAATGCACAACGGACCCTTATTGCATACATAAAAAAGAAGCAATTCTCATTGTTTGTGTGTTTTTTTAGAAGAGGGTTAGAGAAAATTGTGTCAACAGACACAAATTTCTGGAAAAGTGACAGAGAATAAGAAGAGAAGATGCTGGACAGTTCAATACAACAGCCTGTAAGAAAGTCAACAACATAACTAATAAACAATATACTAGAGAAAAGAAGTTTGAGGTGAATCTTAATTGCCATCTTCAACCGACATTGCACACGTTGAATAATACAAAATCTAAAAAAGTACATAAATCATTCATTGGAGAATTAGTGACTAAATTACACTTTTTTGAGATTATTTTTCTCGAAGATTTATTTCACTAAAATCACACAAGCAAAGTTTGTTTGAAAACACTGAAGCATGTGGCAAGATTCAAATCTGTATTTTATCGGTGTCTTGTACCTTCTGATGAACTGCCTACAAAATGATGCTTCTGATGACATTGTTACTTTTTCTACAGCAAAAAGCCTATGTGGCAAGTTAAGGAATTTTAAAAATAATGCCTTCAAACAAAAACAGAACTGTAAAAAACTAAATGTTGCTTAGTCTCATGCAAACACAAAAGTGCATACGTTAGTGAATGTAAAGAGAGATATTCAATTCACATGTCAATAGCTCAAACACTGATTTAAAAAGAGCAGTAGCGGCTTGATCTTTGAATCTAAGCTTCTTTTTTTAAAACCTTCCTCAAAACATAAACAAAGTCCTACACATGTAAGGCAGTGTGATTGACAAAATGTTCATGTTTTTTCCCTGTTAAACTCACAAAGTCATCAGTTGAAACACACTGAAACTGAGGCCTGTTTAACAATCGAGGAAGTTTGCAGCCATGAGCAGCTCTAGAGCTATTTCTGGGGCAATGGGAAACTCAGGTATCTCTGTTGATGAATTGGTGTAGCGTACCTTGTAAGTGAAATACATACACACTTTCTGTAGGACATGAGACCTGTATGAGAAAGAGATTTAGAACATCGTTTTATATTCAAGATTTTCTGAGAAACTCGGAAGAATGGTTTCTTGCAATATCTGGATTATGACAAGATAATTAATGATCAGTAACATATAGTTCTAAGAAAACTAACAAATACAATTTACAATATCACAATTTACTTATTCTTCTTCATTCTCAAACTCCTGCTACCAAGCTCTTAAAAAGGGCTTTGCAAGTAGCAAGATGTGTGGAGAACGGAATGCGTTGTCTCATAGTTTACAGCTCAACTGCAATATTTGCACCTTTCGGTCCGTCACATCCGACTTCAACAGGCATTTTTGGGTAACAGGTTAGCCTTCCCTCTTCAATCCCTTCTACTTCACCAGTCTGCTCAGTTGCAGCCTGTTATCAAAGATTACCGTGTGGAGGTGAAGGATCTTTGCAGCTCTGGGTTGCTGACAGCTGCACTGCCCAGATCTTGATCCCTCACAATATCAACCACAAGATTCTGGCCAGCTGTGCTGATACAATTTTGTGTGTGTGTGTGCATGACTAGAAATGAAGGCAGAATATTCTCATCATTAACTTGAGTGGTTCCATTCCTGATATCATCCTCCACCGTAATGTTCTCATTATTATACCATATTGTTCCACATTTGCTGTCCAGGTAGCGACAAGCTTCAGTGGTGCTCTTGGGTGTTTTGTATCACGGTACTATAATGTGTGTTCTCTACTATTAAAAGGCACAGCCATCCATTCAATTAATCTTTTCCTACAAAGCTTGTCTGGATTCAGCCTAACCGTTTTTTTTCTAAATAAAATAAATTAATATTAAATATATTAAGAGTTAAAATCAGGTATGTATTGAATATCAATGTGTTATTATAGAATGATCATTAGCCTGATCAAACAATAAATCATTTCTTGGCTATTGAAGCCCAATTCCATTCTGAAGAATGCCACAGTTTACAAAATTTAACAGAAGCGTGAATGCCAAACTAAGGGAGAGAACTCTTCTTTTAAACAAAAGCTGCACATGCACTGGAAGTTCTACTATAATTAAGGTCATTCCAAAACCCTAAATGCCGCTGCTATACGAAAGAGCAAATCACAAGTGTTAGATGGCAACTGAACACACGAAACACCAAAATGAAGCCCATGGTGGAGAGCCTAAGCAAGGCAATAATGCAAGCCGCCACTGAAACCATCCCAAGAGGAGCTAGGAAAAACTATAAGCCCTACTGGAATGATGAGTTACAGAAAGTGGAAGATGCAGTAACAAATGCTAGGAACATGGCAGAACGAGAAAAATCCATGGAGGCAAACATCGCCCTCAAAGCCGCCGCGGCGAAGTACAAACACACTCTCAAGCAAACAGCAAGAGAAAGTTGGAAAAATAAAACGGAAAGTCTGAACCTGGACAAAGACGGGAACAAGCTATGGAAGCTAGTCAGAGCCATGAACGACGAAACCCCGTCAAATAAACAAATTACTATCAAGCAGGGCGAGAACTTGATCACAGGTAAGAAAGCCGCAAACGCCTTTGTCGATCACTATGCCAGAGCAAACCACATCGAGGTCCCTGCAGATAAGCATACAGACATTAGCGAAGAGCTAAAGGGACACGAAAACATAAATACGGCTCCTGAAGAGCACATGATGGCCAAACTAACAATGCGCGAAATGGAAGAGGCTATGAGTACACTAAAGAAAAGGAAATCTCCCGGAAAGGACGGGATAACAAACGAAATGCTGATGGGGCTGGGCCAAACAGCGAAGAAGAAACTACTATCAGTCCTGAACCAAAGCTGGAAAAGGGGTATTGTATCCCAGGCATGGAAAGATGCAATACTGGTACCAGTACCAAAAACAGGGAAGGACAAAACAGATCCAAATGGATACAGGCCCATAAGCCTACTGAGCTGTGTTGGCAAGCTGATGGAACGGATGATAAACACCAGACTGATGTGGCATCTGGAAGAAAAACGAATACTAATTCCACAGCAAGCCGGCTTTAGACAGCACAGATCCACTGAGGACCAGGTCATCCTCATAGCCCAGGAGATAGAAGATGCCTACCAGGCACAGAAACACACAGTAGCTGTTTGGGTGGATCTGGAAAAGGCATTTGACAAAGTCTGGAAGGATGGACTTAGAGTCAAGCTAAGAAGAAGTGATGTCTGTGGGAAGATGTACAAGTGGATCAACCACTACCTCAAACAAAGAACGGCCAGAGTCCAAGTACAAGGGCAGATGAGCAAAAAGGTGACACTCGAGCAGGGAGTACCCCAAGGGGGAGTATTGTCACCCACACTCTTCCTGGTATATATAAACGATATTACAGAGAATATACCAAGAAGAGTCCATAGCTCAATGTTTGCAGACGATCTGGCTATGTGGACCTCTGAAAAGAATCTCACCATAGCAAGAAATCGGATGCAGACGGCCCTAACATCGCTGGAAGAATGGGCGAACTCATGGCTGGTCAAAATAAACGAGGAGAAAACCACGTGCACAATATTCTCGCTCTCATTAAAACCCCAAAGTACCAAATTAAGTCTGAATGGCAAAATCCTGCAGCCAAACGACAACCCAACCTATCTGGGAGTCACATTTGATCGGCGCATGACATGGAAAAGTCAGATTGAGAGAAACCGAATGAAAGCCAGAGAAAGAATAGCGATCATGAGGAAAGTTGCTGGCACAAGCTGGGGAGCAGACGAAGGCATACTAAAGAAACTGTACACTGGAAGAGTGAGACCAGTTCTCGAGTATGGCATTGCGGCATGAAACTTTGCAGAAATAGCCAAAGCAAAGATGCACGAAGATCCCATAAACGCACTAACAACACCAAAACCCATCACTACTGTACGAAAACCTACTTGGAGGCAGGATATATTTCCAGAGGTGGTAGAAAATATACCAGGTATTGCAAACAAAAACTGCCAGAGTGAAAAAGAAAGGAGAGACACTACCCTAAGCTTCATAACGAAAAGCTACCCAAGCATGGACTGGACCCATGCATACACCGACGGTTCTGTAACAAACACTACACAGAACGGAGGGGCAGGAGCATTCCTGAACCTACCAAATGGCAGAAAAATAACACTGTCATTCGCTACTGGTAAGTACACAAGCAATTTCAGAGCAGAGGCAGAGGCACTGAGGGCGGCAGTGGAAGAAATGGTAACACACAGTGAAAATGAGAGCCATATAGTCCTGCTGACAGATGCTCTCGAAGTAGTCACAGCGCTAAAAAGCCAGAAAAACACTGAGCTTAATGACTTAAGAGCAGCACTCTGCAAACTGTGCCAGCAGTCCGCACCAAAAAGGGTAGTGGTACAGTGGGTTCCGTCACACTGCAACATCCAAGGCAACGAGGAGGCAGACAGACTGGCAAAAGAAGGTGCAAGGCTACCACAAACAGATACCAGTATGACGTACGAAGAGTCAAAACGGCTTATCAAAGCCAGATACATGACCAAATGGGAAACCGAACATACTGGTTACACCAAAAACGATGCCTATTACCAGTTGAACCGAAGAGAGCAGGTCGTTGTCTTCAGACTTCGCACTGGCCACAACAGACTGAGGTACCACCTATTCAACAAATTGAAGATAGGGTGTACCGACGAATGCCTGTGCGGTACTGGTAAAATGACCACTGAACATCTGCTGCAGAACTGCCCGACATACGAGGATCAGAGAGAGCAGATGTGGCCATTGCCAGTGGAACTGCAAGACAAGCTCTATGGTAGTGGCGAGAGTCTCAGGATGACCGCCGCTTTTTTTCGAGAAAATAATGGTTACTGTCTGACTGTGTACGCAGAAGAAGAAGAAGATGGCAACTGATGTTTTAGCAGTCGACAATGATCAAATGGAACTGTAAAGCGTTAAGTCTCTTGATGCCATCACACATTATGCTGGACAATATTATTTTTCATTTTTTTTGCACATAAATAAGAAGTTATGTTAAAAATAAAAAAGGGATATCCAAATTTGGTTAAAACTACAGCAAATTTCTTCTCAGAAACAGACATATCAAAAATGGAAAGATTGATTGTTTTTATATGAACAAAGAAAACATGCTGACACAAGCTAACTTATGACTAATGCTCAATTTAATTTTTCTGTAAATGAACTTATTTAGGGCAGTGTTTATTTAGAATACAAAGGCACAACTTACGGGATCTCTCGAAAGTTGATCTCATTGTTTTCATGCTCTGAGAACTGACCTGCAAAGAAAGATAAAATATTTGCTAATTTGGTAAAAAAAAACACCATATACACACAGTGGAAGTCACTACACAAGGCATTAGGTTAGCAACCTTACAGTGTAAAACAAATTGCTTCAGAAACCACCACTTCAAGAGCACACAAAGTGATTTTGGCACAGACTTTAATTAGGAGCCACCTGCTGAGGTTGGCCTATGTTTTGTGTTAAAGGAGCTAAATGGATACAAGAAAAAGATGATTGTCCGAGACAGTCATGCAACAAATTGTGCATATGCTTAATATAGACATTCTTATGTGTGCATGGTCTGATGTTGGGATGCAAGGAATACTCCACCAGGTATGCCTTAAAACAGGGGTCTCAAACTCAAAATCACTCAAAGAACTACACGAGGTTAAAGTAAATGGCCCATGCTTAAGGCCACAGCAAAACCTGATTTAGCCTGTGAGATCCTTTTCTTTATTTTCCTTTTACACTTTCATGGCTGGAAATGCAGCAATGAGTCAGCTGATACCAGCCTGCAACTTACAGCTGGCTGCAAGGATCAGTAACCCATAGCCAACCATATTCTACCTCCAAGTTATGGTCCTGGAAACAGACTGCATTCGTGTAGCCTGGATAAGAGAATATGGATCGTAGAGGAAAGGCAAACTGGTCCCAAAAATGATGTGCTGACACTAGATGTTTTGGACCGAAAGGCGCATATATCCCACTATCACTGTAAACTAAGATACAGCATCCTTTTCAGGACAAATGCAAGAAAGAAATTTAAAACCTCATCAGTTAGGGAAGCTCTAAGGCATCTGAAATGTTTAACTCGTTTTAATACATGTTCTTCTACCTTAATCCAGTATGAAATTGATGTTCTCAATAGTTATAACAATTTTTTCTGTTTTGGAAATATTTATAATTTAATCTATAACAGATAATACAAAACACCCAAGAGCACCACTGAAGTTTGTCGCTACCTGAACAGCAAATGTTGAACAATATGGTATAATAATGAAGAGAACATTACGGTGGAGGATGAAATCAGGAATGGAACCACTCAAGGTAATGATGAGACATATCTATGTGGTCCCATATACTTGTCTAACAATTATTATTTTGATCCCATCTTACGATGCCATTGTAATTGTTGACTGCAAGATTTCTTCTTCTTTGTTGTTTGCTCTCAAATAATTGCACCCATCTCCATCATCAAATTGTAAGCTCCATGCCCTACAATTGGGTTGGGGAGGGCCATGGTGCCACGCTGCTCATTTCATGGAGCTGACAGACCTGGAGAACATGCTACACCATTTAGTTATTCTCCCCACATGGCCACATGTCTGTGTGCATGATTTTTAAACTGTTGAGCAGATGACTTCTCAGTATCGAGTGATCTGTTCGTAGTCTGAATCTTGTGATTTGATATCTTAATTGGCAAGGAGTAGTATGCTTCTACTTTTATCAGATTATGTGTGTTCTCTGGTTTTTTTGTTGTCTTTGCATCTAATTCTTTTCTTTATTTGTTCATCATATGTATCCGTGTTTTCAATTTGGTTTCACCTCCTCCATCTTTGGCTAGTCTATCTGCCTACTCATTTCTATGTATCTTAGCCTGCAGGAATTTAATGAATTTTCACTGTTGTCCAATCATAGCTTTTATGGTTTTTGATGTCCATTTCGACCAACAAGGAATCTGTAAGGAAAACTATCTTGCTTGTGGCATGGTTTTTGCTTTCCACAATGGCTATTACAGCTGTGCTTAGTGCCTCAGTTCTGCAGATGTTTAAAATTTGTCAGTGACCACTGAAACTTTGACTTCCTGTCCATTATTTAAATTTGGTGTAAATACCTCGCCCTCCATTTTTTATTGCTGATGCATTTGTGGCTATGTATGGTTTTATAATATATTCCAAGACTTTATATTTTCTCTTTGTATTTGAATGCATTTTTTCATACCTTCTAGTATGTTGTGCATTTACTTTGGGAATAGTGATTTCTTCCATGGTGGAAATGTGCTAGTTTTTTTGCTTTTTGTGCAAAGTTTTTCTGGAGTCGTCCTTGACCATATCCTTACGGTCTTTCAGACATTGGATGATTTGGGAATCATTCGAATTATTCTGTCAGATGTTTTACTTTTATTGGTGTTGATTTAATAGCTTCCTTATTAATTCTTTCTGTCTGATATAGAATTTTTGCTGGTTTTTTCAGTTTTGGAGTTGAATTTTGAAGATATTGTACAGGTCGACATTGCACATTTGAAAGCTGCTCCAAAGTCCACAGCAATTTCTTCTTCTTCGTTCGTTCTCAATCTCCCACTACCAAACCCTGAAAGGGCTTAAGTAGCAGAATGTAGTCCAGAGAACGGAATGCGTTTGTTTCGTAGTTTTACAGTTTGGCTGCGATATTTGTACCTTTCGGTCCAACACATCCGACTTCAGCAATCATTTTTTGAGTACCGGGTTAGCATTCCCTCTTCGATCCCTTCTCCTTAGCCAGTCTGCCCTACTGCAGCCTGTTATCCAGGATCACCGCGTGGAGGTGTAGAAGGGTCTTGGCAGCTATGGTTCGCTGACCCTGATGCTAGCAGTCAGCTATGGGTCGCTAACCACTGCAGCTTATGCGCTGCTCAGCATCTTGATACCCACAGCAATTTCAATATTTGATGGTCTGCACACCATGTAGTTCCAACTAATCTTTTCCATTAGAATTTCACTTTTTAGCTTGTTGACACTTTTCAATTCTTTCTTTCTGCAGCTCATCCTAAAAAGAACATATTGATGTAGTTTACAGCAAGGCTGCGATCTCTGCATATTTTGACCCAACGCATCCGGTTTCAGTACAGCATTATTGAGGACTGTGTTTGCATTCCCTATTCTCTTAGTCAGACTACACTAGTGCAGCCTGTTTCCGGGGCTGCCACATAGAGGCAGAATAGGTTCTTGGTTAGCTGTGGTTCACTGATTCTATTGCAAGTAGTCAGCTTTGATTCACTAGCTGCTGTCAGCTCATTCCCTGCTGCATCTTCTGCCCTCACTTTTCGTGATGACTTGTCCCTGTTAGTCTGCTATCCATTGTTATTTCTAGATATATAGGGTTTTATTTATCTTGCAGTTCATGTACATTTAGTTTCAGTGTATCTTTGTTTGCCTTATATGAAAGTGTAAAATTTGTGTTGTTTTCTTCTCATTGATGTTCAAGAGCCATTTCTGAGTCTACTATCTAACCCTTGTAGGGATCCCTGCAATTTTCTTCAACCCCATAAAGCCAGAACATCAGTGTAAAGCGAGCTGCGGCAGCCTTGTACTTTCACTCTGGCATATTTAGTTTGGAGGAAGGGGCATATCCATTTCTATATGCACCCATAGACTCCAAATTTGAGTAGTTGTTTCCTTATCCCTGTTTCCCACACTTTATCAAAGGCTTTCTCCATATCCATCCAGACTGAAAGTGTGTTTCTTTTCTGGAAAGCATCATTGCTTCAAGATTTGAAGAGCAGTATGTTTGGGGTCCCCACTGTGAAATGTGACTAGAGGACAGTGCATGGTGTCATGTATAGTTGTTTTATATAGAAACCACATTTTGTTGTCCCCCCACCAGATCATTGATTTTTGTAGTAATTTGTTTTAAATGATGAATCTGCTAGTCCATACACAACACTCTTTGGCATCATTTTATGACATACTCGACAGGGCATTCTGGTTTTACTGTATGCTCCTCAATATCAGATCATGGTATACAAAATTGTGAAAAATATCTGTGCTGTAATACTGTAAGAAATAAATTAGCCAATAATACTCACCAGGGCCACTCAACATGGCCTTGATAGTGCCCGAAGTTAACGCATGATCCCTCTTCACAATGAACTCATGACCATCAGAGGATATTAATTTGACGTACTGTGAGTTGGGTCCCTCGATACCTCCATAGACCTTCTCATCACGCTTCTTATCCTCATCTATGTTTTCTGACATCCTGTTTAGGTCACAGAAATTCTGAAACCAACAGATATATCATAAAATCTAGACCAGTCCCAAACTAAAGAACAATTGTATAGATACAATTCTCAGAATATGTGTTGACGTAAGTGAAAGTTCCAGGTCGCACACTTATTACCCTCATCTTTGTTATCTGACATTCTGTTGGGTCACAGAAATTCTGAAACCAACAGATATATCATAAAATCTAGACCAGTCCCAAACTAAAGAACAATTGTATAGATACAATTCTCAGAATATGTGTTGACGTAAGTGAAAGTTCCAGGTCGCACACTTATTACCCTCATCTTTGTTATCTGACATTCTGTTGTGTTACAGAAATTCTGAAACCCAAATAAATTCTTGCCATACCATAAAATCTTGACCTACCCTAAAACTAAGGATCAATTTTATAAATAATATCCTGTAATATTTAAAGATACAAATGGCTATAAATAATTGCTAACTAAAATCCAAATTAAACAACAATGAAGACTGTACAAAGGAAGTAAGAAGATGACTGACTATGGCAATGCAGCAGAGATAAGGAGTATGCAGAACCTATGGCATAATACAAACAAGGAACTAAAACTAAACATCTTAAGAACATGCATTTTTCTGTGACAACCTATGGATGTGAAACATGGATGATTACAAAAGCAATAAGAGCGAAGATCGGTGCATTTGAAACACAGTGCTACAGAAGAGTTCAGAAAAACCCTCGGACAAAGAAAGAAACAAACAAATCCACCCGGCAAGACAATGTAGAGGAGAATTGGCTCATAAATGATGTAATGGCCCGAAAACTGCGATTTTTTGGACACATCAAATGACACAACGGACTGGAGAGAGTGGTTATGGGAGGACATGGTCACTGGAAAGAGAGGCAGGCGCTGACACAGAAGACGATGGAGATGCTGGATTTTACCTTAGAGCAGATATGAAGACAGAGTTTCCTACAGACATACTGTCATGAGAGTGACGTTCTGCAAAGGACATGCTACATGACGTTGAACTAAAATCCAAAAATGCAACTAGTGAGACGAATGCACAAAATAAAAATTGCAAATAATGAAGCTGTATTTTTCTCCAGCTTAAAATGTCAGTAAAATATTTGTTTATCTTGATAAAGCCTTGGACATCTTTTACATATTCTCAATTATATTCTGTGTTGTTTTTGACTATCATTTGAGAAGGGTGGGGTCAGAAGTGGTTATTAACCAGGGTATAATTATTGTGTCTGTTTACAACATAGCTCTAAAAGTTCTTGCATTGTTCCACTTCATATCATGATAAGATAAGCATCACAGTCCCATAGAAGACACTGTTGCCAGACATAGTGTTAGAGCAGAGGTCTAATTATCTGCTTACAGCTTTCGTCTGGTTGTTTGTATGATTATTATCTGTTTCCATCGCCTGATGTGGATTCCTATTGTTATATCTATAGCGGGCCATCAATGGTGTATCATATTTGGATAAGTTTTGTACACCATATTCTTCATTGTGCTGTGCTTTTCACTTTCTTAGAATCAAATACATATTCAGGGGACGGCGTGGCCTAGTGGTTAAGTGGCACGGCTCACAACCGGAAGGTGCTGGGTTCGATCCCCATCACAGCACCGGCCGTTACCCCGGGGAAGCAAACCCTTAGAATATGCAGGAGGAAGCAGACCCTTACATAAAATGCTTGCTGAAATCTGATGCACTGGGCTGACAGGCGCAAAATAAAAACCACAGTGTAACGCACACCGCCTTAGGCGAACGAAAAAAAAACACAACATATTCTGCCTAATGGTATAAATAAGCCATTGAAGTCAATATCGTTTTTTCATCATCTTTTCAACTCTCGAGCTGAACCGCTTTTATGTCATAACATCAATCAATATAAATTTTGGAAATGGATTTGAGCATTGGAATCCACCACAGTGTTCACTATTCAGTGTGATATTTATCTTGTGTGTTACTTTTCTTATTACAACCATTTTCTCTACACAACCCGTTCTCATGCAGATATCATGAGGTAAATCTATACAAATCATCCAGCATCCTCAATAATACACATCTCAAGGGCAGCAAATTTCTAAGTAAACAACATAGGGTGGAGGCAGACGGAGTGGTATGCAGCCGAGCCGGACGGAACTAGTGAAACCATCATCCCTAATCAGTACTGGTCCTCTGATTAGGAAAGAGCTGGCCAATGATAACCCAGAACCACCAGCCCAGATCCCTACAGTGCCAGCATGACTTCGGGGGGAATGAACATCCCAATCGTCCGTTAATCACTTTGTGACGAAACTACATGACTGGAATGTAACACTGGCTGTTTGGAGGGTCTTCTTGAAGTTGCTGTGACCAAGAGGTCAGGCACTCGCCGTCTAAAGTGATGAACAGAAATGGTGGACTATTGAATTCCACAAGTTTTAAAGTAACCCCTGGTCTCACGGGGAGTAGGACCACCAGAGTACCTGCATCCTGAGTTACGTCTAGTCATCTTGACTAATGTCTTGCCACTGGTCCAAGGTAGCTCGGAACCAGAGAGTGAGGTCAATGACAAGCGTAGTTTCTTGCTCACTATAATCTAAATACAGCGCAAGCTACATCACGAAGAAAAAACGGTCTGTTGATGTCGCCATCATCGCTTGCGATGGACAACTAATAATAAGAGTAGCAGTCTTCCATCTTTTCTTTTTTATGGCATACACCATTTTAGTTGAATGCCATCCCCCTTTTAATAAATTATATAACTCAAAGGGGACATTCCATGTAATATTGAAAATCTTTTACTTTTTTATATTTGTCTATCTTAAGGGTGTAAAGATCCTTTTTTAAAAATATACTTGCAATTGAATGTGCAGAAAAACTGGTGATTGGCTGTTATGTCTTGGAATGATATGGAAAGGCAGCCTCCTTTTGACCTTCATCCAGGCCACTATAGGGTAGGAATTTTATTACCGTTGGAATTTTTGCCAGTACAGCGGGCTCACGATCTGCACTTTTCAATTTTCAACTGCCAAGGGTTCTTTTATATGCGTTTACATAAGACCTCTAAGATTATAGTCCGTTTCCAATGGGGCTAGGTGCCTGATCCCACCACCTTTGAGACCAGGGATACTTGAAACTCGCTTGATTCTAACACTTTCAAGCTTTCATTTCTTGAGAGAGGCAAGTACTTTACCTCTCAGATATTGTGACCCTCCTTCGATACTAGTCCAAATTTACTTCAATTATTTTGATAGTGTCTTTACAAATTTGATAGCAATAGAATTTTGTAACATATTATGTATCAGGGAGTGTATAACAGGAACACCGACCAGGAAAAGCATAGATGGTAGAATCAACAGTTTTTTCCCACGAAGTTAGGGAAAAGTAGGATTAAAACAACGCCAGCCAAAGTGACTGGAGTTTTGAAAGCAAGAGGCAGGGTTGTTACTAATGAACACCCCCTTTGGGTTTAAGCGGCCAAAAATAGTACGCTGGGCCATCACAATTATACTAGGACAAGGAAGGGAGGAGCCAAAGATGATTGATAGATGTCCGTCAGCACAGAGCGAGCATTGTAATTTTTAGTGGGCAAAAATTGGTCCATAAAAAGGAGGGAGCAGATTAGATTTGAGGATTCAATTTCGAGAGCAGATCTAGAAGGCTGGCTCACTATACTCCAGGGGGCATTGCTCATGTGCCTTTTGGAGTGAAATGGTGACCCTTTTATTATAGAATAAAGAACATATATGTAGTAGTCTCCACTGTGATCGCTCTGATCTGTGGAGACAAAAGATAAGAGAATAATATACGCATGTAGATATAAAGTGAGATGCATCTTAAGACTCCTCGGGGAGCACACGCACGAACATCATGAGAAGCTATCATTACACGACGCAGAACAGGAGACCACTAGTGGTCATCAGCACCAACTACCAGGACATGTACATGAGATTGCAGACAAGAGAGTATTCAAGTAGATAGAATTTCATATGTATATTAGACTACAGAACTGGGTTTGATAGCTTCAGGGAATCCATCTAGTTCATGCTAAAATTCTCTGAGTTAGATAGATACATATCTGGGGTAGGTCTTTCGCCGCCGTGATTGACTCTCATCCAGTATTCCAGGGCGTTGCTACGGTAGTCCTGCTCAACTAGAGAGGAATCGCAAATCGCAGACATTTGGTCCACGTGCTAGGTTGATAAGCCAACGAAGCGAGGCTACCATAGGAGGGATTACGGCTGTACGCCTCTATGCCAGAATCCCGCCCTAAATCTCAGCACCACTGCGATGGGAGGCTACTATAGGGTTGGGACCTGGGGCTCGTGTCCCAGCCCGACCCTGTCGAGCGGCAGAAAGAGGTCTCTGCCGTCCGCCAAGAAACTGCCCGATATTCACCCCATACGGCGATGAGGTGTGAAACCACTAGTAGAAGATTTAGTTCTCGGTCGGGGTGTCGTAAGCAGTAGAGCAGCCACCTCGCTGCGAACTGTTGAGACGCAACCCTTGATCACGAGATATGTCCATACACCAGGCGAACAACATCTCCGTGCCATTACCAGGCTTGTCCCCTGGTTAAATGCACTCCTTCGAGAGGAATCGCAGATCGCTGACATTTGGTCCACGTGCTTGGCTGATAAGCCAATGGCGCGAAGCTACCACCTGAGGGACTACGGCCGAACGCCTCTAAGCCAGAATCCCGCCCTAAATCTCAGCACCGCTGTGATGGGAGGCCACGATATGGTTGGGACCTGGGGCTCGCGTCTCAGCCCGGCCCGGTCGAGCCGCAGAAATGCACCTGGTTAAATGCATTCCTGCTTCGCTCTTTACCTCTGTCTGCTATCAGCCATCCCAATGGACGCAGAAGAGATGCAGTCTAGCGGACTATTGTGACAACGTGCCAGGTGGCGGGGAATACTAGGCGTGTTATCACTGCAGATGAGCCGAGAAAATTAAGGGAACAAAGAGATACCTCACTCACATGCATATGCTATGTTTCTGGCAGGAAGTGACGATCCTGAGACACAGTCACACTGGACTGCCTCTGTTCCAGGATAGTACAAACTAGTACACAGTCCATCATATCATTGCCAAACCCTATAGACACGAGTGGGGAAGACTCGTTTTTCCTGCAAGACAACTTCCCTAAGAGAGACAACTCTGACCAAAAACAACTGCTGCCTTGCAGATAGGCTGGGGACAGCCAAAGGCTAAGGAGGGCATCCCTACAGAAACGCCTGTTGAAATTGGATGCACTGAGCCGCAGGCTGAACAAAATAAAACAGTGCAACGAAAATATCGCTGTAAACAGCGTACGATGAAGAAGGTAAGATACATAATTGTTTAGTAAGTTAGGTTAGGGTTTTATCAATGTGTTACTATTAAACCTTTTTTGTGTAATAAATAAATATCTGATTTTATGTTTAACTATGATGAAGTCTTATCGTCTAGTGTTAAATGTTGTAACACTCTAGCAGCACAGTCTTAAGCAGCTCTTTCACAATATGATGATGGATTATAAAACTTTAATAATGGCAATTTAAAAAATATTCATAACTAATTATTTAATACACTAAACTAAAGCATTATTCACCCTTTAAAACCATACAAATCCTCTCTAGTTGAGGACCACTCTTGTATCTCAGAAACTAACACACACACAACAAAAAACACAAATTTCTTGATTAATTTATGTCTCTACACACAAACAAATCAAATCTATAGTCCAACAAATAAAAAGGTTACAGGCTCTCAAAAGTCAACAACCATAGTAAAATGTGACGTGCTGAAAAATAATGCAGTCACAGATGAAACTGCATAAATTTTTAATGCAGTGTTACACAGATCACAATCCGAAGGTGCTGGGTTCGATCCCCATCACAGCACCGGCCGTTACCCTGAGGAAGTAAACCCTTAGAAAATGCAGGAGGAAGAAGACCCTTACATAAAATGAATGCTGAAGTCGGATGCACTGGGCCGACAGGCGCAAAATAAATACCACAGTGCAACGCACACCGTCTTGGAGAATTGAAAAAGAAATACGGCGAATGCACAAAAAAAAATGTAGTGTTAAGTCAGATACCCAGTTACAACTGAACAAAGTGTGAGTATAAGTATTTTATCTATTGTCTGATCCTGATTTGCATTTCGGCGTCAGGTGTATAAATGACTGCCTCGGATATTCCGTCAATCATCTTGTGCGGGGCCGGCGTCTAGCTTTGGTACTGCTGTGTTAAGGGTTACAGCCATCTGTTGGTCACTACTGTGTTGCTGTCGCGATATGTGGCCAAACCACTGAATTTGCTGTTTTCTAATGAAGTCTAGCACTGGCTTAGTGCCCAGCTGTTTCCTGACCTCATCGTTTCCAATTGTCTCATCTTGTCACATTTAGCATTCGCCTCAGGCATTTCATTTTTGTTGTTTCTATTTTTCTCTTTTCTGTTTCTGTCAATGTCCAAGTTTGACACTGGTAGCATAGTGTAGGAATGAAAATCTTTATGTGCTTGTTCTTCAGTATTGTTGACATCTGGGCAATGATTTAGTTTGCTTTGGTGCATCTGTGATCGATTTCTTCTTTATTTTTCCATTAGATGATACTATGCTTCCTAAATATTTCAAATCCTTCACTTGCTTGAGTTGTTACTGTTCTTGCTATTGTGATTTGTTTCAGTTTTACTCACGTTGATTCTCATGTGTCCTTCTGCAGTAAAGGTTGTTTAAACGTTGTTGCGGCTGTACTTCAGTGTTTGCAATGAGTGCTTGATTGTCAGCGAAGAGGAGGTCGCTACAGCTGTTATTGTTATATTGGGATTCTTTGCTGATTTGGTCCATGCAGGTGATGGAACAACAGGGAAGAAAGTACACTCTCCTGTCTAACTTCAGTTTTGACAAGAAACCGTTCCAACTCACCAGCATTTGTTCGTACAGTGCACAGACTATTTTTATACAAACATTTATTTATGCTTATCAAGTGCTGACTAACTCTATAGTTCTTCAGTGTTCTCCACAGATGTTGACGGTTGAGCCGGTCTAACGTTTTTTCTTGATCTATGAATGCCAAAAAAAAAGTTTCATCATATTCGATGGCTTTTTCTGCTAGCTGACGCAAGGCAATGATGCAACCCCTATCTTTTCTGAAACCCATTTGCACTTCGCTTAGTTGGAATTCTATGGTTGGGCGAAGTCTTTTTTCTACTATTTGACAAAAACTCTTTCCAGTGTGGCTCAGCAGTGAAATTCCTCTGTAAGTTGTGCAGTATCTCTTACTACTTTTCTTTTTCCATGGGACAATTATGGCATTTCTCCAATCTTCAGGTGACTTTTGGTTGGTCTATACTATGTTTAATAGTCTCTGAAGCCAGGCCATTCCTGCGTTGCCAGCAGTAAAAATGGCGCAGCACTAGGACGTGTTTTTCGGCCAGTCACGACCAGACTTAGTTTCAGACAAACAGTGATGGATTAAATGTATTCCTATTCAGAATGTGATTGTGTAGGGGACACTTCCCTGCTGTTACAGGTGTAATTAAACTGCTGCGACGGTCCTAGCTAGCCGGTGGTGTATATTTAAGCTCACAGAATAACGAAGAGTTTAAGTAATCGTATAAATATAGAATACTAGTAGGTCCAGTGCAGTAGACCTTCTACTTGTTCTGCTTTCAGGTATTTGGTAATGCTATATCTGCAGTTCTGTCACCAGGACAACAGATTTCAGTCTTTCCTAGGTCTGGACGGCAGACCCATAACTACTGCCTAAGCTCTACTTCTTCCGGCCAGGTTTGGCTTTGTATGTCTTTGTGGGCTGGGCAGTCTTTTAGGACATGTTCAGAGGTCTGGATTCCGGTTGCACATTTCTTTGTGTATGATTGATATCTTGTGCAGGTAGGTGACTTAGCAGTGTAAAGTAAGCTGTGCCTTTTTTCAAGTGGAACAGAGTAGTTTGTCGGTGTCACTGCCTTTGAGTTTCAAGTTGGTGGATTTGGTCAGATTTATCATTTACAACTAATCACAACCATTAATTTTTTCCATCGGTGGTTGTAATGGTTGTGGAATATAATGTTTTGGCCTCTCAGTATGGCACTGTATGAACTAGTATGGAGGAATGGTTCCATTTTGCTACCAACTCTAGACAGGGCTTAAGTTTTCTTGTTCCCTGTAATCCTACAGTGGAAGTGTAGCCACTGGCTGGAGGGCAGCCATTTCTTATAATTTCATTGAGGTCATTTGTTTAGATAGTTTAAAAAAACTGAGTTTAGTGTTTTACTATTTAGTTAATAGTTTTTAGTTGGGATCATATTTCTTGAAGCCTGTGTTCACTTCTGGTATTGTGCAATGATTCAAGTAGGGAGCTGCAGTCGATGAAGAAAATAATCTTGCGGCAAACCATTTAAGCTAATTGAACTATTTTGTAAATGACATCATCGATTCTGAATCACTGAATCCAACCGTAGACCAACGCCTGCCTTAGCGGCTTACTTTCAGTAAGTCACTGTAAGTACTAAAACGATAGTTGTTTGCCGGCTCGTGTAAATTACAATTAATATTTCACCTTTAAAGTGCAGTAAGTTTAATATTTATATGATTATACGTGCTGTACCCTGCCCAAGATGTGACCGGGCCACGATGCTAAAGCGTGAAGAAGCTGTTAACGTTAATATTGTCTCAGGACTCTCTGGATCATGATCTTCAGTTCTGCAGTCTGAGTCTCGTTTTCGTGGATCTTGGTTTTGGCGTAATTGCCAGAGTGCTTGATGCCAAATTTTCATGTTTTTACAACGCATATTTACTCACCGTCTACTGGATTCAAATCTGTATTAAGATCTGAACTCAGATTTGTTCCTCAAATACCTAAAATTGAATCCTGTTAATACATGCGTCGTCGATATATGACAGGACAAAAGTACTGTCCTTACCAACACAGGGACCCGGATGTACCTACATGTACTTCCGTGCAAGAGGAAATGAATTTTCTTACTGCTTATACTAGATATATTTTTATTCGTTCATTCACCTTTTTGCTCAAATGTAAAGAACATGCCGCTATTTCACGCAGCTGGCCCCTTTTTAAGGAAGCCTGTTCCAAACATTTGCAATCATTCACCTTTTTCGCTCCAATGTTAAGCATATGTTTTACCTGCAGCTGGTCCCTTTTCATAAAACTTGTATCCCAGCTTTTGCAGTAGTTGATTATAATGACAATGTGCTTTTAATGAAGATGTTGCTAGTATACGTTGGTCGCCTTTTATCTGCTAGGAGGGTGATTGTTGTCCTGTTCTTTTCGCCCTGGGTACTATTTGTTTTTAGTCCCAAGAATAACATGAACGAATAACGTAAAGTTCGTGTGTTATTTAAGATTTTAAAAATTGGAATAATCGGTAAACTATACACAAAATAAAAACTGGTTCTCGGTGCCTGCTATTTACTGCCTTATGAAGATAACACCAATCCACAAAAATTCAATTCAATGAAATTTGACAAAACAGCGTGATGATCTGAACTTTGCAGATGATTTTGGCTCTTCTGTCAAATAACTGCAATCGAATGCAAAATACAATAAGTAAATTTGATGAGAGGTAACATAAATTTTGCCGAGAATACACCGAGAAATGACAAATTTAAAGATTATGAGAATAAATACAACTAACGACAACCATATTGTGTTAGAAGACACACACATACAGGATATGGTATCATTCATAATTCTTGGTAGCAGTTTAGATTAAGAAGGTGGTACAGACACAGATATTAAAAGAAGAATACAAAAGGCCCGAGGAGCAGCTATTGCACTGGGGGTTATCCATAAAAGACGTCTACGGGGGAGGGAGAGGTATGTACAAATTGGTATGGGAGAAGGGGGGTGTATTTAAGTTGAAAGTGGACGTCCTTAGGTAATTCTCACTGGCTGCAATCTGTATTCATTGCTAAATGAAACGCCAAACATTCACATTAATATTGTGCCAGCTAGGAGTTCTCTTTCTGAATACTGCTACTTTTCGTTTTTGTTTTAAAAGTTTAACATTTCCTAGAAACAGTAAGATCTGACATCAGTTTTTATAAAAAATTATTACAGATTATCATCATTAAACTATGCTTCCATGATCAAATGTATAAATTTGTTTATAACGTTTTATCTCATTATTATCTTGCCTCGTTAGATGTCAAAACTTTTATTTTTGGTTGACTTTTTAAGTTTTAAAATAATTCTTTCTTCTTTGCGTTCAGGATCTTTGGTCATGCTATATCTGCAGGCCAGTCACCATGGTGCAGTCTGTAGTCTTCACAAGGTCGTAATGGTTGCCCCGCAGCTTTTGTCTCAGCTCCGCATCCTCTGGCCAGGTCTGGGATCTCATTTCGTTATAGTGGGCATTCCTGTAGAATGTGTTCAGGATTTGGGCCACCTGTTTTACGGGGACATTCATGGGTGTGTGAGATCTTATGTGAGAGCATATTACAATGTTTACACAGCTTCTGTGTTTTACTTACTGCTAATTTTTATTTTTTTATTTTTCGGGTCCGTCCTGAAATGGATGCTGTGCCGTAGATTACACCAAGCCTGTGATATATGCGCCTTTCGGCCCAACACATCCGGTTTCAGTGCTACATTTTCAGTGCTACAACTGGCTCTGCCGAACTGACGCCAAGGATAATGTGATGTGGGTTTGCCTTCCATCTTGAATCCTTATTCTCTTAGCCAGACTGCATGGTTGTAGTATGTTTCCAGAACCACTACTCGAAGACGGAATAGGTCTTGGTCCGCGTTGCTGACCCTGATGCAAACTGCTAGCTATTAGTCCGCTGGCTGCTGTCAGCTCATTCCATAATGCATTTTCTGTCAAGATATATATCAATTGTACTGAATTCTGAGTTGAGACTGGTAATGTAATTTATAATCAAGGAAACAAGACGCCGTGGATCATGTTGCATTTAGGAGCAGGATTAAGCATGAAATGCAGGCAAAGGCTATAGGATAGGAAAGGCTAAGAGCTCAGCGTTTGAGAAGACATGTTACGCCATTGACGCCGCTTCTCTGCTTGGATTGGTCTAATAAGTCACATTCGTTATCGTCATGAATTGTAGTTGCATCCCGTTTTTTCCAACAAAGCACAACTTACTATCTTCTGACAAGACGGAAAGAGCCAATGATGATGACGAAACACGGAGAACAACACAAACAACGACTAAGAAACTTTAGACTTCCATAAATGGGTGCTTACGCAGGATACAGTGATAACAATCTTAAGATAAGAATCACTAATGTGGAACTGTTGACAAGAATCAGACATATAGCAGAGGCACACGAAGTGAAGCGAAGACACTGGAGTCGGATATGACACATATTTAAGAAATCAGCTGATAGCATTACACGCCACTACGAAAACAAAATACCACATGAGTAAAAGAGCAAAAGGTAAACATGGACAATGTGAACATAACTAAAACTGATGGTCCATAACAGAAGACATGGTGTGTATTTGCTGAAGAACTGTGCTCCACGTGGAGATGAACGGTCTTTGACTACATCACGGACATTCATCCTGGGCATCTCAGACAAACGACAAACAAACAAAAACACGAAAGTCTCATCCTATCCAACAATTATAAACTTTGACAAGTTTTCATCAAAACGTTAGAAAACTCTTTCATATTTGGCAGATTTATACCTATCGATGTTTTCCATGGACGGATCAGAGTAATCAAGATTTTAATTTCTTGTGCTGAGATGTTCCGTGACAAGTTATCAAAAGCAATACTATTCTATTATTTCAGATTTTTCCAATTCCTGGAAAATGAGTTCTCGTTCTTCTTTCCATTGTACCGTCTCATCTCGTCTTTCCCTTAATCATAAGAGGTTGTTGTTTGTGAATGCCCACAATGAGTAGGTTACTTTTTTCTGCACCCTGAAAAGGACGTTAAGTGGCGGGTTGAAGTCGCTTTCCTCACATCCCGAGCGTGCTGATGAAGGTGGGCCAGGTGTCCTCCAGGCGGTTGTGCTATGCCTGGCTTCATCTGCGTGTCACTCACTACTTCGGGGATCACGTCAATCCCCCACCTTGTTAGCCAGGGAGGGCTACTGGGAAGCCGAGGTGAGGGTTTAAGCCAGTATATTTTGCCTGATCCTGACTAATATTTCTGATCAGTGTGTTTTTCCTGACCTTGACTAGCATGTATAATCAGTATATTTTGCCTGACCAGACGTTAGTCTTCCTCCCCATCCTAAGAGGTAGTAGATGTATCCCATTTGACTACTGCTTGTTCAGAACGTGGATGATGTGTCTTGGGCATATTATTAACCTGCCGGAACCCAATCATTTCCCGAAAGAGTGATTAGGTATTGATTCGGTATTCTTTTTGTTTTCGTCTGCTGGGTTGTTGGCTTCATGTATTCGAATTGCTGGTTTCTTCTTCTTCTTCTTCTTTTTCATCATCATCGTCGTCGTTCTTTCTCAGACTCCAACTACCAAGCCCCGAAAAGAGATTTGCAAATAGCAGGATGGTGTCCAGAGAACAGAATGCGCTGTGTTGTAGCTTACAGCTTGACAGAGATATTTGCACATGTCGGTACGACACATCCAACTTCTGCAGACCTTTTTGGGTACCGGGTTAGCCTTCCCTCTTCGATCCTTTCACCTTAGTCTGCTATGTTGCAGCCTATTATCCAGTATCACTGCGTGGAGGCGTAGAAGGGTCTTGGCAGCTCTGGTTCTCTGGCCCTGACGCCAGCAGTTAGATTTGGGTTGGTGACCGCTGCAGCTCACGCACTGCTCAGCATCTTAAATGTCGAACTGCTGGTTTAACATGATTCCGAGAATTTGTCTAAAACTTCTAGCGATAGGGGTTAGATAAGATGCATAGTCGTCCTCAGTGCAGTGAGAGTGTCCCTTAAATATTAACTGTGTTATGCCTTGCGTTATGCCCGTGTTATGGAAATGGGGTTTCCTGTGCACATTATGCATCTCATTGAAAGATTATACCAAGATCAACGAGCCGCTGTCCGAGCATCTGGGCAAACATCAGATTGGTTCGCGGTACAAAAGGGAGTAAGACAGGGATGTATCCTCTCACCTCATCTATATAATGTATGTGCAGAATGTATAATGAGAAATGTTAGAGAAGACGAGAACAACTGAAAGTTTTGATACATATACATATACGAGATTCCAGAGTTACGATACGCAGACGACACAGTGATACTATCCAGAAGTGGAGAATGACTAGAGCAGCTAATTTCAGCTGTAAGTCGACACAGTAAAGATCAAAACCTGTTTATAAACGTAAACAAAAGATAATGACCACCGACAAAATACAATGTCAACATACATTTACGGTAGGTGGTGAGGAAATTGATCATGTCACGCATTTTGAATATCTGGGCTCCAGAATTGACAAGAATGGCGACTGCTCGAAAGAAATCTGAAGAAGACTAGCTATGGCAACGCAGAGACTAAACATCCTGAAGAAATGATGGCAGAGCACCAACAAAACGACAAAAGTAAACGTCTTGTGCGCCTGTGTTTTTCCTGTGGCAGCGCATGGCTGCGAATCATGGACGATTACCAAAACTTCTAGACAAAGAATCGAATCCTTTGAGTCAAAATGTTACAGAAAGATCCTCAGAATATCCTGGACAGAGAAAAAGACAAATGTAGACATTCGGCAAGAGGTGATCATAGAGGAGAACTGGTTTATCGATTCCATTATGGCCAGAAAATAAATGTAAATACTTTGGTCACATCAATCTTGAGAGAACAGTGATGGAAGGTATGGTGCCAGGCAAAAGAGGCAGGGGTAGACCAAGAAGACAATGGCACCTAGATATCCATGAATGCCTGGATATGACTGTGGCGGAAGCTGGAGTTTTGGCAAGGGAAAGAGTTTCTTTCAGACAAATGGTGATGGGAGCGACGTTCTATAAAGGACATGTAACATGATGATGATGATGCCTTGTATGGTCTCAACACGGTCGTTGAGCAAGTTGTTGAACGCCAGTTTTGGCCTCGTTTTGTGGCCTGCGTGCGTTCTCGCGACTGTGCTGTGACCAGTTTTTTTTCAGATGTATTTATCCCAGTCTTCACAATAAACACCAAAACACTTGGCAATTGTTGAATTTCTGTGTAAAAATGTAGTTTCTTGCAGTGAATATGACCCCGATTGTGGGCTCTTGACTGGTATAAATTGTAATTCGTTTACTCTCGTTGTATCATCTGCGTGCAGTGACTTGTTGCTGTCTTGACAGGCTATGACTAATGTGTTAACGACCACATGTAGTGGAATTTACATATTTTCTTCAGATTATTTTGCCTCATACAAGGTGTTTCTGATGGAGGGATTGGTGGCAGTAATTGTTTCTTCAATTCTGATAAAAATGGGCAATCCAGAAGATGGGTGTTTTATTGTTTCCTCTTGTCCGTCGCAGTATTTGTGGTCAATCTGTGTATGTTTTTGTTATCAATGGTAGATTTAACTTAACTTACGTCTTTATACTATTTTATATGTAAGAGTCATGGGACCGTGACCAGCAGATGGCAAGATGGGCGGAGCACTACTCTCGGGAAACGGTGGTCAATGATGAGGCCTTGTGCAGACTACAGGTCCTGCCCATTATGGATTAACTTGACAGACCAACTACTCTGGATGAGCTTGATAATGCCATCAACTACCTGTCAAATGGCAAACCACCAGCGGGAGATGGTATCCCATCTGAAGTTATCAAATGCGGGAAATCAGCACTAGCTCAGCCGATGTTTGATCTTCTATATCTCTGCTGGGAGGAAGGTGCAGTCGTTCCCCAAGATATGCGTGACGCCATCATTGTGACTATTTACAAAAACAAAGGTGATCGCTTGGACTGCAATAATTATATAATGATCCCGCTCCTGAGCGTTGTAGGCAAAGTTTACGCCCGCATGCTACTAAACAGGTTGAGACTGCTCGCGGACAGGGTGTACCCAGAATCCCAGTGTGGCTTTAGAGTAGGTACATCAACAACGGATATGATTTTCTCACTTCGTCAAATCTAGGAGAAGTGCAGAGAACAAGGTCATCCGCTCTTTATGATATTCCCAGACCTCACCAAGGCCTTCGACTTGGTTAGTAGAAATGGTCTAGTCGAACTCCTCGAAGATCTGCTGTCTTTTTCCCCCCCCCCCCCCCCCCCCCCACAAAAAAAAACAAAACAAAAAAAACAAACAAACAAAACAACAACTGTATAGCATGATAATTTCTTTTCACGCTGAAATGGAAGGCTTAGTTCTATACGGCGGATTATCTTCAAACTCTTTTCCCATCACGAGTGGAGTGAAGCAGGGATGTGTGCTCCCACTGACCCTCTTTGGGATCTTCTTCTCCATGCTCCCATCCTTCGCTTATGTCACATCCGTAGACGATGTTTGTCTGCACACTAGGTCAGATGGACGGCTGTTTAACCTGTCCCGATTGCGTGCGAGGACCAAGGTGAGGACGGTGCTCATTAGGGAGATGCTATTTGCGGATAATACCGTTCTAGTGACCAATAGTGAGGAGACCTTGTAGAGACTGGCAGACAGATTCGCCGAGGGGTGCAAGCAGTTTGATCTCACCATAAGCATGAAAAAGACAAAGGTCTGCGCACAGGGCATTACCACTACACCCTCCATAAAGATTGATGGCGTCACTCTGGAGGTCGTCAACAGTTTTACTTATCTGGAGTCGGCCATCAGCAACACTCTCTCGCTCGAGAAGGAGATAGACAGTAGGCTTGACAAGGCAAGTACTGTCATGGCCCGCCTGACCAGAAAGTCTGGGAAAAGACTGCGCTGTCTCGTTACACCAAGGTCTGGGTTTATCAGACCTGCGTTCTTGGCACTCTAATGTATGGAAGCGAGACTTGGAGCACTTACACTAAACAGGAACGGCGGCTCAACAACTTTCACAAGAGGTGTCTACGGCATATGTTAGGATTGGGTGGCAAGAGAGTGTCATATAATACGGTCTTACAGAGAGCGACCACTCACAGCATGTACTGGATTTTGAGCTAGCGACGTCTTCGATGGTTGAGACACGTTTATCGCACGGAAGACGAGAGGATGCCAAAGGATATCCTCTATGGGCAGTTAGCCATTGGTTAGAAGAATAGGCCACCCGGCACTATGATTCAAGGACGTGTACAAGTAGGACATGAAGCATCCCATCCGAGGGCTAGGAAACAATTGCTCAGGATCGAGCTATCTGGAGACAGTCAGTTGGACGGGGCATATGGGCTGCTGACGCCCGTAGAGAAAAGAGAACGACTGAAGAGATCGAAGAACAGCCAGCCTATTCAGTATGGTTGTACGATTTGTATCAGGGACTGTCACTCGCGGATTGGCCTTTACAGCCATAGCAGACAGTGTCGGAATACAGGAGACACCCAGAGCTGGACAAAACTTACAGGGCGCCACACGCATGGTCTATAGAAACTGAGACGCCTATGATGATGACAACTACAATATGATGCATGGAGAGACTTGATGGTACTTGTTATAGTATAATGTTAGTTACCACTACAATATAATGCAAGACGAGACTTGATGGTACTTGGAATCCTGGCATTCAAACAGGCAGGTTATGCCTATTGCCAGGTAGCCAAAGGCAATTTACAGCGCGTTCTTTTATTTTGCAATCTTACTTCCTGCAGTGTACTAGGCCTGGAGGAAGGTAGGTTTCGTATTGGTAGGAATTTTATTACTTTTTAGAATGTTGTCAGAACAACGGTTAACAGTCTACTCTTAACGATTTTCAACTGTCAAGGGTACTTTTACGTGCACAGCATGTACACAGGATATCCACATTTTTCAGAAATCTCCAATATGACTAGCCACTGGTCTCATCTCCTTTGAGACCAGGGGATGCTTGAAACAATTTCGTGCTTTGGTTATTTTAAAAAATGCATTCGCCTTTACCTTTCAGCTATATCAACTTGATGGTATCGTTGAAACATGAGAGAGGAAACAATTTGGAAGCTGAAACTAGTTACTTCACAAACAACAAAATGACTCATCGGACATTAATAGCAGATTATTCCTAATACAGCAAGTGGTGGTGCCCGAATGTTATGAGGAAATTGAATAGGTAGGTAGTCCACTTAGGCATTAAGGGCCCATAGCACCAACCGTCCATGAGCACGATGAAAAGCTGAATCCCAGGCAATGAAGTTTATGTTTTTTCTGATTTGACCTAACCAGGTGGTGCGTGGACAGCCACTGGAGAGAGACTGTCACAGAGAGGGTTGCCTCCCATTCGTGATGCCCATGGCCTGCTTAAAGAGCTTCTGGGCAGAGGTATACTCGGCAAGGCGGGCAACTTGTCTAAATAGGGCCAATGGTGACAGTTTAGCATGGTGAGTGTGCTCTTGAGGCATTTTCGTTGTGTGACTTATGTTCTCATCCCAGCAGACTTTAGGTCATCCACTGGGTCCTGACTCTTTGCTTCCCATGACTGCCATGGTAGCAGATCTTATTTCCTTCTGCAGACATGGCCAAACCACGGAAGTTGAGACTGCTTCACTTGAGTCTGCAAGGGCTGGGTTTCTTCTTCTTCTTCGTATGCTTGCAGACGCAACAACTTGAATGTTTCGAAAGAAATCAGTGGCCAGACTAAGGCTATTGGTATCTCCATAGAGCTTGTCCAGGGATGGTATCGGTGATGGACATTTGTGCTTTCTGTGATCCTCGTATGTTCTACACCTTTGCAGCAGATGCTCAGGAGTCAATTTGTCAGTATCGCAGACTTCACCTGTATGTGCTATTCTTAGTTTGTTCAAAAGATGGTATATCAATCTGTTGTGACTTGTGCGGAGTCTAAAGATTACTACATATAATATATACAAATAGCAATATACAAACAAGATACATGAGCTGCCTTCAGTTTTACACTGAACATTATTTATTGAATATAGGAACAGATATATTTAGTATGAAAGTAACAAATGTGGTACAATATACATATTGGTTGATAAGCTTTTGAGGGGCTTGGCTAAGTTTTTTTTAAGGAAGATGGGCTGGACACATATCCAGAAAGTGGATGTTATTTTAGCTTAACTCTTGTCGCATTGTTGGCATCAATAAGTTATTGCTAGTCATACATTGACACATGCTGTATCATGTATAATCACTGTAAGGGAAACATGTAAGTAATTTGTTACAGGCTTCCTGCAAATGACTAGTTACAATGGTGCTCCTATGCTACAATTCTAACAGAATAAGGAGCCAAACAAGAATTTTAAAAATCTGCAGGTATTTATGGGCACATACTTCGTGTCAGATTGCCAGAGGTAATGGCAAACACAGATCTGTAGGAATGAACACAGCAACAATCAATGTAGTAAGAAATTGGGGAGAGAAAGTGAGGATGGATAGGACATAGAACACATTCTCAGAGAGAAGCAGGGGAGAAAGACTAACGTCTGGTCAGTCAAAATATACTGATCAGACATGTTAGTCAGGGTCAGGCAAATTATACTGGCCAAGACCCTCACCTTGACTTCCCCACAGTCCTCCCTGGAAACGAGCTATTTTCATGGCAGTCTGGCTAACAATGTGAGGGATCGATATAATCCCCACAGTAGTGAGTGACATGCAGATGAAGCCAAGCATAGCACAACCCCTTGGAGGACCCCGGTCCACCTTCATCAGCACGCTCCGGAGGTGAGGAAAGCTACTGCAACCTGTCACTTAACGTCTTTTTCAGGGCGCACAAAAGAGCAACCTGACTCATCATGGGCATTCAAAACAACAGACAGAAACCAGACACCATAGTCAGATACAAGCTTGATTGAAACCCACAGGAAAAGAGATGCGTGGGAAGGCCAACACATGGTGGCAAATGAGAAAATCAGTTCATTTGGGCACTCGTGGGCAGAACTCAAGAAGACAACACAGATAGAGAGTATCTTTTGTGGTACTATGTTCCAAGGGGAACCAGACAGATAAACGATGACGGGTATTTACGTATAATTTTAGCTCTCAATTTTAACCTTTTCTGCAGAGGCCGAAAGGGGGACAGAGCATAGTAACACTGTAAACCGTCCAAACATGGAGTAAGAGGTGACTGAGAAGGGTTGAACATGTGGCTGGCTACCTCATCTTGTAGAATTTTAAGCCCCAAAAACTTTAACGAATATGGAGAAATCAACTGATAAATACAAGTTAACCATCCAAGAACAGAAGAAGATCATCTGTTAATGCGGCTAATGGCGCAAGAAATTGCACCGCTGATATACCAGTTTTCGTTAAGGAAATTTTCAGATTTGGTATCTAGAACGTTCGTATAATGTACAAGCTGGGGAAGCCTGCGCAGGTGACAGTGGAAATGAGAAAGGACACTGCTGAAGACAGATATGTTGGACCGATATGTGCAAATATCGCAGTCAAGCTGTAAACTAGCGCCACAACGCATTGCGTTCTCCGGACTACATGCTGCTACTTGCAAAGCCCTGTCCAAGGTTGGGTAGTGGGAAATTGAGAATAAACACAGAAGACGAAGAAAGGACAAGACTGCTAGACTCCCCATGGCAGGAGAAATGGAGGAAGATCAAAACACGCAAGGAAATGAGATCTGGAGACAAACATTAAGGAAACAGGAGAGGCATGGACATAACTGGAGTTGTTGGCCCAGGACAGAAGGACTTGGCTTATATTTTTATGGGATCAAGATGCTGAGCAGCGCATGAGCTGCAGTGGTTAGGGAACCAATAGCTGACTGCTAGCGTCAGGGCCAGTGAACCACAGCTGTCAAGACCCTTCCACGAGGTGATCCTGGATAACAGGCTGCAGCAGGGCAGACTGGCTAAGGAGAATGAATCGAAGAGGGAATGCTAACCCATTACTAAAAAAATGCTTGCCGAAGTCAGATGTGTTGGACCGAAAGGTGAAATATCGCAGCCAAGCTGTAAACTACGACACAATGCATTCCGTTCTCAGGACTACATTCTGCTACTTAAGCCCTTTCAGGGTTTGGTAGTGGGAGTTTGAGAACGAACGAAGAAGATATATTTTTATTAAGACATGTGCTCCTCATAGAGCTGAAAGGTTTTGATTCATTCATTGATTCACACAATGTTATATATTTTTTCCTATCAAAAGGTATGGATTTTGACATTGCATTTCTGTTCATATCACATTCAGACATGCTTTTAGCAAGATCCAAGTGACAAAAAAATGACAGCCCCACAGCTACTTTCTGTGCGAGACATGTTTTATGGAAGGTAACTGACAAACTGAAAGCTAGGATGAACTGTTGTTGTTGCTACTTTTTTGTGGCACTGATCTTCCTGTGAATGGCCAGAGTCTATATGAAGTTCCTGGATAGATGTTGTTAAATTATCAAAGATAATAACATCTTTAATATCAGCACTTCCATGATTTGGTCCAGATCTGCAAAGACAAGTTGGTTGGGTGCATACTGTACTAGAACTAGAACAGCAATGTGCTTTAGTGTCTCGTATGTTTGCCATGGTCAGCGAGGGATCCTTATCTGACATAACATTCTCACCACTCCTATATGTGCTCCAACTGCGAGGTACATTCTTCAAAATGCCTTTGACTGGCACTCTCTTTTGTAGGTTAAATATTGGCCCAAACAGGCACAAATCATTGAAGCAATGAATGTACTTCTGCAGGCTTTTAATTCTGTAGCATTTGACCTGGATCTGACTCTGGGACTCAGACTCATGAAATAAGAATGGGAATGGCCTTGGGTAGTTAGGCCTGGAGACGATGCTGGATGTCGCAATGTTGACACAGCTTTGAGTTTTCAGTTCTGCACCTGCTGGAAAAAGCAGTATTTAGTTGTTTGGTTTACATGGAATTTAAAAAATTTGTAAAAGTAATTCAAGGACACTAAGATATTTTGTTAAATTTTGTGTGTGTGTATGGGTGCGTTCACCTTATTTCTCTATTTCCTAATGCGGTGTGCGTTGCACTATGTTTTTGTTTTGCGCCTGCAGCCCAGTGCATCCAACTTCGGCATGCATTTTATGTAAGGGCCTGCTTCCTGCAGCATTTTCTAAAGCTTTGCTTCCCCAGGGTAACGGCCGGTGCTGTGGGGAGCGAACCCAGCACCTTTGGGTTGTGAGCCGCGTCATTTAACCACTAGCCCAAAAAGTCCCTGTAGTCAGTAGTGAAATAAAAACTTAAAAAACATAACCTACTGATTTTCTTCACAGAATGAAATCTGAAATGGCCTATGCTGTTTTCTTGTCAATTTCTGTTTGCATTACAATCATTTTACATCTTCATTTCTTCATTCAGGTCTCCCATAACTAACAAAAACTATGTCTATTTGATTGATTAATCTTTTGTTCTGGGAATAAAGAAAATATGCGTATAAAAAAAATAGGTTCATTGTCTGCATGTCAGTGTTGTATTATTTGTCTGTATTAGATTTGTTATGACAACAATCAGATGTCAAGCTTATACATGTAGTATTATAAAAGAAACTGCATGCATTCTTAATCAGATGATTGGAATTTGACTGGTATTTTTGTTAACAATAAGCAGTGATAGACTCTGGCAATATCAATCGTCAGCATCTCCAAGAAACATCAACAAAGTGAACTAGAACACAGTATGTAATCAGAGCGATTCATTATTGATTGATAGGTACTGGACCTAAACTGATAGTGAAGTAGGGTGCTCTTAAAATTGTGGTTCATAACCATTGAAATTGGTGCCAGAGGTCGAAGATACAGCAGTAAATGAGCTGACAGCAGCCAGCAACTCATAGTTGGCTGCTTGCAATTGTGACCCATAACTGACCAAGACCCTAATCCATCGCCAAGTGGTGACACCTAGAAACAGACTGAACCATGCAGTCTGACTAAGAGATTAAGGATTGAAGAGGGAAGAAAAACCCAGTCTCAAAAGTAACTTATTGTAATTGGATATGTTGGACGGAAATGCATAGATATCACAGCCTCGTTGTAAATTACGACACAATGTCATAAACTTCCTAATCAGGACAAATGCAGAAGAACAAGAAGAATGGGTGCCAAGTGCCCATGACAAGGTCAGATGCAATATACTGACCAAGACTCACACCACATGAATCTGAAAACAGGTTGTGTAACTGTAGTCTGGCCAATGAGGTGGGGATTGTCATTGTGATCCCCAAAGCAGGGAGCCTGCTGAGAAATCTTGCATTACACAGTGCCTTCTTCAGAAATACCTTTTACCAGAAAAAAATCTGTCAAAAATGATGAACTCGGTCTGGGTAGCTTTGGACAATACAAAAACATGGAAATAAATATATAGTTCAAGATTGACGTCGACTAAAGGCTGTAGTTTACGGTCATAATTATGCTTAAAAAAACAAACATTCAGAATTAAATTAACAATGAAATTTATTACGGGATCAAGATGCTGAGCAGCGCATGAGCTGCAGCGGTCAGCGACCCATAGCTGACTGCTAGCGTCAGGGCCAGCGAACCAGAGCTGCCAAGATCCTTCTACACCTCCATGCGGTGATCCTGGATAACAGGCTGCAGCAGGGCAGACTGGCTAAGGAGAAGGGATCGAAGAGGGAATGCTAACCCGGTACTCAAAAAATGATTGCTGAAGTCGGATGTGTTGGACCGAAAGGTGCAAATATCAGTCAAGATGTAAACTACGACACGATGCATTCCATTCTCTGGACTACATTCTGCTACTTAAGCCCTTTTAGGGTTTGGTAGCAGGAGATTGAGAACGAACGAAGCCAAGCCAAATCTATTACAAAAGTACTTTTACAAGCTGTAATATAACAACTACCCTGTACATAGCCTGCTTTGACAGAATCCACTGGTGTGCTTCCTGACAGCATGATTTCAGAGGAGGATGACTTGGTCATTAAGCTAAACCTGACCATCTTCTTAGGAGTCAGTCTTTTTGGTTTCTTCTTTCTAAGCAAAGCAGATACTGAGTGTACAGCCTTAAGCAGTCTATCAGGCCGAGGATTTACTGCTGCTTTGGTCCTCATTTTTCAATCATGACTCTGCAAACAGAAAGTGACTCACAATAGTTAAACAAATACACAGCTAGTAATTAGGGGAATATTCTATAAAGTTCTTTCTGTCTGCTATTATTTACATTCCCTGACTGCTAAACAAACACACTAGTTGCACCAATCAGACACATTTTCAAGTCTTTTGTGTGTGCCTCTAATATTATCTCATAGTCTTAACATTGGCTAACCTGCACCGTAGTTTTTTTTTTTAAAAGGAGGAGTGGTGGTGTAATGAATGCCTGTGACTGATTGATAGAAGGATCTACTGAGCAAGGCGACATGTAGAAAGAAATGACATACCCAAAGAAAAATGGCAACACTAACTAACTGGAACGTTGGGAATAGAACATAATATTCCAACTTAGGACGGAACAAATCCGACTTAACAAATAGATACACAAGTTAGACCCTGCACAGTGCACACACACTTAACTGCCGCAACTGACAAGACAGCGCAATCATCGCGGCAATGTCATAACTTAACTTAACGTCTTTATACTGGTTTAGAAGACTCTGCAGAGTCTGTATACAACCAGTTCCATTTACATCACCTTACTCTAGAAGCTGTACGCATCCAATCTATTCTTAAATGCATTAACCGTCCCAGCCTCCACTACCTCCCCTGGCAATGCATTCCAAGCATTCACAACTCTCTTGCTAAAAAAATACTTCCTAATATCTAATCTGGACCTCTCCTTAGTCAACTTGTAGCTGTGCCCTCTTGTTCTTGTTGGTGGTTGTATTTTAAAAAACTTGTTATAGTCTAATTTATCCATTCCTCTGATCATCTTATACACCTGTATTTAGTCACCACAAATTCTTCTCTCTTCTAGACACTGTAAGCCGGTTTAAAAAAATCTTTCCTCATAACTGTAATTCTGGAATCCCACTATCAGCTTTGTCGCTATTCTTTGTATTCTTTCCAGCATGTTTATATCCCCTCTCTGATAAGGACTCCACACCTTAACTTAACGTCTTTATACTGGTTTAGAAGACCCTGCAGAGTCTGTATACAACCAGTTACATTTACATCACCTTGCTCTAAAAGCTATGCGCATCCAGTTTATTGTTAAATGCATTAACTGTCCCTGCCTCCACTACCTCCCCTGGCAATGCATTCCAAGCAGACACCACTCTCTGACTAAAAAAATATTTCCTAATATCTAATCTGGACCTCTCTTTAGTCAGCTTGTAGCTATGCCCTCGTGTTATTGTGGGTGGCTGTATTTTAAAAAACTTGTTATAGTCTAATTTATCCATTCCTCTGATCATCTTATAAACCTGTACTGTCACCACGAATTCTTCTCTCTTCGAGACACTGTAGGCCGGTTTTTCTGAGTCGTTCCTCATAACTAATTCTGGAATCCCACTATCATCTTTGTCGCTCTTTTTTCTATTCTTTCCAGCATGTTTATATCCCCTCTACGATAAGGACTCCACACCTGTACACAGTACTCCAATCTAGGTCTAACTAAAGCTTTATACAGTTTAATATTTCTTTTTATCATACCTAACATTGCATTTGCCTTTTTCACTGCTACCTTAACTTGCTCACTTACCTTTCCTGTATGATCTATTATAACCCCTAGGTCCTTTTCCTTATCTATCTTTCTAATATTGTTTTCTCCCATTCTGTAATTATGTTCCATATTGGATCTACCCATGTGCATGACTGTACATTTATCTACATTAAACTCCATTTGCTAGATTACAGACCATTCTCGAATTGTATCTAAATCCGACCTCAATATATCCACTTCTGCGTTAGATGAGACACTATTGGCTTGCCCAGGACTGGCCACGTTTTTACATGGCACCCCAACAATCACTCTATACGGATCCATCAACTAGCTAGGAGACACCTGCATATTCTTTCTTTAATATTGGCTGATTTGACTGCGGATAAGCGAACTCGACAGACCCAGCTTGTTAAAAACATTAATATTAAATAGATCAATCGATCCAGGTATATGCCACGCAGTAGCATACTTCTCTGTTGGCAGTATTGTTATTATAATGTGTTATTCAATTCACATCCTCACCAAACAACAATTACAATTAACCATTTTCCCTGAAAAGTCTTGTGGCATATATGCTTCTAATCTTGATCCGTAGTACTAGTAGTTACTAAACCCAAATATGAAATAATGTCAACATCTGGCCACCATCTTCAAACAATCACTGCAATGAAACATTTACAATCAACAATGATTACAATGATTTACTACGTAAATTGTTAACTTGATCTGAGTTCTAATCGAATACCTGACTCAACCTGGAATAATACGTACCGCTCTTTATTATAAATTATAATAAATTCTGCTATAAGTTGTCACTACAAGCAGTGATGTGTCTCAGGAATGACCGTTGATCTCTTCCAACACCGATTTCGTTTTCGGCTCTATGTAGCCACAAGTTAGCCACCACCAACTGTCTGAATTGTTTAACAAAAATTGGTAAGGGCTAGCGGCCTACACGAATCATCACGAAACAATTAATTATCTGTCTAATCTTCTCCTTTTTTGTCTAATCTAAAATACTACAATTTCCTCCTATCTATCGATCTTATTGCTTGGACCTTATTGATGCTGGAGAAAAATCTGGTTTGTACCATTATGTAGTCTATCTGGTTATGGTTTTTTTCCCACTTGGTGAGTGCCATGTGATACCAAAAAAAAGGATAACCTCCAACAGTGATGAACTACAGAACCATCAGTCTGATTAGCTCCACCGGTAAAGTTATGCTCAAGAACATCATTAACAGACTGCAGCCACGAGCAGAAGAAATTATTGCGGAAGAACAAGCTGGTTTCAGAGCTGGTCGCAGCACATTATAACACATTTTTAACCTGCGCTTGACCAGTGAAAAATACACTCAGCAGAAACATACATTGTACCAGGTCTTCATTGACTTTAAAAAGGAAGGTTTTTGATAAGGGGGGGGGGGGGGGGGATAGGCCATACAGGGAACTCTGTGTAAGTACAAGATAGGATAGCGACTCACCCACGTCATTGAGAAACTATACTCTGATGGAGTGCAGTTTACCTCAAAGGGACCACAGGTGAGTGGTTCCGCATGCCAATCGGCGTTCGTCAGGGTTATCTCCTCTCTCCGACACTTTTCAATGTTTCACTAGAACGTATTATGTAGAAGCATTGGATCAACACGTAGGGACGGTCTGGATAGGTGGACGCATACTCACCAACCTCCGGATTGCCGACGACATTACCGGTCTGGCTGGAACTGAGCGACATTACCGGTCTGGCTGGAACTGAGCCTTAACTTGTGAGCCTAGTCGCAAACCTGGACAATGCTGCCCAGAAATTTGGGTTGGAAATCAGTGCAGAGAAGAGTAAGATCATGGCCAACGCCCCAAAGGATATGTAAAACCCGATTATGGTCTAAGGTGAACCTCTGGAAGTTGTTACGCGATTAAAATATCTGGGAGCAGAAATAAATGCGAAGGAGTCTAGAGCGGAGATCCAGTCAAGAACAGCGATGGCCATGGTCGTCATGACCAGGTTGTGAATAATCTGGAAAGACAAGTACATTAGTCTTAAATCAAAGCTGACTTAAATGTAGACAATGGTCACCTCGGTATACCTCTACGCGTGTGAGACTTGGACTCTGACGGCTGCCCTAGAACGTAATATTGGCGCAATGGAAATGAGATGCTTGCGAACAATTCTTGGAATTTCAACGCGTTACAAACGAGAGTGTTTTTGAAACTGTTAGGAATTGACATGGAGTTTAATGTAGATAAATGTACAGTCATCCACATGGGTAGATCCAATATGGAACATAATTACAGAATGGGAGAGAACAATATTATAAAGATAGATAAAGAAAGGGACTTAGGGGTTATAATAGATCACACATGTAAGGTGAGGGAGCAAGTTCAGGTAGCAGTAAAAAAGGCGAATGCAATGTTAGGGATGATAAAAAGAAATATTAAACATAGGAGCAAGGAAGTGATAGTCAAACTGTATAAAGCATTAGTTAGACCTAGATTGGAGTACTGTGTACAGGTGTGGAGTCCTTATCAGAGAGGGGATATAGACATGCTGGAGAGAATACAAAAAAGAGCGACAAAGCTGATAGTGGGATTCCAGAATTACAGTTATGAAGAAAGATTAAAAAGAACTGGCCTTCAGTGTCTAGAAGAGAGAAGAATTCGTGGTGACTTAATACAGGTGTATAAGATGATCAGAGGAATGGATAAAGTGGACTATAACAAGTTTTTTAAAGTACAACCACCAACAAGGACAAGAGGGCACAGCTACAAGTTGACTAAGGAGAGGTCCAGATTAGATATTAGGAAATATTTCTTTAGCCAGAGAGTAGTGAATGCTGGGAATGCATTGCCAAGTGAGGTGGTGGAGGCTGGGACGGTCAATGCATTTAAGAACAGATTGGATGCGTACAGCTTCTAGAGGAAGGTGTTGTAAATGGAACTGGTTGTATACAGAC